>OX421864.1:5551313-6151313 GCA_949127965.1 Pandemis corylana
TATCCAGCTATAATACTTCCATGCTGGTCTGGGGTAAAGAAAAAACATAGAATGTACCCGTTGCGTTGCTTCTCTTCCCGCGCAGATGGTAAAAGCCCATCGAGGGAATGGACTAAAATCTTTAGAATCATGTTATAGGCGATGCGGCTAGCAACCCATCACTATTTTGATTCCTCCTTTCCACCTGTTCAAACATAATCATGCTAATCTTGTTACCTTGGGCACTGTCTACCCCGTAAGGAATCAAGACGTGATTTGTGTATGTACTAGCTGTTGTCCTCGACTCCGTCTGCGAAGAAGACGCTTATCGCTATCCCGCGGAAACTGCAATTTGCCGGGATAAAAACTATCCTATGCTCTTTCCCGGGACTCAGATTATCTGTATACTAAATTTTAACTAAATCGGTTTTGCGGCTTAAGCGTGACAAGGTAACGGACAGACAGACAGAGTTATTTTCGCATTTATAATTTTAGTAAGGATAAGGATAAGGATTTAAAGAATAGTTACTTAAAATATGTATCAGATACAGATACAGATACATGAATCACGTCTTTATCCCTTAACGGGGTAGACAGAGCCTAAGGTGACAAGACCTGCATGTCACGTTTAGCAAGATTGTGGGCGTATAGTAGATGGAAAAAGGGTACAAAATAGTGATGGGTTGCTAGCCTCATCGACTATAACATGATTCCTACGGGGGCGTTTGAGTATTACGTAAGCGCTTGAGGGGGGGGGGGGGGCGGGGGGTCTTTGCTTTGCTTATTTTGGATGACATGGTGGGTAGGGGGGTCGATATGGTGATTACGTTAGCAGGTTCGATTCGAACTGCTGCTCACGAATCAATAAAAAACAGAATCCATTAAAAGAATAATGCATATAGGTAAGGGGTAAGGGGTTTGCTTACTTTCGCTGACAAGGGGAAAGGGGGGGGGGGGGGTAAATAATTGTAAAAAATCTGCTTACGTAATACTTGAATGGCCCCTTTCTGCCACGCATACCACAGATAAACATAACGATGTTATGATGGGAGTGTGGGTAATGGCGCGAGCTGAGCTGAGGCACCGACGTCAAACATATAAATAGTAGGTAGCACTCACCAAAAAATATTGTTAATTTGACATTTCTAAAGTAGCGTAATTAATACAATTTATTATTATGAAATCTATAGGCGGATTTAGGCTACATTTAAATTAGATGTTTAACCAAGTCTGTTATTTTGGTCAGTAGGTCAGTTGTATTAATAGTTAAGTTAATTTTATAAGTATAGGTAGGTACTGCTTTTTATTTTGAAAAAATGACTTTCTACCAAGTTTCTTGCGGTGCATTCTTTTTTGGCAGATGATCTTTCCGAAAGCGCTGGTAAACTCAAAAAATACATGTAAAAGAACCCTTCGAGGCCTATTTGTAAAAAAAGTTTAAATCGAATTTTGCCTTATCGCAATACAGCCAGACGCGTTCATCCCTTACAGGTATATAAGCAGTGCTTGTAAGCATACGTAAGTGTGCCCGACACTCTTCGTACCAATACGGATTTTGTTGGCAATATGCCTACCCTCTGTCAAAATCCACTGCATGCCCCTGAATACAGTGGCCGTATCATCTAAAAGATATGGGACATACATGCATAGATTCATGTTCAAAAATATTTTTTTGCAGCGGGCGAGAGCTACGGAGACGGCGCTGAACCAGCCGGTTACTGCGTTGCCCAAGGTAAGGTTGGAGCAGGTCTCTGCTTACACTGGTTTATAGATATTTATAGATAATGGTACGCACTTGGCCAGTTTTTTTTTTTTCAATTAAAGCGTTTAAATGAAAAACTTTTTTAACACATTTTATCTTAACATTTATCTAAATTAGATGACTTTTCTCACAAAATGAATCCATGTCGTAAATTAGACCTTTGTCCTGAAGTTGAAACTTAAATTTAAAACGCAACGCAACTACTGAAGAGAAACTGAACACTAATCAGAGATTACTAGGAGCAATACAAACCGTTTAAAACAATAAATAATACCGTTTTCTTTCACTACTATTATCTTTTATTTTGATAGGCACGGTGCACCAAGGGGCATCAGTTTTTAGAGGTAACAACTCGCAATGCGTAGCCATGTCAGCGTGTGCTTGCGTGTACTCGGTCTGTAGTTCTAGAAATTATCGCGATTTTGACGTTGATGTCATACTTAAGAGTGGCGACGAATTGTACATGCAATTGTTACCTATGTTAGAACGAGAAAATCAAATATATTTACAGCCAGAACAATTGCCATCCCATATTCGCTCCGGGAACTTTTCGGCAGAAATAGAACCAATGGAAGATGGCAACAATTGGATCGCTAATGGTTTATATCCAGTAAATATTCATAACGTTAATGGAAAAAAGAGAGACCTGGTGAATATTCTTCAGACGCAAGTTTTTACATCGGATCATATCGATACAACCGATAGTATCCTTTTTACCGGTCAAAGCTACACCGTTTCGTTCTGGAGACATCAGAATTCATTTTACTTATTCAATAGTCACGGGGTAGATTTTAATAATCGTACAGCAGACGAATGTGCGCGGTTGTTCAAATGTAATTCGGTGCAAAAGCTGGTGGACTATCTTTTCACGAATAGTCGCTTTCCAAAGAATATACGAGATACGGAATACTCCTTGCACAGAATTCGTGTGAAAACTTTCACACCATCATCTCCCACGTTCACAGCGTCGTCGCTGATCAGCTCATTGTCGCATCCTGCCAGTGAGGTGCTATCGCCTACATTCACGGAGTCGCTATCACAGTCGGATGTATCTCGGCCACGTTCGCCCACATATGCCGAGGTTTGTGCGAAGAATTCTTGTGAGCGAGTCAATTCCGTATCGCAAACTTCTGCAACCACGACAAATGTCGATGCCGCGCAACCCCAAAAAAAATCAAAACGTACGAACTTTAATCCAGTGGTTGTAGTCGATAGAGTAGATTTTAAACTGTACGTGTTAAATCCTGTTGTCATCGTCCACAATATGTTTTCGGAATTACCGTTAGACGAAAACGAATCAAATGTCAATACGGCAACTGTTAACAGGGGTAGAGGCCGACCCAAAAAACAAAAACGTGGACCCAAAGCTAATGTTCATTTAGATGCGATCAAAAAATACATAAAAAAAAATCCTCATGTTAATCGTGCCGCAGTCAAAAAGTATTCTGAAAATAACCCCGAGGTTCATCGCGCCGCAGTCAAAAAGTATTCGGAAAATAACCCCGACGTTAATCGCGCCGCAGTCGAAAAGTATACGAAAAATAACCCCGAGGTTCATCGCGCCGCAGTCGAAAAGTATACGAAAAATAACCCCGAGGTTCATCGCGCCGCAGTCGAAAATTATTCGCAACGGAACCCTGAAATAAATCGTGCCGCTGTTGAGAGATATACTACAGTTAGTCGTGATGTTGAAGTAGAATTACGGCGGCCAACAAACTTAATTGGGGAGTGGAGGGAGTCGGAACTTGCCAATATGCCGCTGTTTTCTTTAAAAAAGCCGTCTTTGCTGGCTGCAGATATTTTTTCGTGTCCGAACTGTAACGCGCGTCTTTTTGAGGAAGAGCGGGGTCGTAAACAGTGGTGTTGTGGGTCCGGAGCGTGCAACGTTCAACAGTTTTCGCCTTTGTCGGAAGATTTCTATTCTGATCCCTCGTTTTTGCGTGCACCGCGAGCGTACAATAATTTGTTTGCCTTCAGTGCCTTAGGCGTCTCTCACGGTTATCAGCATCCCGAGCAGGGTATATCCTTTTTAAAAATTCAAGGACGTATTTACCACCGCGTTTTCGATCTCTCATATGAGGAATCCACCAACAATATCGGGCTTTACATTAATGACAATAACGAACGCGATAATATAGCACAAAGTCAACGGCTCAATAGGGATGTTATTGTTTCTATCACTAATTATTTGCATAATGTCAATCCGTTTATAGAATGCTTTAAACGCTTGAGTCGGGAAACGTCCGATCAAGCGTACATAAGGTTCGAAAGAACTACACGCGCAACGCACGGTAACATTTTGGGCGACTTACCTTTAGGCACAGAAGTGGCTGCCATAATAAGCACTGAGAGAGAAACTTTCCAACCTCATTGTATAGCCATCTGGAAAGTAGGTCATAAGAAACCACACACTGTTGATATCATGAATCCATTGTACGAAGCTTTCCAATATCCGTTGCTTTACCCCGAAGGTAATGCGGGTTGGTTTCCTCATAAATTGGACAATAATCAAAATAAATTATCTCAAGTAAAATATATCCGGTGCTTACTGCTGTCAGAGACGCGTTTTTCAAAATTGGGTAGACTGTCCGAGGAGTGGTTGGTAGATGTTTATTGTAGAATTTGTGAAGAGCGTCTCCGCTACATCACCAACATGCAGAAACAAAATTCAAATCATGCATTAAGAACTGCTCCACTCGAAGAAATAGAAATTAGTGTACAACAGATTCGGAACGATGAGACCATAGAAGGGGAGGGTTATGTCCCGGGTCGCATATATTTGCCTTATAGCTTCACGGGATGTCCGAGATATATGAAAGTGAAGTACATGGATGCGATTGCAATAGTAAATACGTTGGGTACTCCCACGTATTTTTTAACTTTTACATGTAATCGCAATTGGCCTGAAATTAAGCAATCTCTCGAAGCAGGTCAGCTGGCAGACCCACTTATATGTGCTCGCGTTTTTAATTTAAAATTAGCGCAACTTTTACGCGATATCCGGTCCGGTCGGTGGTTTGGCAAATGTTTGTACATGTTTCATGTAATTGAGTTTCAGAAACGCGGTTTGCCCCACGCGCATATCTGTTTTAAAGTAGAGAACGGCCCGATACACAATGTAGATATAGATAAAGTAGTTCGAGCGGATATTCCCAACTCGTCGGAAGCTGACGGTAAATTGAGAACGACGGTTTTGAAACACATGATCCACGGTCCGTGCGGTCCTCCACATAGGGAAAATTTACCGTGTTGGGATAAAGAGCTACGCAAATGTTCAAAATTTTTTCCAAAATGCGAAACTGCCGTTACGTTTGCTGACGACAAAGGTTTTGTAAACTTACGCCGCGACAGTAAGAACGAGGCTACGATCACGTATAACAGGCGCGAATTGGTTGTCAGCGATTTATGGGTCGTGCCATACAATGCGGCTCTTCTATTAAAATACGATGCCCACATGAATTTGGAGGTTTCGTCGCAGCGTACGATTGTTAAATATCTGTTTAAGTATATGACCAAAGGTCCGGACGAATCACGAGTAGCTGTTGTGTCCGAGGAGCATTTAAATGACGAGGTAGAACAGTACGTCACTAAGCGATATTTAGGATCGGGTGAGGCGGCGTGGAGGACCTTAGAGTTTGACGTGACGGCCCGCGAACCTAACGTCAAACAGTTGGCCGTGCATCTCGAAAACCGTCACAACGTTTATTTTCGACCAGGCACTGAAGTAGAATCCGCGCAACAATCAACGTCTAATCTGCTCACATATTTTAACCGTCCCGCCGGTGAAGAGTTTGACCGCTTAACATATTGCCAATTTTATGAACAATATTTAGTTCACGCGTCGCGACCAAATACAAAAAATACCCAAATTTACGAAACCGGTAACAACAGGTTTGTGACGAAACGGCAACGCGGAGAGCTTGTAGCGCGTCTATTTTGGGTCGCGCCTAATAGAGGTGAACAATTCTACTTAAGAATTCTGTTAAAGTCTTACCCGGCTCGAAGTTACGCGGAACTAATTAGTCTTGGTGGTCCTAATTGCAGCACTTTTCAGGAAGCTGCTAAAATTGTTGGACTCGCGGACGACGAAGTAGAGTACGAAAGGGCCATGTTGGAAGCTTCAACTTTCTATACAGGACCACGCCTTCGTAGCTTTTTCGTACTTTTAGCTTGTAACGGTGCTCCAGTTGCGCTACTGTGGGACACATTTAAAAACCAACTTAGTGAAGATTTTCTTCACCGGAATCCGGGAAACGCTGATATGGCGTATAATTTAGCGTTGATGGAAGTTAATAGAATCCTCCGAAAACACGGGAGTTCGCTTATAGAACACGGTTTGCCGCAAGTGCACGATCTTACCACAGAGTTGAGCCGCGAACGCGTTGAATACAGTACGAACCGTCTCGAAGCCTACGTCGACGAGTGGCTGCCGCGTTTATCGTCTGACCAACGCGTTGTTTTCGATTACATCAATAGGCTATGCGTTGATGATTCTTTTCGCGATACAGCAAATTCCGCGATATTCATCGATGGTCCCGCGGGCACCGGCAAAACCCTATTACTCAACGTCGTTACAGCGCACGTGCGTGGTGCTTTGAAGGGCGTCGTACTATGTACTGCGAGTTCTGCTATCGCCGCTCAGAACTACGAAGGGGGAACTACTGCGCATAGTATGTTTAGATACCCGATAGACATAGTCGACGACCTTGGTTACTGGAACATTACCAACGGCACTCAGAGAGCTGAATTGATAGCAAACGCGCAAGTTATAATTTATGATGAAGCGCCAATGGCTCACAAGTATTTAATTCATTTGCTAGATCGTTCGTTGCGTGATTTAATGCGAAGTGACAAAGATTTCGGTGGAAAAATTATAATTTTTGCTGGTGATTTCCGCCAAATTCCGCCCGTTGTTTCTAATGCGCGAAGCAATTCGGACATATTTAATTGCTCGGTAAAATCGTCTCCCGTGTGGCAAAGGCTTCAATTATTTTCTTTGGTAACGTCTCAAAGATGTAGAGTAGATTCAGTATTTGCAAACTTTCTGTTGGAATTAGGTTCCAACCGCTTAACTTCTGTCTCTGACGGTAACATTAAAAATTTAATCGATTTAAGTTTGATTGATCACGTAACAGAACTGAGTGATCTGATTGATTTCGTGTTCCCGTCAGAAACCATCAATAGGCCCGACGAATGCGCGCGTAGAGCCATTCTCTGCACTCGTAATGATGCCGTGAATGATATAAATAATGCCATCTTAGACCGGGTTACGGGAGACGTGTTACGATTCCATTCCTGCGACAAAGTAGACAACGATAATAATGTCGACCAAGTTTTCTATGGCATTGACGCATTAAATCGCATCGAGATCACGGGTGTTCCACATCACGAGCTAAAGTTAAAAGTAGGATGTGTATGTATGATTATGCGTAACCTTAGTTTTGAAGATGGGTTGGTGAACGGGACCAAAGTTATAATCGTTAGGTGTTCGGCTCGGCTAATAACGGTACGAAAACCCGAATCGTCGGATGAATTTCTAATTCCGCGTATTATTTTCAAACAGCAGATTGATCCGCGAAGCCCGTTCGAATTGTGTCGCCGTCAATTCCCGTTGCGTTTAAGTTACGCGATGACTATTCACAAAAGTCAGGGGCAAACCATCGGTCGCGTCGGAGTAGACTTGAGGTCCGACATCTTTAGTCACGGGCAATTGTACGTCGCGCTGGGAAGAGTACGTGAATTAAATAATCTTAAAATTTTAGTGCACCGCGATCGTATACAAAATCAAAAACCCTGCGCGATAAATGTCGTGATTCCTGAATTGCTTTAACTTCCATCATTAAATAATCAGATCTTTTAGCACTTCCTGTTAAGTTGAATTGTTCGTCTCTATTATATAGGATGGCAATCGTAATCATGTTTTATTAGGTTAGATTATTCCAAAAAATCATGTTGACATGGCTATTCATGCGAGTTTTTATATATTTTTTTGTAGTACACACAAGACACTTTTTCATACACTACACTAACACGATAGGATTTTAATTCTCATTCTATAGTCATGATACAATTGACTTTTTCAAAAGAGTGTTATGATTTTGTCACAGTGTAGGCCTAGTAGGTTTTTGTTGAAGAAAAACAAGAATTAAGATTACTATATTTATTTATAAGCAACAAAAACGGACCTATCGCGACAATAAAAAAATAAGTTAAGGTCGGAGAGCGAATTGTCTCAGGATGAGATTCGGATCTTTTGAAGTACTAAATTACGGTTAAGTTTTCTGCGCTTATTTGGCCTCCACTTCCCTCGGGAATCCTCTGAGCCGAAGACTGGAGATGGGCGGCAGGCGCGCTCGGTGGAGTCAGCAGAGTAGTAGTGGCTCGATGCTCTTCCTCCCAACGGAGCGGTCAGCTGCCAGCAATGGTGGTGAGAGAGTTCTTGCTATATTCAGCTGGTGCAAGGCTGAGCCAGAGCTGTAGGCTATTCAGCGAGTGCAGGATTGATCGTAGCTTGGTGATGTTTTGGAGGGATGCAGTGACAGAGCGTAGCTGTGCTTAATTCCGCGGGGTGCGGTAGTTGCCCTGCAAGAATGCTGGTGTGAGAACGAGTCCAGATTGGTAGTGTCCTGCCAGGCCTTGCGGTGCGAAGGGGGTTTATCCCGAGGGAGCTAAGTGCAGTGCATGGCATGAGCTAGGCATACGGAGTTACAGGCAGGCAAAAGCTAGAGAAGTTAAACTTATACAATTGTAAGCAATTGAAAATGAGCAAACTGAATTTAAATTGAGTCGTGGGTTTGAATTCCAACGGTCGGCACGACCGTTACGATTTAAACCCAAAGTACTAAGCTAACATCTAGTAGAGTTTGAATCTAAATTAACAGCAAAAGAGAACGTTACATTTAAAATTACATGAGCAATTCCAACAGCGAGGGGAATTTGCAAGAGTCTCTTTGTCAGAGTAACAGAGTTAGATTTAAGAATTTAAATGATTTATTAAAATCATTTAAATAAATACACAGTCAGAGCAAAACACAGTTTAAAGATAAAAATGTTCAGAGAGAGCTTACCAGTAGGAGCTGGGCAGGTTGCAGTCGATTCAGAATGACCGATTTTGGATAGAACAGCTGGTTTTATCCAGGACTAGCGGTTCTTTCAAATTTTGAAGAAGCTCCGCCTTAGGGCGGAATATGTCCTGTCAAAATTTGAATCGACCAACCAGAGCCGATCGTGTAGAGGTGAAGAGGTGAGCTTTTTGATACGTGTTGCTGAGTGTATGAAATAAGGAAATAAATAATGTAGGTGTTAGTATTAATTAAATAAATAAATAGTTTCAAGTGTGTGTATTAATTAAATAATAAATATTATTTACGCGGAGAGCGACCTAGGCGCCCTCTAGTGTGCGTACGTTGAATTAGCATCCTGATTTAAAACAGCACCATCTATTGACGATCGACCGAACTGTCTGTTTAGTTCGGCTGGAGATACGTCGTTTAGGTTGTGGCGCGAAACTTTAATTTGTCGGAATGCAAATTTGTTTGCAGTGTGACAGTACCCCCTTTCCCCCGGAAGAAATGTGCACCTCAGGGCACATTTCGCTAAGACAAAAACGCTATGACATATTACTTTCATACTTCACCATTCATAATAACAAACATACATCTCCTAGCAAAGCAGGTCGAACATTAGAAGAGGTTGTTGACCCTATGTCACAGGTACATTAACTGTAGGTATTGATGGGGAGGAGAAAGCGTTGGAGTGTCAATCTAACATGTATTTGGGATTACCATCCGTCCCAGAATAAGTGAGAACTACGGTGGCTTAAGGGCTTATTTTACGTGTTAGCTATTACCGCACGGATACCGTAGTCCCAGTAAGTTTCCCTCACGCGCCTACCTTCTGCAAACGAAATTGCCATCCGTTTCGTTTTTTAAGGTGGCTAGTTACAGAAGGACCATAACTAGCCGAATAGTGTAAGCTTTTAGTTCACGGGTCACCACCTGCCCGGGCATATAGGCTTAGAACAGAAGGCAAGTAGTTGACGAGCGGAAGATAAATAAAAATATTAAATGTTTTAACGAGTTTCAAGTCTCGGGTATAGGCTTAAGGTTACAGATAGATTAACACTCTACGGCTGCACTGATGCGGCGAGATGGCTTGTGTGAGTAAACAGGTATACAGAATGGTTAAGTGAATAATATAAGTTGGTTTGTTTAAGTCTAATTGTAAGTTTTTAAGTATTAACATCAGTTAAAAAAAAAATTAATTTCTAAGTGTCTAGGTTTAATAGTAATAATATATATTTTAAGAGTAAGTTTATGTTTGAATACCTAATCACGCCTTATCCTTTACAGGATAGACAGCGGCTAAGGTAAATAAAAATATTTAAGGTCACGATTAGCGTGATTGTAGGCGTTTAGGTGGAAAGGAAAGTGAAAACAGCGATGGGTTGCTAGCCACATCGTCCATGACATAACTCTAAACATTTTCGCCAATTCCCTCGATGGGCTTTTACCATCTGCACGGGTAGAGAAGCAACTGGTACATTCTATGTTTTTTATTTTCTCCCAGACCAGGATGGAAGGTATTATAGGCGTGTAAGTGGAAAAGTAAGTGAAAATAGCGATGGGTTGCTAGCCGCATCGTCCATATCATAAGTCCAAAGATTTCCGCCAATTCCCTCGATGGGCTTTTACCATCTGCACGGGTAGAGAAGCAACTGGTACATTCTATGTTTTTTCTTTTCTCCCAGACCAGGATGGAAGGTGATTATATAATTATAAGATAAGTTTTAAGATAGATTTTAAGATAAGATTTTAAGATTAGGTACAAGCATTAGCGTTCAATTTTATTTTATCTTATAGTTATAAGATTAGTTTTAAGATAAGTTTTAAGATAAGATTTTAAGATTAATTAAGTTCTAGCATTAACAAGAAAGTTACGAAGTGGCCAACGAAGTTAAGTTTTAAGTTTAAGTTGTTTCGTTAAGATCGGGAGTTATTTTTATGTCTCTGATGTTTCAAGCGCCCAATTCCTTTCCGGATTGGTCTTGAAGTTCGAAAACAAGCGATGACCTTTTTTTTAATTTTACACTTGATGAACTTAGGTGCGAGTTTTTTATAGGAAGTTTTAGATTTATGGCGCGTTATTAGCGAAGTACGACCTATGTTAAGTGCTGGGACGCGTTGAGATTCTGTCAATTGTCTGTAGGTCAATGTAGTGGGGGAACCATCGACTGGCCCTGTGTGCTTAGTGGCGCATTCGCTTACCTCAAGACTATGTAAGTACTTGGGGCAAACTTTGTAAATGCGCCAAAAGTTTTCACCTAGGATGAGCGGAGTGAGGATTCCCGGCACTACACATGACCTTACAGGATGAGTCATAGACTCTAAGGTCGAATCTAGGTCGGAATATCCCACGCTATCCAGATGTTGGCTTCCAGCAGCAGTAATGCGCACAGAGTCGTCGAACATGAGTTTATGGCCCCGTTCAAGTAGTTCGTAATGGAAGTTATCACCGGTGGTAGTTACGGCGGACCCCGAGTCGTCCAAACTGTTTATATTAATTTTCACAGAATCACCAGAATGTGATTTAGGCGAAGCAGTGACCACCGTGTAAGAGTTAAAGAAATTTGATAGATAGATCAGCCACTGTGTATCATTTTGGAATTCATCATTATCGCTAGTGTCCAGTAAGGGTGTAATAGTTGCCAAATCAGTACAAAGGCGTTTGAAGCTAGTAGTACAATTGTGAAATGCGGTTGAATCTGTGGTTGTTTGCGGGAAAATGCGCCTTAAGCGGTAGAAAATATGGTTGCAGAGATATTCTGTGCGCTTGAGCGCAGGTTTGAACCAAAAGTCGTCGAGTGTATCAAGAGTTGCTAATTGAGATTGTGCCTTAAGCACACTATTTAAAGCGCCTTTTACGTCCTCATCCACTTCCAGATGTGATTCTAATATTTCACTAGCCGGGTGTAAAACTGCAAGTTCTAGTATTTGTTTACGTAGATCTATTACCGTGTCCGCGGGGGTAGTGCCGCGTAATGCTACTTCATAGATAAGTTCCTCCTTTTGCAAGGATAAGTATTTAATTTTTCGATCGGCCATATCTGCGGCAGATCAAGTATTTACCCTTTTTTATGAAAAAAATTAAAAGTGATTAGTGAATTTCTTCACTCAAGATTGAACTTTATTCAACGCACGCACAGTCGAGTATTAAGAGGCTGGTAATTTCAATGCTAATGTCGATATTCGCGTAAACGTTATAATGGTTAAGAATGTTGGTGGAGTTAAATTTTATTTGTAGTGTTAAGTGTTTAGTTGTGTATTGCTTACTGTAATATGCGGTCTCTGAACACTTTTATATTCCTATAAGATTAATTCTCCGTATTTACAAATAGCTATAGAAAGAAAACACAAGCAAGATAAATGTGGTGTATCTCTCAATAATTAGGCGTGTGATTATTTAAGTTGAAGTTAAGTTTACGAGTTTAATTTTAGGAAATAAGTGTTAATCAAAGTTAAGAAGATTGAACGCTGATTTGCAGAGTTGTGACAACTGATTTTGATAATATTTTCTAGTGGTCGTTAACGTTAGCTGCGGTAGTAGTAAAATAATAAAATAAGTGCCCGTTAATTGCAAGTTATAGAATTTATATACTTGATTAAAGTGACCGTTAAATTTTTTTTTTATAAGACAACCGGTAGTTAGAACAATTAAGATACCGTTAATATTTTTTTTTTAAATATAGTTTCTAGAAAGCATCCGTTAGTACCGCTTCAGAGTGACGGTTGTAGATTGAATAAATCCGATTACTTAAGAGATGTAACCGGTCAGCAGATTATTCAAAATAAAGATTAACGGTTTCTAGTATTTAAAAAAATAATAGATTTAAATAATGTGACCGTTAAACGGTTAGCAGATTATTCAAAGTAATAGTGATTAACGGTTTTAAGAATAGGTTAAGAATTAAGATGACGGTTGCGTTTGGGTGTAAGACGGCAGTTAGCTAATTTAATATTAGAAAGTAACGGTTATGATTTAAATTTAACTTGAATTAACGGCGTTTTTTAACGGAATAAGAACAAGTACCGAAGTTATTGTGAGATACACGCAGCAAGAGAGAAGACTTTTATGATTTTTAGCACATGCACTACAAGAGTTAGGCAGAAAGCGCAGAAATCCGAACCTTTCCTTCAAAAGAAACCCACGGGCGCCACTTGTCACAGTGTAGGCCTAGTAGGTTTTTGTTGAAGAAAAACAAGAATTAAGATTACTATATTTATTTATAAGCAACAAAAACGGACCTATCGCGACAATAAAAAAATAAGTTAAGGTCGGAGAGCGAATTGTCTCAGGATGAGATTCGGATCTTTTGAAGTACTAAATTACGGTTAAGTTTTCTGCGCTTATTTGGCCTCCACTTCCCTCGGGAATCCTCTGAGCCGAAGACTGGAGATGGGCGGCAGGCGCGCTCGGTGGAGTCAGCAGAGTAGTAGTGGCTCGATGCTCTTCCTCCCAACGGAGCGGTCAGCTGCCAGCAATGGTGGTGAGAGAGTTCTTGCTATATTCAGCTGGTGCAAGGCTGAGCCAGAGCTGTAGGCTATTCAGCGAGTGCAGGATTGATCGTAGCTTGGTGATGTTTTGGAGGGATGCAGTGACAGAGCGTAGCTGTGCTTAATTCCGCGGGGTGCGGTAGTTGCCCTGCAAGAATGCTGGTGTGAGAACGAGTCCAGATTGGTAGTGTCCTGCCAGGCCTTGCGGTGCGAAGGGGGTTTATCCCGAGGGAGCTAAGTGCAGTGCATGGCATGAGCTAGGCATACGGAGTTACAGGCAGGCAAAAGCTAGAGAAGTTAAACTTATACAATTGTAAGCAATTGAAAATGAGCAAACTGAATTTAAATTGAGTCGTGGGTTTGAATTCCAACGGTCGGCACGACCGTTACGATTTAAACCCAAAGTACTAAGCTAACATCTAGTAGAGTTTGAATCTAAATTAACAGCAAAAGAGAACGTTACATTTAAAATTACATGAGCAATTCCAACAGCGAGGGGAATTTGCAAGAGTCTCTTTGTCAGAGTAACAGAGTTAGATTTAAGAATTTAAATGATTTATTAAAATCATTTAAATAAATACACAGTCAGAGCAAAACACAGTTTAAAGATAAAAATGTTCAGAGAGAGCTTACCAGTAGGAGCTGGGCAGGTTGCAGTCGATTCAGAATGACCGATTTTGGATAGAACAGCTGGTTTTATCCAGGACTAGCGGTTCTTTCAAATTTTGAAGAAGCTCCGCCTTAGGGCGGAATATGTCCTGTCAAAATTTGAATCGACCAACCAGAGCCGATCGTGTAGAGGTGAAGAGGTGAGCTTTTTGATACGTGTTGCTGAGTGTATGAAATAAGGAAATAAATAATGTAGGTGTTAGTATTAATTAAATAAATAAATAGTTTCAAGTGTGTGTATTAATTAAATAATAAATATTATTTACGCGGAGAGCGACCTAGGCGCCCTCTAGTGTGCGTACGTTGAATTAGCATCCTGATTTAAAACAGCACCATCTATTGACGATCGACCGAACTGTCTGTTTAGTTCGGCTGGAGATACGTCGTTTAGGTTGTGGCGCGAAACTTTAATTTGTCGGAATGCAAATTTGTTTGCAGTGTGACAATTTAGATAATTAAATATTGCGTCACAAATCGATGGTAAATCGCCTATTTCAAGTAGGCGTGTACCAACTTGTGTACATTTTTCATTGATAATAACGATTCTTTATCGTTGACGAAGTAAGAACTGTTGAGACAGTTGGATTTTCACATAAGACCGTATAATTTATCCGTCGTATGGACTCTAAAAGTTGGACGGTTAGGGGGTTAGAGGGAGGTTGTGGAGGCTGTAGCGTCAAAGTGATGGCATTATGGTAAGCGATATAACGGATGGGTTGTCGAGGCCACCGATTGCCAGGTTACACTGAAGATAATCCAACCACCGAGTCGACGAACCAGCCGGCAGATTGGTCAGTTCGGTTAGAGATCAATTGAGCAGTCGTAGTTACCACTGCCAAATCATCGACTTGGGTTGCAAAGGTCGAGTCGGTGTCCGGAATGACTGCGAACGTTGATATATCCACTCTGCATTTCGTGGTTGTCAAGCGTGTGGTGGTGGACATACCCAGGTGAATGTTTTTGTGGGTAAGGAAAAAAAAAGTAAAAAAAAAACGAAAATCGAAGTCAAAATCAATTTATCTTTATTCAATTTGGGCTCTTTAAAACCACTTACGAATGTCAAACAGTTACCACCGATTCGGAAAACGCTACTAATACTAAGAGTCGCCAAGAAATTCAATGTCAATGACAATTATATTTTTTCAAAAATTGGGAGTAGGTACACATGCCAGTCACAGTATTTCAGAATTGCAACACAGTAGGCGCGCTTATTGAGATCACACACAAGTGCTGGTCGGAATCATTTTTCCAACAACCCTATCTCAACATCATCCACTTGCTTATCCCATTATCTGGGGTCGGCGCAGTACGGCTTTTTCTTCCATTCGTCTCTATCTTTCGTCACATTCACGTCCTTCACACATATATCATTCTTCACACGTTGTACGATTACCCTCAAGGACTCGGAAAAAATCAAGTTGAAGACGATTCAAGACGAATAAATCAGACGATATTATCACGAATATAAATCGAAGATATTAACAGTGCCGAAAGACTCCAGACGCAACAGCAGACAAGCAGATTTTGACGACGTAAGTGTTGGAATATCGCGAAGATAGAAAAGAAAATTACTTAATCAGAAAAGAAAGGAGAGCACTAAGTACAACAAAGGGGACTTAGTTGCCATCAAAAGAACCCAATTTGGTTGGGGTTGGAATGAAGTTAAAATTAAAATATTTAGGTCCGTATCAAGTCGTTAGAGCTACTGGAAGAGACAGATACCCAAGTCCAGAAGGTTGATGACTCTGCCGAAGGTTCTAGAAACACCACTACCTTCTGTGAACATCTTCGCATCACACGCTAAACGATTTCCTCTCAACTTTTCGGGGTACGCAGTCATAGGTTTTTCAACGTCAACGAACACCATGTGCAGGTTTTTTTTTTTACATTTTTTTTACACCTTTATGCCCAACTCAATATCCAGCTGCACTGCTAAATATATTTTTTTTTACAATTATTTACCCCCCCCCCCCCCCCCCCTACTCTTTGTCAGCAAAAATAAGCAAACCTCTTACCCCCCCCTCCCATGCTTACGTAACCATTGGTACCTAAAATGCGTTTTTCTTTTAATGGATTCTGTTTTTTTTATAAGCAAAGACCCCCTAAGCGCTTACGTAATACTTGAACGCCCCCTATGTATGTATATCTCCACGTTTTGTTGTACAATTTGTAGGGTTAATACTGAGTTTAAGGACGACATGCCCATTTTATCTGCTGGCAATACCGGGAGCTCTGCTGTAATCTATCCCTTCTCTCCGAAAGGAGATAAGGTGATTAGATAAAAACAGTCGGACACTCCCGGTATTTTTAGTATTTAATTATTTATTACTTATTACTGATATTTTTAGCAACAACCTGTTCTTCGCCACCTCTCGCGAGAGAGGTTGGTTGTAAGAAAATTTAGCGTTGTTGCTAGAAATATCAGTAATTAGTAATAAAACGGGCATGTCATCCTTAAACTCAGTATTAATCCTACAAATTGTACAATTTTCCACATTCACTCTCATTCTTCCATTTCAGTCATTCATTCTGTTATTCCGCTCACTCCCACAAATCGGCCATCCTGCAGCTCAGTCTGTCGTCAGACTGTACTCTTTTTTTTTTTTTTTTTTTTTTTTTCAATTCTGTTCAAGTATTCGGAAAACCCGCCGTGCCCCGTCATGAACTGCGTTCGGATGTTTTTTATTTCCATTTTTCTTGTTATCCTTACCTAAAGCTTAAAATACGTCACCTTCTCTCACCGTTTCTTCTTACATTTTGTTGCGTAAACGCACCGTCGGTGTCTTTTACGTATTGATGTGGCCGGACCTTTATTTTATGTATGTATGTATATCTCCACGTTTTGTTGTACAATTTGTAGGGTTAATACTGAGTTTAAGGACGACATGCCCATTTTATCTGCTGGCAATACCGGGAGCTCTGCTGTATCTATCCCTTCTCTCCGAAAGGAGATAAGGTGATTAGATATGAACAGTCGGACACTCCCGGTATTTTTAGTATTTAATTATTTATTACTTATTACTGATATTTTTAGCAACAAACAACCTGTTCTTCGCCACCTCTCGCGAGAGAGGTTGGTTGTAAGAAAATTCAGCGTTGTTGCTAGAAATATCAGTAATTAGTAATAAAACGGGCATGTCATCCTTAAACTCAGTATTAACCCTACAAATTGTACAATTTTCCACATTCACTCTCATTCTTCCATTTCAGTCATTCATTCTGTTATTCCGCTCATTCCCACAAATCGGCCATCCTGCAGCTCAGTCTGTCCTCAGACTGCAGAGACTCTTTTATGACAGCTGCTTTAAGTTCTTCGTAGGTCTTAAATGCGTTTTCGGACCTCGGCCATAGTTCAGCCGTGCCGGTAACGCCTCGCTATAATTAATTTCTGTTGGGCCGTCCAACCAAAAATATCTTTGTTATCTTCAATATCTTGTGCTCATTTTACCGATGAATTTGTGACATCTTCGCCATTTCGACATTTTTTTTTATTATTTTTTATTTTATTTATATTTCTTTTCTTCAATCAAGCCAGTACTAACGCCGAGTTCAGCGAAACTGTGCGGTATCCCTATTGGATATGGCAATGCCGATCCCGCCCATGGTGAGGCGTGGGGTGTCGGAACTTAAGTTTCTTGGTGAAAGTGAAAAAACATTAGGTATTTAGATTTTAGGGATTTTGAACGTAGGTTATTTTCAGGGGCGTGCAGTGGATTTTGACAGAGGGTAGGCGTATTGCCAACAAAATCCGTATTGGTACGAAGCGTGTCGGGCACATTTACGTATGCTTACAAGCACTGCTTATATGCCTGTAAGGGATGAACGCGTCTGGTTATTTTACGTTAGGTTTTTTTTTATTTTAGACATTTTTAACGTGACCTCTTTCAATTACTGTTCAGAAATATTAGTACCTGATCACCGATTAAAAAGCAGTGTATAATAATAAAATAATTAATCACGAAGTCCTCATATGAAATTTTCTTTTATGAGATTTATTATGTCTGACCGTTTTCATGTGCCCTTTACGAATTGAAAATATGCTGTGAATTCATTCATTAAACGCATTTGTTAAATTCTGTACAATTTATTTTATCAACACATCTTGTTCCAAATTTAAGGAAATCTTGATTTGTCATTAGTAATGAATGATATAACAAAATTTGACGACTGTAGATGGTATCCTTTTTGTAACTTATTTGATTGTTGTATCATCAAAACTCTCTATGCATGTATAAGAAGACTATTTGGCAACGATTGTATAAGGATACTATTTAAAGTACACTAGCCATCAACTGAATTTCTATTCTATCTTATTGAATATACTAAATGCTCTATAAGTACGCATTATATGCACATAAGTTTAAGAAAAAATGTTGAAAGTCACTACAATATGAAGAAACGAAAACTTGGCAAACTTCAGACTCCAGGTGCAAGATGTAAAACATAGAACATTCCTTAACCAGTATTATCTCATTGAAAACTTAACGGCAGCCCGCAAATTGAATACTTGACAGTCTTGTGAAAAGCGGGGAAATAATTGTAAAATTAATGTTGAAGTCATCACGATATGAAGAAATGAAAACAGCAAACTTCATACTCTTCACCAGAAGCATAACCCATAACCCAGTGTTACTTTGCTGAAGACTTAACGGCGGCAACGGACGACGACTTTCGAAAGTTTTCCGGGGAAGAACGTTAATTTTTCACGTAATTTAAGTTGCCGGATTTTTTTTTTCATCTTGTGTGAATAAATCCGTTTACAAGCCTTTCGTATCTTATGTCGCTGAAGTTTTAACGAAAGGCCATCAAGTAACAGAAGACATCCTGACACTTCGTTCATCACCAAAAAAAACAGCGGCACATCTATTTTACGAAAAATGAATATGATACACTGCCGTTAAAGCTGCTGGGCGATATGCCAGTTCAAACAGCTTAAAGATTTTACATAAAACTATGTTGTCTCATCAATTGCAAACGGCTGCCGAAATTCGACTCGAAGATCTCGAAGAACTTGAATGAAATTAGATGAAGACTGAAATTCTGAGCCAAAGTTCCAGACAAGAAAAAACAAAAATGGAAATGGAGTAATTCTAAAGGAAAATGCATCATAATGGGTAATGTAATTTTTTAGTTAGTTATAATTTCATAGCAATTTTACTGTGCACAATCAGGTTTTATGTTTAGACCTTTTTTACATCTTATGATCTTCTGTAACAATAAAATATGCAGTAAAAAAAACAAAAACAAAAAAAAAAGCTTTAAAAAAAGCAAAAAAAAGAACAGAAAGAAAAATGAACAGAAAAAAAAGAGTACAAAAAAATCAATAAAAAACAAAAAAAAAAAGAATCAAAATAGTCAACTGCATACTGCAACACCACATTTTTAATTTTATATAACGAAAAATAGAATAAGATTTTTCACCAAGTCTGTTTACTTACTTTGTTTCATTTGTAACCGCTAATGGAGATGAAAACTATGTTCTCAGTTGCGAAGTTTTGCTTGTAAAAATTATTGAGATCGCTTAGGTCTATTCTCAATCATCTATCTATAAGCAAGCAATCACGAGGGCACATTTGTTTTCGAAAACACATTTATCAAAATCCTAATAATCTTTTTTTTCTGATTGGTTGGTTTTATGTAAGCTTCATGGTTTTTTTTTTTCATATTTGGACTTCGGTTTTATTACTCTGAGAATAAAGTATAGAATGAATAACTAGACTTCTTATGTTTATCTAAATTGTCTTTTTTTACTCGCATTCATTTTTGACTTTTCAAGTGAGTGTCGAGTTAAGAAAATATAACGCAGGGCAGCTTGTGGCGAGGCTGTTGGGGAGTAGCGACCCCACGTACCCGATGCTCTTTGTACGCGTCTATATTTTTCAAACACTTGGCGAAGGGCGAAAGTAGCAACCATTGTTTCTCGACCTGGCATAAACCCGAATAAGTCGCAAGAGGGTTATGCTCGAAGGTAGATGTGGAAACGTAAGTGGCGAGTTGGCTATAAGCTCTAAGTGACACCTCTCTACCCTTAGCCTTTCGCATCGATGTTGCTCCTGGACCATTTTTATATGTCGATCTTAGGGGGAACATCTAGCGAAAGGCGAGTCACCGTCTACCAATATCATTTTCCAGATACATTTTCAATTTGGTAGACGTCCGGTAGTCTCAACTAATAATCCACATTGCTCTCTTCTGCATTCGGAATGCACGCTGCGTGTCTGCGGCGCATGCCCATAGCTTGCGAGCACGTAATATTTATTTGTCTGTATTTATTGCGTTGTGCGCCGCAGAAGACACCCAGCGTGCATTCCGAATGCAGAAGCGAGCAATGTGGATTATTAGTTGAAACTACCGAACGTCTACCAAATTGAAAATGTCTCTGGAAAATGATATTGGTAGACGGTGACTCGCCTTTCGCTAAATGTTCCCCCTAAGATCGATACATAAAAATGGTCCAGGAGCAACATTGATGCGAAAGGCTAAGGGTAGAGAGGTGTCACTGGACTTAGAGCATATAGCCAACTCGCCACTTACGTTTCCACATCTACCCTCGAGCATAACCCTCTTGCGACTTATTCGGGTTCATGCCAGGTCGAGAAACAATGGTTGCTACTTTCGCCCTTCGCCAACTGTGCGAAAAATATAGGCGCGTACAAAAAAAACTGCACATGGTGTTCGTTGACCTTGACAAACCTATGACTGCGTACCCCGAAAAGTTGAGAGGAAATCGTTTAGCGTGGATGGGCGTGTGATGCGGAGGAGATGTTCACAGAAGGTAGTGGCGTTTCAGAACCTTCGGCAGAGTTATCAACCTTCTGGGTATCTGTCTCTTCCATTAGCTCTAACGACTTGATACGGACCTAAGTACTCGTATTTTAATTTTAACTTCATTCCAACCCCAAATTGGGTTCTTTTGATGGCAACTAAATCCCTACTTAGTGCTCTCCTTTCATTTCTGATTAAGTAATTTTCTTTTCTACGCGATATTCCAGCACTTACGTCGTCAAAATCTGCTTGTCTGCTGTTGCGTCTGGAGTCTTTCGGCATTGTAATATCTTCGATTCATATTCGTGATAATGATAATATCGTCTGATTTATTCGTCTTGATCGTCTTAAATCGTCTTCAACTTGATTTTTTCCGAGTCCTTGAGGGTAATCGTACAACGTGTGAAGAATGATATGTGTGTGAAGGACGAAGCTGACGAAAGATAGAGACGAATGGAAGAAAAAGCCGTACTGGGCCGACCCCAGATAATGAGATAAGGGCAAGAGGATGATGAAGAGATAGGGTTGTTGGAAAAATGATTCCGACCAGCACTTGTGTGTGATCCCAATAAGCGCGCCTACTGTGATGTAACTCTGAAATATTGTGACTGGCAATGTGTACTTCCAATTTTTGAAAAAATATAATTGTCATTGAGTTTCTTGGCGACTTCTCTCTTAGTAGCGTTTTCCGAATCGGTGGTAATTGTTTGACATGACATTCGTAAGTGCTTTTAAAGAGCCCAAATTGAATCGATATTTTGATTTTGACTTCGATTTTTGTTTTTACTTTTTTTTTCCTTACCTACATAACATTCACCAAGTTATGTCTACCACCACACGCTCAACAACCACGAAATGCAGAGTGGATACAACGTTCGCAGTCATTCCGGACACCGACTCGACCTTTGCATCCCAAGTCGACGATTTGGCAGTGGTAACTACGACTGCTCAACTGATCTCATACCGAGCTGACCAATCCGGCCGGTTGATTCGTCAACTCGATGGCTGGATTGTCCCCAGTGTTACCTAGCAATCGTTGATGGCCTCTAAAACCCATCCGTTTTCGCTTCCATACTGTTATCATTTTGAACGCACAGCCACCCTTATTACCCTTCAACTTGCAGAGTTCTCGACTCTTAATTATATTTCTTATGTGCTTAACCCAACTTTTTTGACCGTTCTTACCTTCAGCAACGATCACGAAACGTTTAATCGATGACGATGTTACACTTTGGTATGCGGCTGTACTTGGTAGGTGGTTTATTAGGTATTTGTTACACTTTATTTGTTAATCTAAAGTCGAGCATTTTTGCGAGAATGCAATTGCTACATGAATTATAGATTTTGAATTTTAATTCTATACACGCCACCCTAAGACACCTTTACTACCTAAATATTTACATTTCCATGCAAAACACTTCATTCTTCAATGTAGATAGTTGCAGTTATCGTGTTTTGGGTTTTCTGCAGTTAGTTTAGTTAATTAGTTCTAGGTTTAGTTAGGTTGAATTAGTCTAATTAGACTGCTTTAATTAGGTTTAAAATATGTATTTTTGTATGTAAACTGTTTATTGCACATAAAATATATATTTATTTATTTTTAATTTTTATTTAATTAGTTTAATTAGACTGCTTTTATAATTAGGTAGAGAATATGTAGGTTTGTTCATTTATTTATATTTATTTATTTATATTATTTATTTAATTAGTTTAATTAGACTGCTTTTATAATTAGATTCAGAATATTATGTAGGTTTGTTCATTTATTTATATTTATTTTATTTTTGTATTAATGTGGGATGTTGACAAAGAAAGGAAACCACTTGCTTTTAATACTTGTTTTATTTTAATTATAAGTCTACCAGCACACCGCACAGCTCGTGATCACCGCCATTCTGTCCTCCTTCCCTCTCGCACACTCTCTCTCTCTCTCACTCGCTGGCGTTTAGTTCCACAGTTCGGCCGTCCTGAATATCCAGTGTCTGCCCTCAGACACTACTACTGATACCGAACAACATTACAAAACAATATAATAATAATAATATGACAATTATGTATGCACAGTGGAATGTAAAACCAGTAAACAATATTGAATTTTATTTTGCAGACAAAATTCCAAGTGTACATACATGGTTCGAGGTAATTATACTCATTAGTGACTATTTTCACACTAATTATAAACAGAGAAAAAAAAAATAATGTTAGACAGCACTAACAATGCAAAGTTACGGTACTATCTTATACATGTAAGAAGATAGATCAGGTAAATATATTGTAACTTGACCACAAAACAGTATGAAAAAAAAAAACTAAATACTAAGTACTTCTAACTATGTACCCATATAAATTTTGTATAACAAGTAACATTAGAAACTTAACACAAAATTTTAATTTCTTTCCTTAACACATCTCTAAAGTAATAGTAAACAGGGTAAGTAAGGGTCAAAGACCTCTTTTTCTATCATTATTTGATCTAAAAACATGTATCAGATCTATAGGACTATAACTAATAGGACGGAAAGTTAACCTATTTTATTACAAAAAAAAACAACATAAGAAGCTTTTCCTTGCAACATGAATGTGGCAATATTTAAGAGTCCGGAATCGCGACTTTCTTACTTCGCCATTCATTTTAAACAAAGTCAGTCTGAAAGAAAAAAAAAAAAAGAAATAAAAATAATAATGAAAATTACCGGATTAGGTAGAACTCACCCACGGCTTCATATGGTCAGCCGCGGTGCTTGTCTTCTTTGGTCCATCAGTGTAGTTACCAGCCTTCTCGACATCATACCGGTCATTTCTCTTTACCTTAGTAATGACATAGGGTCCTAGGTATTTAGGCTTCAATTTCAGGCCAGGGCCAAATTGAGTGCGCTGTATCGCTACCAGGTCCCCTTCGATATATTTTCGGCTCTCTTTGCGTTTCTTGTTATATGTTCGCGTGTTCTCTTCTTGTATGTGTAATATTTGCTGTTTAGCCCGTTCCCTGAGCTCATCTCTATTCTGAGCATAGCTGTCTCTGTCTTCTTGTAGTAGTAGTTGATAGATCTCCATGTCTTCTTTCATTTTCATTTTCTTTCCTACTAGGAGCTCAAAAGGCGTCGTATTTATACTGCGTTGAAACGTGCTATTAAGTGCTTTCTGCACTCTACCTACATGTTTATACCAAAGTGTTGAGTTTTCTAAGCATAGCTTTGTTAAAACTGGAATAATAGTTCTGTGAATTCTTTCCACTTGACCATTGCCTCTTGGTATCCCTGTAGTTATGTGTAAAAGCTGTATTCCTTCGTCTTCGCAGTACTTAGTAAACTCATTACTAGTAAATGCAGTACCTCTGTCTGTGATGATTCTTTCTGGGTTACCAAAAGTTTGTTGATGGATTTCCATTTTATTCAGCGCCTCTCTTGTAGATGTCGTCTTCGTCGGGAATAGCCAAACAAACTTCGTAAACGCGTCAACTACTGTTAATATATAATTATACTGCTTCTGTGTGGCCGTCAACGGTCCTATGTGGTCTAAATGGAGTGTATGCAGTGGTGTGTCACCTTTTTCTATGGGATGTAGGAAACCCTCCTGTTTGCCCAGCTTCCTGTTAGCTAGCAGGCATGGGATACATGTTGCTATGTAGTCGTCGACTTTTTTCGCTAAATTATGTATATAAAAATCTTTACTAATCAACTCCATTGTTTTCTTTTTAGCAAAATGGCCGTTCTCGTGAGCCCTTTTAATTATCTCCATTTCCATCTTCTGAGGAATGATTAAACATTGATCGGGTCCCTTGTAAAGTAAGCCTTGATTTAAAGAAAAGTCTTTATATGGTCCATTTTTAAGTGTTTCTGTGATTGCTCTCAATCCGTCGTCAGTTTCTTGAGCGCGCCTTATATCGTCGTGTAGACTCGATGTTATGACCATTGTCATTATACAAGGCGGGTTCCTGCTTAACGCGTCAGCGTGTTTCATCTTGGACCCTTCGCGATGTCTCACTTCAAAGTCATAGTCTTGGAGTAACATAACCCAACGTGCAACTCTTGTTGACATAGCTAAATCCTTTTTATTCATTGTCAGCTGGAACGCTCTGCAGTCCGTGATAATGGTGAATTTCTTACCATGTAGGTAATGGCGAAATTTTTTGACTCCTTCGATCACAGCTAAAGCCTCCAGTTCGTAGCTGCTATATCTACTTTCAGCATTTGATGTTTTTCTGCTCATATAATATACTGGGTGGAGTTCTCCGTCATTGCCCTTCTGCATTAATATGGCTGAATATGCTACTTGCGAAGCGTCTGTGTGCAGTTCGGTTTCTGCTTGTGGCTCATAAATTTTTAACACAGGTTTCGAAGTCAATTTCTCCTTTAGCGTCTTGAAAGCTGCTCGTTGTTCATTGTTAAATGTAAAATTGACATCTTTTTTCATTAAATCTGTAAGTGGACGTGCAATCGTGGCATAATTAAAAATAAATTTTCTAAAATATGAGCTTAATCCAAGAAAGCTTTGTAGTTGCTTCTGATTTCTAGGTTCAGGGAATTTCATAACTGCTTCAGTTTTTCCGGGTGATGGCATTACTACACCTTTCTGAATGACATGCCCTAAATATTCAATACTCGAAGTAATCAGATGTGCTTTTTTCCAATTAATTTCTAATCCATACTCGGAGGCAATCTTCAATACTTTCTTCAGTTTGTGGAGTCCGTCTTGTTCATTTTCAGCTGGAATCAAAATATCATCAATAAATATTATGATATCACCATTCGTTATCAGTTCTCTGAATATAATTGTAATAAATCTCATAAAAAGGTTAGGACAGATTGAGAGACCCATTGGCGCCTTGTTAAATTCATATTGGCCATTATGTGTGACAAATGACGTATATTTGATAGATTCCTCACTGACTTTAACATGAAAAAATCCATTCTTCAGGTCAATGACACTAAAAGTCTTAGCATTGCACAATTTGTCAATACAGTCGTCAATCAGTGGCAAAGGAAAAACATCTTTGACTATTTTCTGGTTTAACTTCCTATAGTCTATACATACTCGCAACGACCCGTCTTTTTTACGAACTAGTACTAAAGGACTTGCATATTCAGAGGTACTCACTCGTATAATTCCTTTGTCTAACCACTCAGCTACCTGTTGTTCCACCTCCAGCTGTTCCTTGAGCGATATTCTTCGCGGACGCTGCACGACCGGAACGTCATCCTTCAAAATGATTTTCATTTGGATTGGGGCTTCCTTGGCCTGGTATGGCCTGTAAGCCTCGACCAGCTGCTGCACTTCCTCCCGTACCATCGGATCCTTGATGTGATCTGTGGAAGGCACACACACTTCGTCGTACTCACTTAACATACATTCCAACCATTCGTCGTCTCGCGGTCGTAACCATACAGTACTTCCACTCATAAACATTGTCACATTCTTTAAAAAGTCGTTTCCGAGAATTATTTTAAAAGGCATACAGTTTTTAGGCACTATATAAAACAAAACCTCATTGTAAATACGTTCGTCAATTGATACCGAAGTTGTTATTGTCCCAATAGATTTCACTTTAGCTCCGCCTAAGCCGAATAAGGTTATGTCCATGTTTTTGTTACACCGTCGCAAACTTAACTCATCACAAAACTTGTCCGATACTAAATTAACGTCGCTGCCAGAATCAATTAACGCGTCCGTCGTTTTGTTGTTGATTTTAACCATTTTCACAGGTTTTAACTTCTTATTGCCGCCGGTACCGATGTCACAATGTTTTGTTTTTGTTACTTCGTACGTCCTGAAGTCAGCTTCGTTTGACGTAAGGCCGAAGCAGGCGCCGCCATTATACATTTCGGATGCCATCTTGCCGCTGGAACCAATCGCTGCGCTGCTATGGACCTCGCATTCAGCATTCGTCGCGTACTTCACATCACTCGATGCGAAGAAAACTCCGTCGTGAAGTTGTTCGCTCTGAACATCGTCGCTAGTGGCGCCGCCCTCGGTATGTGTGGCCGTGTTGAAAAATGCTTGCTTGCTGGAGCCGGGTGGTACCGATGTGTTCCGATTGTGACCCGATGATGACGATCGCGCTCCTTCGGGCTTGCTGGGATCCGGCTTCGGGATATATCGGGATGTCGTTGTAGACGTCGTTTTTTTCACAGGGCACTCGATCGAAATATGGCCGAAGTTGTTACAATTGAAACATTTTCGACCTGGTTTCGTACAAGCTGATGAAACATGGTTCATTTCTCCACAGTTATAACAGCGCTTCGCCGTAGATTGCCGCTCGGCGCCAGATATGGTTGATGAATGCTGCGATTGTGTGGCAAATCGCGTCTTTCTGTGTTCTTCACTACGACTTTTCATTAGATTATTCTTATAATTCTCGTACAGCTTGAACTTCTCTTTCAGCTCGGAGTAGGTAGTGGCGCCGTAAAGTAGTGTTTTGTTAGTTTCATGATCAACTATACCGTCAATTATGTACTGAATCGCGACGTAATCGGCAAGTCTTCCTCTTTTTCCTAGTTCTTTCATTTCTAGCATGTACGCGTAGCACGTCTCGTCCTTGCGTTTCTTCCTTCGTGCCATCAACTCGTGTATTTCTTTAGTGTTCGTCGTGTCTGGGAATTCTTTGAGAACAGCGGCTTTCAGCTCGTCGTAGGTTTTGAAAGGTTTCTCCGTGCGCAACCACATGGCCGCAGTACCCGTTAAACAGCGTCTCGCAATCAAAAGCTTTTGCTGCGGCGTGAGGCCAAAAATTTCGGCGTTGTCGTCCACGTCCTGTGCCCATTTTGCTGCAGAATAGGTTTTGTCTGTGCCGGTGAACTTCGGGATGGCGTCATCAAGTAGTAGAAGGTTAAGTGAATGCTTGTCCGTCATAACTTCGTCGTCTTCTTCGTCGTAATATTCACTATCGCTTCTTTCGTCAGGATTCGTCTTCTCGAAGCTACTTGATATTCGGCGTGCACACTCAGACCACTTTTGCGGCGAGCACCCCTTCGAGGTTAGGTTAGCCTTACCTCGTGGCTTCATACAGCTTCTTCTTCTTCCGATCTTTGTCAAATCCCGGACGAGCCCCCAAAATGTGGGATGTTGACAAAGAAAGGAAACCACTTGCTTTTAATACTTGTTTTATTTTAATTATAAGTCTACCAGCACACCGCACAGCTCGTGATCACCGCCATTCTGTCCTCCTTCCCTCTCGCACACTCTCTCTCTCTCTCACTCGCTGGCGTTTAGTTCCACATTAATTTATTTGAATAAATTGACTTGCGCTGTATGTAGTTGGTCTTTTTCAGACATGCATTATCCCCACATTCGCTTACACATTAAACGTAGTAACATTACACGTAGTAGGACCGTAGTGGGAGGTAACGCCGCTCGCGTCCGTGGGTTTACCATTGAGCGCGGACACATCACCACCGTGCGACGCCGCTACCATGAAACGAAACGACACGACGGCCTGCCGTTCCACGTTACCGTGTAGACAGCTACGGTGCACCGCGCCGGCTCACGACACACCGCTCGGCAGTTTACGTTGCGCTGTTGCTAAGTTCATGCGTATAAGTGAAAAAAAAGGTTGACTTTGGCATTATCACAATTTGATAAAGACGTGTTTTTATTTCAATCCTTTACTGTTTTATTAGGCTACATCTGCAAAAGTAAACCTTAAAATATGACTTACTTCTTTTAATCGATTCAGTCTACAAACATCTATTTTTAAATTTTAAATTTGTTAACAGGCAGTGGGTAACAGTATGCTTAAAGTAGGTTTTCGGTCACAAAATACGTCTCGAACGCATTTACGTTAAAATGTCAAATACTATGATAACAGTTTGTTGCCGTTTCAATCCTCAACTGGCGCTGTTAATTTTTCCATCGTAATTGAGACGATTACGTGAATGCGTTCGAGACGTTTTTATATGCGAAAACTTACACTAGAGGCTCAGCTCCACTAAAACAGCGAAAGTTACCCGTTTTTTGCACTAACACGTACGAACTTAGCGTAACTTAGCATTATCAATTACCGATCGGGTGCGCCGCAAGCCAGCGTGGGGCGGCGCCACTCCGGGTTGATGTGTCCACGCTCATTTGCCCTACACGTGCCTCCTGGGTGGTGCTAAATGAGCGGTATCTATTGCTAAACTTTCCAGTAATGTGTTTTTATTGTGTCGCACAGATGACTTGGAGCGAAACTGGAAATTACCAAAGAAAGGAAGATGCGGCACACTTTCAACCATTGACGACTGTTACACCAACTCGACGCAATAAATGTGATGTCCAACGATACAACACTGCATGTATTCATTACAAAGGTATTTATTTATTCTTGACAAATTGTTGTTTACATTTTATCCTCTTTTTTATGATATATAATTGATCAGCTAGGTAATTAATTAAATCATGTAATTTGAAAAAAAAAAACATTCCTTTTAAGAATTCGTTTATAAAATAACTTAATTGAGTAATAAAATAGATCCAGAACTTTAGCATTCAAATATTGATAGATTCGGTAGTAATGTTGCATAATATAGTAAGTAGCCCCGACCGCAGTATACACTTAAGGTGCGTTTTCCACACCAAAAAAAAGAGTTTAAACGAACGCATACCAGTAAATTAAAAAAAGGCTAGGTTACAGTTCTCTGTTTTTTATCAAGTAAACTTAATAAACTGTATTTATTGTTTAAGGTCTTCGATGGAATCATACTTGGACACATCAATTGGCTATGAGGAAATTAAAAGGCAACAAAGGAACATCGCGTTCGGGATAAGGCCAACACTGTCACATTAACCATCAATGAGAAGGAAGAAGAGATTCGTCCAGCATCCATGCCTTAAGTGAGGGTTGTGCTGGCCTCATGTTTGTATTCGAAAAAGAGGACAGCTATGGGCTGCGAGTAGACCAAAACTATGTCTGTTAAAACTGAAATAAAAGTTTTTTATTATTTATTCACTTTTTATTATTTCTACCCTTTTATTAATCAATTCAATCTCTAAACAATCTAAAATACAACTTTTTTTCTACGATAAGGAAGGTAAACGAGCAAGTGAGTCACCTAATGGCAAGTGATCACCACTGCCCATAGATAACCGCGACCCCAGAGGAATTGCAGTTGCGTTGCCTATCTAGAGGGCTAAGTTGAAATGCTTCTTGTGCCAGTAATTTTCTCGGCTGTCTTACTCTCCACACCGTAACACGACAGTGCAAGCGCTGCTGCTAAGCGGTAGGATTAGTGAGTAAAGTGGTGGTAGCGAGGACGGGCGTTGCACAAGGTTCTACCACCCGTAACACATTTCAAAACCTAATCTTATAAATTAAAGGCAGATTTATTTTTATTACCCTCTGCTCTGTTTGAAGGGAATCGGTTTAATACTATCAAATATGCTAATACCTACCCTATTCATAATATTTCGACTCCATGGGAGCTGATCAGAATACATAAAGTTTAAAATGTATAATGGGTTAAAATACATAATGGTTCAAAATATATAACGCAATTTTCTGTAAAACTATTAACTAAATGAACTTTTTTGATATCGTAATCTATATATTGGTTTAGGTTAGGTTAGGTTTGTTTTATAACAATCCTGTTAATTTGAAACTTTCTTAGAAAATCGCATTATATATTACTAGCGACCCGCCCCGGCTTCGCACGGTATATTGTGCATGTACTATACATATAAACCTTCCTCTTGAATCACTCTATCTATTAAAAAAAACCGCATCAAAATCCGTTGTGTAGTTTTGAAGATATAAGCATACATCGGGACATGAGGACAGAAAAAGTGACTTTTTTTTATAATTATGTAGTGATGATAAACCATTATGTAATTTAACCCATTATACATTTTAAACTTTATGTATTTTAATACGTACCCCGACTCCATCTTTAATTGTCTTTGTTCCAAATTTACCAGAATCTCAAATAGACATATTTTCAATACAATTAAATGTTTTAATGACGTTTATACATTAGTTACATCCATTATCTAAATTGTATAGTTATTAAAAAGTGCATAATTCATTAAAATACTGAATTAAATTCAGGCTGAAGGTGAAAATTCATTAGTTTTATAATTACGAAAATAAAAAACATAGTTACTAAAATGCTTTACCTTTTACCGAAAATAAGTTTCAAGTTAATTTGAGTCTTAGACATTTTGAGACGTAGTTGCATTGAAAATTAATGAAAACACAATCAAGTCAATCTGAATTATAGTCTTATCAAGAGTCAGGTATTTTAAGAAGTAGGTGTAAATCATTTCAAATTTTAGACATTCTGAAACTAATCTGTTTTGACTTTGGGACATACTAGGAACATCGTGTCATGTGCAACACAGGAGCTGTCTGATATTTGGCTATAGTCGCTGCTCGCTGTGCTATGGTTTCATTTTTAGCTCCAATCAGTAGCAATAATAAAAAAGGTTAGAATTATTAAAACAAAACAGGTTGGCAGAGGACCTCCGCGGGCCCCTCGGGGCCCGCGGCCCCCACGCGAAATACTAGTTTTATAATATATATAGCTGAATACCCACTCACTGACTGACTCACTGACTGACTGACATGCTGTTTTGAAGAACCCTTAAGAGGTATGGCTCTACTCTATACATAGACGTATCAGAAATGCTCCCACGACCACCAGAAAAATACGAAATCGACCTGAACGTGGAAATTGACCTGACACATGGGACGGTTCTCAGCAACGGCTAGACCTGTCGAATTTGCCCGGAACTAAAGTCGTTCAGAACAGCCGGCCAATGGGTGAGCCGGTCCAAGATTTTTCAAAATGGCGAAAACAAGATGGCCGCCATACAAAATTGAAACGCGAATATCTCAGAGGCCAGTCGCGATAGATGGGTGGTGCTCGACCAAATGTCATTCAGAGTTGAGGGGGAAATCTGACTAAGTATTTTTTTTTCCAAGATGGCGGATTCAAAATGGCGGCCAAATTTTTTTTTGATCCGATCAGATTGAAATTTTGCATCCGGGGCTCTTCGGGGCCACAGATTCTAATGACATACTTTATTTTTCGATTCCGCCATTTTCCAAGATGGCCGCCATATAATGTAATTTCTGGATATTTGACCTGTTGTTTTGAAGAGCCCATAAGAGATGGGGTTCGATTCTATTCACCGTCGCTTTAAAAATTTCATGCTAAGTACCAAAAAATTACAAATTGACTTGAATGTGGAAACTGACCTGACACATGGGCCAGCTCTCCGAAACGACTTGCCCTATCGAGTTTGCCCGGAACAAAAGTCACTCAGAACAGCCAGCCAATAGGACAACCAGTATTTTTTTTTCAAATTTGCAAAAACAAAATGGCCGCCATACAAAATTGAAACGCAAATATCTCAGAGGCCAGTCGCAACAGGTGGGTGGTGCTCAAACAAATATCGTTCAGAGTGAGCGGAGTAATTAAATGATCCTAATTTTTTTTCTAAAATGGCGGATTCAAAATGGCGGCCAAAGTTTCTTTTACTCCGATCCGATTGAAATTTTGCATCCGGGGCTGTTTGAGGCCACATATTCAAACGGCATAATTAATTTTTCGATTCCGCCATTTTCCAAGATGGCCGCCATACAATGTAATGTCAGACTAACAGACTCACTTGTGTTTTATAGCAGCTATTAGCGATAGGGTTCGACTCTGTACACCATCGCATCAGGAATCATAACGTTAGTACCAAAAAAATTAAAAACTGACCTGAACGTCGAAACTGATTCGGCACATGGGCCAGCTCTCCGCAACGACTTGTCCTATCGAGTTTGCCCGGAACTAAAGTCGCTCAGAACAGCCAGCCAATGGGTGAACCGGTATTTTTTTTTCAAAATCGTGAAAACAAGATGGCCGCCATACAAAATTGAAACGAGATGGTGGATACAAAATGACGGCCAAATATTATAGTCAAAAATGAAAGAAATATTTGAAAAAAAACACAGGGTGGAACGGTACCCTCCGCGGGTCCCGTGGGGCCCGCGGCCTCCATGCGAAATGCTTTTCCTACGATAACGGCCGAAGAATAAAGTAAAAAAAAGGCTAGAAATATTTGAAGAAACAATAGGCTGGCAGGGTACCCTCCGCGGGTCCCGTGGGGCCCGCGGCTACCATGTGAGATGCTGTTCCCAAGATAACGGCCGAAGAATAAAGTAAAAAAAAATACAGGCTGGTAGGTTACCCTCCGCGGTCCCCGCGGGGGCCGCGGCCCTCACGCGAAATACTCCAAGGTGGTGGTTTCAAAATGACGGCCAAAGAATGTAGTAATATTTGAAAATAACACAGGCTGGCAGGGTACCCTCCGCGGGTGCCGTGGGGCCCGCGGCCCCCATGCGAAAAAAATAGGATGGTAGGCTACCCTTCGCGGCCCCCGCGCGAAATACTTTTTCCAAGATGGCGGATACAAAACGGCGGCCAAAGATTAAAAAAAATATATATAAATATTTGAAAAAAAAAAACAGGGTTGCAGGGAACCCTCCGCGGGTCCCGTGGGGCCCGCGGCCCCCATGCGAAATGCTTTTCCCAAGATGGCGGCCAAAGAATAAAGTAAAAAAGGTTAGAAATATTTGAAAAAAACAGGATGGCAGGGTACCTTCCGCGGGTCCCGTGGGGCCCGCGGCCCCCATGCGAAATGCTTTTCCAAAGATGGCGGCCAAAGAATAAAGTAAAATAGGTGAGAAATATTTGAAAAAAAAAAAACAGGGCGGTATAGTACGAATCACTTTTCAAAGGTGCCGGTTTCAAAAAGGCGGCCAAAGTATATAGAAAAAAAAAGGTTAGGATTATTAATACAAAACAGGGTGGCACGGGACCTCCGCGGGGCCCTTGGGGCCCGCGGCCCCCACGCGAAATACTAGTTATTATTATAATATATATAGCTGAATACCCACTGACTCACTGACTCACTCATTGACATGCTGTTTTGAAGAACCCTTAAGAGGTAAGGCTCGACTCTATACACCGTCGCATCAGAAAAGCCCCCACGACCACCAGAAAAATACGAAATCGACCTGAACGTGGAAATTGACTTGACACATGGGGCGGTTCTCCGTGACGGCTCGACCTATCGAGTTTGCCCGGAACTAAAGTCGCTCAGAACAGCCAGCCAATGGGTGAGCTGGTCAAAGTTTTTTCAAAATGGCGAAAACAAGATGGCCGCCATACAAAATTGAAACGCGAATATCTCAGAGGCCAGTCGCGATAGATGGGTGGTGCTCGACCAAATGTCATTCAGAGTTGAGGGGGAAATCTGACTATGCAATTTTTTTTCCAAGATGGCGGATTCAAAATGGCGGCCAAATTTTTTTTTACTCCGATCCGATTGAAATTTTGCATCCGGGGCTCTTCTAGGCCACAGATTGAAATGGCATACTTTATTTTTCGGTTCCGCCATTTTCCAAGATGGCCGCCATACAAAGTAATTTCTGTATCTTTGACCTGTTGTTTTGAAGAGCCCATAAGAGGTGGGGTTCGAATCTATACACCGTCGCTTTAGAAATTTCATGCTAAGTACCAAAAAATGAAAAATTGACCTGAATGTGGAAACTGACCTGACACATGGGCCAGCTCTCCGCAACGACTTGCCCTATCGAGTTTGCCCGGAACAAAAGTCACTCAGAACAGCCAGCCAATAGGTGAACCAGTATTTTTTTTTCAAAATTGCAAAAACAAAATGGCCGCCATACAAAATTGAAACGCAAATATCTCAGAGGCCAGTCGCAACAGGTGGGTGGTGCTCAAACAAATATCGTTCAAAGTGAGCGAAGTAATTTAATGAACCAATTTTTTTTTCCAAAATGGCGGATTCAAAATGGCGGCCAAAGTTTCTTTTACTCCGATCCGATTGAAATTTTGCATCCGAGGCTCTTCGAGACCACAAATTCAAACGCCATACCTAATTTTTCGATTCCGCCATTTTCAAAGATGGCCGCCATACAAAGTAATGTCAGACTCATGGGCTCACTTGTGTTGTAAAGCAGCTTTTAGGAATAGGGTTCGACTTTATACACCATCGCATAAGAAATTTTATCACAAGAACAAAAAAAATGCAAAACTGTCCTGAACGTAGAAACTGACCTGACACATGGCCCAGTTCTCCGCAACGACTTGCCCCATCGAGTTTGCCCGGAACTAAAGTCGCTCAGAACAGCCAGCCTATGGGTGCACCGGTAATTTTTTTGCAAAATTGCGAAAACAAGATGGCCGCCATACCAAATTGAAATATACTAAAAAAGGTTACAAATATTTGAAAGAAAAACAGGGTGGCAGGGTGACTCCGCGGGTCCCGCGGGGCCCGCGGCCCCCACGCGAAACGCTTTTCCCAAGATGGCGGATTCGAAATTGCGGCCAAAGAATATAGTAGAAAAAGCTGGAAAACTTTGAAAAAAAAAGCAGGCTGGCAGGGTACCCTCCGCGGGTCCCGTGGGGCCCGCGGCCTCCATGCGAAATGCTGTTCCCAAGATAGCGGCCAAAGAATATACTAAAAAAGGTTACAAATATTTGAAAGAAAAACAGGGTGGCAGGGTGACTCCGCGGGTCCCGCGGGGCCCGCGGCCCCCACTCGAAACGCTTTTCCCAAGATGGCGGATTCGAAATTGCGGCCAAAGAATATAGTAGAAAAAGCTGGAAAAATTTGAAAAAAAAAGCAGGCTGGCAGGGTACCCTCCGCGGGTCCCGTGGGGCCCGCGGCCCCCACGCGAAACGCTTTTCCCAAGATGGCGGATTCGAAATTGCGGCCAAAGAATAAAGTAAAAAAAGGTCAGAAATATTTGAAAAAAAAAACAGGGTGGCAGGGTGACTCCGCGGGTCCCGCGGGGCCCACGGCCCCCACGCGAAACGCTTTTCACAAGATGGCGGATTCGGAATTGCGGCCAAAGAATAAAGTAAAAAAAGGTCAGAAATATTTGATAAATAACAGGGTGGCAGGGTGACTCCGCGGGTCCCGCGGGGCCCGCGGCCCCCACGCGAAACGCTTTTCTCAAGATGGCGGATTCGAAATTACGGCCTAAGAATAAAATAAAAAAGGTTAGGATTATTAAAACAAAACAGGGTGGCACGGGACCCTCCGCGGGCCCCTTGGGGCCCGCGGCCCCCACGCGAAATACTAGTTATAATATATATAGCTGAATACCCACTGACTCACTCACTCACTGACATGCTGTTTTGAAGAACCCTTAAGAGGTGTGGTTAGACTCTATACACCATCGTATCAGAAATGCCCCCACGACCACCAGAAAAATACGAAATCGACCTGAACGTGGAAACTGACCCGACACATGGGGCGGTTCTCCGCGACGGCTCGGTCTGTCGAGTTTGCCCGGAACTAAAGTCGCTCAGAACAGCCAGCCAATGGGTGAGCCGGTCAAAGTTTTTTCAAAATGGCGAAAACAAGATGGCCGCCATACAAAATTGAAACGCGAATATCTCAGAGGCCAGTCGAGATAGGTGGGTGGTGCTCGACCAAATGTCATTCAGAGTTGAGGGGGAAATCTGACTAAGCAATTTTTTTTCCAAGATGGCGGATTCAAAATGGCGCCCAAAATTTTTTTTACTCCGATCCGATTGAAATTTTGCATCCGGGGCTCTTCAAGGCCACAGATTCAAATGGCATACTTTATTTTTCGGTTCCGCCATTTTCCAAGATGGCCGCCATACAAAGTAATTTCTGTATCTTTGACCTGTTGTTTTAGAGCAGTCTTTAGAGTTAGGGTTTTACTTTATACACTATCACATCAAAAATTTTATCAAAAGTACCTGAAAAATGAAAAATTGACCTGAATGTGGAAACTGACCTGACACATGGGCCAGCTCTCCGCAACGACTTGCCCTATCGAGTTTGCCCGGAACAAAAGTCACTCAGAACAGCCTGTCAATAGGTGAACCAATATTTTTTTTTCAAAATTGCAAAAACAAAATGGCCGCCATACAAAATTGAAACGCAAATATCTCAGAGGCCAGTCGCAACAGGTGGGTGGTGCTCAAACAAATATCGTTCAAAGTGAGCGGAGTAATTTAATGAACCTAATTTTTTTTCCAAAATGGCGGATTCAAAATGGCGGCCAAAGTTTCTTTTACTCCGATCCGATTGAAATTTTGCATCCGGGGCTCTTCGAGACCACAATTTCAAACGCCATACTTAATTTTTCGATTCCGCCATTTTCAAAGATGGCCGCCATACATAGTAATGTCAGACTCATGGGCTCACTTGTGTTGTAAAGCAGCTTTTAGGAATAGGGTTCGACTTTATACACCATCGCATAAGAAATTTTATCACAAGAACAAAAAAAATGCAAAATTGTCCTGAACGTAGAAACTGACCTGACACATGGGCCAGTTCTCCGCAACGACTTGTCCCATCGAGTTTGCCCGGAACTAAAATCGCTCAGAACAGCCAGCCTATGGGTGACCCGGAATTTTTTTAGCAAAATTGCGAAAACAAGATGGCCGCCATACAAAATTGAAACGCGAATATCTCAGTGGCCAGTTGAGATAGTTGGGTTGTACTCGATCAAGTGTCGTTCTAGGTGGGAGGAGTAATCTAATGAACCTAATTTTTTTCCAAGGTGGTGGATTCAAAATGGCGGCCAAAGATTAAAGTAAAAATGGTTAGAAATATATGAAAAAAAATAGGGCGGTAGGTTATCCTCCGCGGCCCCCACAGGAAGTACTTTTTCCAAGGTGGCGGCCAAAGATAAAAATAAAAAAATGGTTAGAAATATTTGAAAAAAATACAGGGTGATAGGTTACCCTCCGCGGTCCCCGCGGGGGCCGCGGCCCCCACGCGAAATACTTTTTCCAAGTTAGTGGTTCCAAAATGACGGCCAAAGAATGTAGTAAAAAAGGTTAGAAATATTTGAAAAAAATACAGGTTGGTAGGTTACCCTCCGCGGTCCCCGCGGGGGCCGCGGCCCCCACGCGAAATACTTTTTCCAAGGTAGTGGTTTCAAAATGACGGTTAAAGAATGTAGTAAACAAGTTTAGAAAGTTTTGAAAAAAATACAGGGTGGTAGGTTACCCTCCGCGGTCCCCGCGGGGGCCGCGGCCCTCATGTGAAATACTTTTTCCAAGGTAGTAGTTTCAAAATGACTGCCAAAGAATGTAGTAATATTTGAAAATACAACAGGCTGGCAGGGTACCCTCCGCGGGTCCCGTGGGGCCCGCGGCCCCCATGCGAAATGCTTTTCCCAACATGGCGGCCAAAAAATAAAGTAAAAAAGGTTAGAAATATTTGAAAAAAAAACAGAACTGCAGGGTACCCTTCGCGGCCTCCACGCGAAATACTTTTTCCAAGATGGCGGATACAAAATGGCGGCCAAAGATTTTAGTAAAAAAAATGTTAGAAATATTTGAAAAATACAGAGCGGTAGGGTATGAATCACTGTATATAGTAAAAAAAAAAAGGTTAGGATTATTAAAACTAAACAGGGTGGCACGGGACCTCCGCGGGGCCCTTGGGGCCCGCGGCCCCCACGCGAAATACTAGTTATAATATATATAGCTGAATACCCACTGACTCACTCACTCACTCATTGACATGCTGTTTTGAAGAACCCTTAAGAGGTAAGGCTCGACTCTATACACCGTCGCATCAGAAAAGCCCCCACGACCACCAGAAAAATACGAAATCGACCTAAACGTGGAAATTGACTTGACACATGGGGCGGTTCTCCGTGACGGCTCGACCTATCGAGTTTGCCCGGAACTAAAGTCGCTCAGAACAGCCAGCCAATGGGTGAGCTGGTCAAAGTTTTTTCAAAATGGCGAAAACAAGATGGCCGCCATACAAAATTGAAACGCGAATATCTCAGAGGCCAGTCGCGATAGATGGGTGGTGCTCGACCAAATGTCATTCAGAGTTGAGGGGGAAATCTGACTATGCAATTTTTTTTCCAAGATGGCGGATTCAAAATGGCGGCCAAATTTTTTTTTACTCCGATCCGATTGAAATTTTGCATCCGGGGCTCTTCTAGGCCACAGATTGAAATGGCATACTTTATTTCTCGGTTTCGCCATTTTCCAAGATGGCCGCCATACAAAGTAATTTCTGTATATTTGACCTGTTGTTTTGAGGAACCCATCAGAGGTAGGGTTTGGTTCTATACACTTTCGTTTCAAAAATTATATGATAAGTACGAAAAAAATGAAAAATTGACCTGAATGTGGAAACTGACTTGACACATGGGGCAGCTCTCCGCGACGGCTCGACCTATCAAGTTTGCCCGGAACAAAAGTCGCTGAGAACAGCCAGCCAATGGGTGACCTGGTAATTTTTTATTCAAAATGGCGAAACAAGATGGCCGCCATACAAAATTGAAACGCAAATATCTCAGAGGCCGATCGCAATAGGTGGGAGGTGCTCGACCAAATGTCGTTCAAGATGAGAGGAGTAATCTAATGAACCTATTTTTAAGTGTGCAAATATAAACTCTATCTTCCTGAGCCCGACGCTGCTGTACATTTGACGACGAAGCGCTCGCCTGCACTGCCTGACATTGCTCCTGACGCTGTGATACTTGACGAAAGTCACGCGGACGCAAATTGTAACCACTTTCCGTATGTGACGCTGGTTGCGGCACCCTACGCGGTTCAACGAATGTGGCTGGAGCTGACGATACTTCGTAGTTCGACAACGGCGTACATGCTGAACGACTGAAGTCTGCTTTTTCAGAATAAACTATTGGCAAATCTATTTCTTTTCTTTTAAATTCAGGACAACAAATGTCTTCAATTTGCAGAATTGTTTTTTTCAATTCTTCCTTTGACTCTACAAACAAACCAGCTCTTTACTTCTTTACTACACACTTTTATTAGGCATTGTTCGTATGCATGCATGCAAATTCATTGCTTCTAAATTTGCAACTTAAATGCTTAACTTTTAGTAGTCAAATTAACTAAAAATTTAATATTACGTAATGCAGGATGGGTGACAATGCATGTATTCAGTGTTAACAAAAATCATTTACCTTTTTACTCCGCTACTCACGTGCAAGACAGCCAAGCCTGTGCGAAATATAACTTGTTTAACATGCTATAATAAAACACACTCACCTGTTTACATTACTATATTCCTTATCTAGGGCAACCATACAATACCATAATCTAGTACTCTTAATCCTAATATTCGTTTTCTTATCTCTAAAGTAAACCTCCCATCATCATCTCCATTCCCGGAATCCCCCCAAGCTAGCGACTGTCAAAAGTATATCGGCTTTGCCGCCAAAACCCAATCAGCAAGTGTTGCAAGCAGGCATAACGATTATTTGAGGTAATGTTATTCCAGCTTGCACATTAATGGAACCTAACACTCGACCATCCTGACCTCGTGTATGTCCTCATACACATACAATATGTTAAACCTGATATTGGGCTAACTTTATCATGATTCGAGATACAGTAACACTTCAAGTTATGCACTGTGGAGTTGGACCTACCAAAATGTTGAACACCTTAATACTTTGTCACAATACAATTTAACGTTAAATATATATGTCTTATCCAAAGCGACAAGGTTCCAAGTATGCTCACCATTTCCATGGGCCTGCACATATACATCAGCACGAGAACAGAAAGTAATTCTGTATTTTGTAAAAAAATTAACAATCTAGTGCATTCTTCATGCTTTCAACATAAAATTATTTTAACAACGCACCTTTCATTGCTACAATTGAACCTAACACTAGGCCAACCAATTAAAGTTACAATAATAGCAAAAGTATAAAAACATTAACCAAAACAAAGTACAATTCACTGTACTCACACAAAAGCAAAAATAATGCACTTTACAAACGTAAAATATAAATAAACAATCCTAACTCTGTGCTATCTATTCATTTGGCAATGAGATCACTATTAAAATTAATTGAGCTTCTTAACAACTTAGCTTCACACAGAATATCGAACAATGAGATCTAAATTGGTATACAGTAAAGTGTAATAATATGTATACGGTCAAAATTTCAAAAATAAGTATCATACGCTCTTACACCGGCGTAATAATAATAAGGTCGTGGAACATATTTTGAGAAGTTCATATCGATACTTATTTTTGCACTTGACCGTATATGTAACAATTGTCTAAGTTCGATACTATTAACTTAAGCATCTGTTCAAGTGGCGTCACATATTTCCACAAGAACATAAACAATCTCCAGAAAACTCAGATGTTGAAGTGGTTTCACATCAACATCAACGATCTTTAGCTACCTCAGAACAGTCGCGTGCACTTCATAAAGATATTTTAGTAGGTACTTATTGACAATTCGTATATGAGAACTAGCCAAGTCAGACCTTTGGCTTCAATATAATTACTCTAAGCTAAAAAAAAAATATATATATATGTAGGTATTTTAAGTTGCTAATATAAAACATTTTATATTATTAAGAATAAATTTCAGGGCTGACCATTGAATTTAGCACCCTTTTAAATCTCACTTCTTTTTTCGTTGAAGTCAACATCCGAGGCATATTATTATAATTGCAATCTGTTTTTCAATATCTGAGGTATCACTTACGTCATAATTAACAGACTCGACAGCAAAATTAACAGTCAGTATTTTTGGAAAGTGAAGTTTGTTTTTTTTTTTTTTTTTGGTCTCAAAACTCTGTGCACGCTACTGCTCCGATGTTTAAGTGGCTTCATGTCTCTCCACGAAAACATAATCAATCTGTAGCTCTCTCAGATGTTCAAGTGGCTTCACATCTTTCCACAAGAACATCACCAATCTGTAGGTAGCTACCTCAGATTTCGAGTGGGTTCACATCTCTCCACAAGAACATAAACAGTCTGTAGCTACCTCAGACGTTCAAGTGGCATCACATCTGTCCAAAAGAACAATCAATCTGTAGCTACTTCAGATGTTCAAGTGGCTTCTCATCTCTCTACAAGAACATAAACAATCTGTAGCTACCTCAGATGTTCAAATGGCTTCACATATATCCACAAGAACATAAACAATCTGTAGCTACCTCAGATGTTCAAATGGCTTCACATATATCCACAAGAACATAAACAATCTGTAGCTATCTCAGATGTTCAAGTGGCCCCACATCTCTCCACAAGAACACCATATTACATAAATGAGATAGTATTCAAATGAAATCTCATCTCAATTCTCATCATAAGAACATAATTCATAAAATTATCATTTCAATTCTAATCATAAATAAGAACATAGTACATAACTTAAAAATTCTAGTGAATTTGCATCTTCTCTTAAGACCACAGTGTACACGATGCCTTTACATATAATATGTACCAATATTTTTCAATATACATATTTTGGATGCGAGATCCCTTTACAGGCTAACCATCAAAACCCTAGTCATACAATTATGCTGCGTGAAAGTAAAATACACAATCATGTTTCTAATGCACTGGAAAATACACCTAGGGCATGCATACTTTGTTTTAACACATCTGACTATCAACCTTATTGTAAGGAGACTAAGACTCTGTGTGTAGCTAAGTAATTGTACGTCATCAAAGAAAAAGGTTTTTTTTAGCATAGAACATAAACACACTTTACTTTTACCGGTATTCAAGAATATAATATTGGAAAGACATATAAGATATATATATATATTATCTTATTTTTAAAGAGGCTTTAGTACACAGAGGTGACTATGTCAGCCTCATGGGAGTACTCCAGAAGATCAGAAATTACAATTCATGCAGCATCCCCTCCCCCAGAACCAGATGCTCTGGTTATGAAGGAATGCTGCACAAATTTAAATATGCACATCCTCTTGGTTGAATTTCAAATTACTAAATCACTCATGAAAATCATCATCTTTAAGAATAATTCTGTTATCTAACAACTTTTGTCAATCTCGAATCAAGTGAACAACAATTAAATTTCAAAGAACCACGTCTATCCTCGTAAGTCCTTATGTACTACCTGAAGTACATATTAATATAGCAATAGCAAGAATAACGACCGAATGTACTATATGAAGTACAAATTATTAAATGAAATATGATCACATTAAATCTAAAAATCAAATAACTGGGACAAAGTGGCTCGGTATTAAGCGATATGCGATTTATAAAAAGGTTATACATGCTTCGTGAAAATACTCCTCCTCACACGAGTCACGGATCAACAGCACTGCACCGCTCTGGCGGGCAGAATCATCAGACTTCACTATTAACGCCCGGCAGCACACGAGTCACGGATCAAACAGCACTGCACCGCTCTGGCGGGCAGAATCATCAGACTTCACTATTAACGCCCGGCAGCACACGAGTCACGGATCAAACAGCACTGCACCGCTCTGGCGGGCAGAATCATCAGACTTCACTATTAACGCCCGGCAGCACACGAGTCACGGATCAAACAGCACTGCACCGCTCTGGCGGGCAGAATCATCAGACTTCACTATTAACGCCCGGCAGCACACGAGTCACGGATCAAACAGCACTGCACCGCTCTGGCGGGCAGAATCATCAGACTTCACTATTAACGCCCGGCAGCACACGAGTCACGGATCAAACAGCACTGCACTGCTCTGGCGGGCAGAATCATCAGGCTTCATTGCTAACGCCCAGCAGCACGCGAGCCACGGATCAAACAGCACTGCACCGCTCTGGCGAGCAGAATCATCAGGCTTCATTGCTAACGCCCAGCAGCACACGAGCCACGGATCCAACAGCACTGGACCGCTCGGTCCGCTGCCCTGGCACGAAGACTCGTCTGGCTCAGCTTGGTTCGATCGCTCTCCTTGTGCTTCGATAGCCTTGTAGTTGTAGCGACCCTAGCGCTACCTAGTCGTCGACCACGTAAACTGCTACTACACATGAATAGCTAGCGCCGATGACATCATATGTTCTACATCGCACCAAGGAGGCCCCTCAGCGAAGATGCATAAATAAAACTTTCAATTCTTTGGACCTCGGTCCCCAGGCAATACCTTTAGCCTGGAGAGAGATCTATCTATTTATCTAAAAGCTGACTGTAAATAAGGCTTCACTGAGCTGAAACGTTGGTCAGCCCTTTAAAACCATCAATTTTATAGTCTCGCCGTGCGCTCTGCTTCGCACACAGTGCCAGCGTTGCACGCCCTCAGCTCCATGCACCGTGCAAGCGTTGCACGCCCTCAGCCCCGCGCATCGTGCCAGCGTTACAAGCTCTGCCTCGCGAAGCAGGAACTCGCATACATCTGCAACCATTGAGCAGGAGAAATATCCGTGTTCATGCCCATAAATCTACAGTTTATAATGTACGCTTAATTTCGCATGATTCACAAGTGAAATGTCAACATTTATATTCCATAGAGTACAAACACAACTGAACACACCACCTGAACATCAATTTGTCAACTGAATAGTCGTGACCAAATCTCTTTACTCGTGGGCTAACTGACAGCCCCCTTTCTTTATTCCATACTAATTTCCATTAATAAATTGTCATGAGCCAATAATATTTCCTTAAACATTTTACATAAAACGACCCGCCCGCATTCGCACGGGTGCAATCAGTGTTTCTCTACTATATTATGCATGTATTATGCATACAAGCCTTCCTCTCGAATCAATTTAAGTATTAAAAACACCGCATCATAATCCGTTGCGCAGTGTTAAAGATCTAAGCATACATAGGAACAGACAGACAGACAGCGGAAACGACTTTGTTTTATAACATGTAGTGATATAGTTGCTAATTCCTATCAGCCTTATTTGTCAAGGTCACTTTGCTACTGTTTCAGACAAATCAATACAGCGTATACTTAACTTTGATCACACAGCTTTCCCTTGCTCAACCACTGTACCGTCAAACTTGTATTAATACTGTACGGACCTCGGAGTATCACTGTCGGAGCACGCGACATAGGCTTCTGCTGATGCTCGTGCGATCATTTGACGCTCAGTTCTCCCACAAGTCATGCGCAAGACTCATTTTTTTCACTCTGATAACACAAATATAAACAATATGATTACAGAAACATGATTGTATCAACTACTGGCGCCATCTAGTTTCGAATAGTAGAACCGACATGGATAAATTCGGAATTGAATTTACAACACAAATTGGCATCTACCTCTGCAAGTCACATTAACCAATTTATTTTGCTACACTCAATAGAATTATGCATAATATAACATCTTTTATCACAATACAGAAATTAATTAATTAATATCTTGGGACAAATTACACCAATTGTTCCAGCCCCAAACTAAGCAAAGCTTATACTATAGGATCATTATACTTGTAGTATACATTAATACTTATGTTTATAATCATGGGTACAATATTACCAATATTCCTGCAATGAGTGAATTTTAGTGTCACCTTCTGTGGACGCTCGCAATATCAGGTGAAGCATGCGTACCAATGTTGTCAACCAATCTTCCCATACAATGCAAGAGGATGCAAGAAGAAATAAAATAAACTCACAATTGGTCCCTTTGTATTTACCATAATTAGCTCTTGTTTATTGGCCACCTCCTTACTTGACACCAACAATATTCCACCAAGCTTGTCTATACTAATATTATAAAGAGGAAAAATTTGATTGTTTGTTTGTTTTGAATAGGCTCCGAAACTACTGGACCGATTTCAAAAATTCTTTTGCCGTTAGAAAACTACATTATCACTGAGTGACATAGGCTACTTCTTCCCACGTGAAAATACCTTTTTCTACGGGAAAATTAATTTATCGCGGGCGAAGCTGCGGACGGAAGGCTAGTATTTTATAAGCATAAACGTTCAGTATTTAAGCAAGCTGTAATAACTTATAAGTATCCCAAACAAGTAAAGAAGGCCCATGTTAATAAAATCATGATACACTCAGGTCCATTATTGAGCAATCAACTCTTTAATCATAAATTGTAAATCAAACAAACAAAATCATTCTTGTTATCATCATGCTGAATCATGTTTTTGATTTTGCCATGCCACGCATATGTGCAGCTATCTTTTAATAATATTAATGTGATTCAACAACTTGCTCAGATTTGTATGAAAGTACTTCCACAACAACTTACAGTAACTTGTCATATCCAATGCATAAGTCAAAGTAATAGTAGTAACCACGGTATCTGAATCTGTATATGAATCTTTTGATAGCTGAAATTAAAACAGGCATTATTTGCTTCCAACATTCTGTTACCATTCACCGAATAATTCATGCTGCAGCTTGCTTTCCCATGTTTCTTTCTGCACTCTTGACACAACAATAAACTTCATAATCATCAGCTGTCCTAAAATTCGGTTATGGTCACACACAAGTCTAGATAATCTGAAATCAGAGCTCATATTCAACTTGGTTGGTCACTTCAAGTCAAGTCAAACAAATTCTGACTTTGTTATTTATCTCAACTTCACTTTAATAACTATTACTGTATACTTTACACTTCAGAGAGTTTACTACACTTGTAACTTGAAGCATTTAGTCTCAATCAATGCAAATTATTTCTAATTTTCACAATAAGGCAAACTGTTATATCTAATATCAACAATAAAACAATTTTGTATATCATTTTATTATTCTGTTGTAATCTGTTATTTTATTTTACAGCAATAGATTAATATCACCCAGCACAAACTTATGATGAAACATAATTTTGTTTTAAGATAGCTTCAACTTTGTTTTCAAAATAAATATAAATTTAATTTAAGGTTTATACTACCAGTAATGGTTAGGAATTGATTACAACTTGTAGCACTCACAATTAAAATAGATAGAAATAATTCCAGACCAGCCATGAGTTGGTCGTTCAACTTTTACTTTGATTGGAAAATTCTTCTTAACTATGAAATTAATAGGTCTTCACCTTGGGGTAAAAATTAAAAACTCATACTCACTATTCTCACAACACAGGCATTTATACTACAATATGATGTAAACTCAACTCAGCAAGTGAGCAGAATGCTCAACCCAAAATTGCTTGAACAACTTGGGCTTTATGCCTAGAGTACTATAGGTTAGCTGTATAAATATTTCAAACTCATACAACATCACTAGGTCCTAGGACCTTCTTAGTCAGATAGAATTGCACCAAAAGTTGTATTTTGAGTAGGTATAATCAATCACCATGAGGCAGTCCTTACCTTCTTATGAAAGAAACATGTATGTTGGGCTTACCCCATCGTTTAGGTAATACTAATAATTGGCACAGGTCGAACGCCGTTTTGTGTCAAAGGCTTATTTTCCTCACATTCAGCGAATTTTTGAGTGACTTTATTACGATCTCACTTTACTATGTAAATCATACTTCATTTTAGGGTATAAAGTACTTTAGCAGTTATCAGTGCTTTTACGAGAAAACACTCCCAACTATTTTACACAGTACAACCGAGATATATTGACAGCATCAATTTCACTAAGTATTAACTTTAGTAGGCTTAGTTCGCACTTCTGAAATATAATAAAACACACTCACCTGTTTACATTAGTATATTCCTTATCTAGGGCAACCATACAATACCATAATCTAGTACTCTTAATCCTAATATTCGTTTTCTTATCTCTAAAGTAAACCTCCCATCATCATCTCCATTCCCGGAATCCCCCCAAGCTAGCGACTGTCAAAAGTATATCGGCTTTGCCGCCAAAACCCAATCAGCAAGTGTTGCAAGCAGGCATAACGATTATTTGAGGTAATGTTATTCCAGCTTGCACATTAATGGAACCTAACAATGCCCACCCTCTGCTGCCACATAAAACATACATAAATCTCACAAACCTAACTGACGTGACTAAAGCTCCTTTGTGATCTCTACGGATTAAAGTTTTTTTTTTATTTACTTCGGAAACTCCTAAACTGCCAGTCATGATTCCTGACTCACAGCCATTTAGAAACCATTCCGAGAACAGACATCACCGACATGTCTATAGAGTATGTCTTAGAAGTATGTGCTACAGAGCTACCGCTTAGCAATATGTTATTAGTTGTTATGTATTGGAATAGGAGAGAAGAAGAAAGTTTTTATGAACAGTTAGATAAGATTTTAAAATATTTAAACAAAAAGTATTGTAAATTTAATATTGTTATAGGAGGAGATTTTAACATTGATATAATTAAAAACAACTCCAAAACGAGGCAATTCTTAGACCTCATGGGGGAATATAACTTTACACAACATGTAACACATCCCACACATATCACTCAAACTGCATCTACGTGCTTAGATCTCTTGTTTACAAATTTCCGAACCAAAAACCTAAGCGCTAGAGTGGAAGAATTGGGTTTCTCAGATCATTATGGAACAATACTAAATCTAAAACTACCACAGATGCCCCCTCTACAGATAGAGTGGAAATCGAATAAAAGATTATTTAGTCGTAAGAATATTGAAACTTTTAAAAGAAATTTAAATACAATAGATTGGAATACCATTTTAACGGAAAAGCAAAACATTAACGCAAACTACGAAATTTTTAGTAATACATTAATAAATATATTAAATCAGTGCATACCTAAAAGACAAATAAAACTAAAAAATAAATATGACAAAAAATGGTTAACTACGGGTATAAAACTCTCATGTAAAAATAAAAGACTATTAAAAATACTAGCAGATAAGTCCAAAGACCATATACTTAAACAACACTATAAAAAATACTCAAAAATTCTGAAAAAGTCAATATGCACAGCAAAAAAGATACAGTACACAAATAAATTAAATAAATCTAATAATAAGGTAAAAACTATGTGGGATATTATAAAAGAGCGCACTAATAAAAAACAAAAGATTAATAAATGTAACTTAAAGTTGAAAATTAATAATACTTTATCTTCGGACCCAAAATTAATAGCAGATACTTTTAATGATTTCTTCGCACAAACCGGCGCGAGCAATGACGGGCGCCCACCGCCGCGTGGCCGGCCCGTCATACACCCCGCGCAGAACTCCATGTTCCTGGCTCCAGCCACTTACAAAGAAATTCACACATACATCAAAACCTTAAAAAACAAAAACAGCCACGGTATAGACGAGCTTCCACCCTCCTTAATAAGGCAATGCGCTGATCAATTAGCTCTACCATTCACCATCCTTATAAACCAATCTTTTGATGAAGGAATGTTCCCGGATTATTTAAAGAAAGCCATAATTAAACCAATTCACAAAAAAAAAACTAAAACAGATCCTAATAATTATCGCCCCATAGCCCTATTACCAACAGCCTCTAAAATATTCGAAAAAGCAATGTGCCATCGCGTTCTCGTCTTTTGCGAAAAATATAAACTTTTCGATGATTGCCAAAACGGTTTCCGTAAAAACAGGTCAACTACTTTAGCAGTATATAAATATGTCCACGAAATTTTAAATGCAATAAATAACAAAAAATACGCTGTTGGAATACTATTAGACATGACAAAAGCCTATGATAAAGTTCAATATGAGATATTGCTAGATAAGATACACGGCATAGGAATACGTGGCATAGCTCATAAGTGGTTTGCATCTTACTTAAAAAATCGAGAACAATTCACAGAAATTGAATATTTTGAGTATGAGATAGGTGAAATAAAAAGTGTCCGTTCTGAAAAAAGAGTAATCAATGCATCTATTCCTCAAGGCAGTGTAATTGGATGCCTTTTGTTTTTAATTTACATCAATGACCTACCAAAAATAATGAGCGAGCCATGCATTTTATTTGCTGACGATATATCCCTCCTCACAATATGTCAAAACAACCTTAACCTAACCAACACATTAAACTCCATATTTGACAAAACTAATGACTGGATGAACGACCATAATCTACAAATCAACTATGAAAAAACAAAAATTATGGCTTATTATCCGAATCAAAAAACCCCATTAGCAATTAATTACTCATACAAAAATTTAAAATTAGAAGTGGTGGATGAATTTACTCTACTTGGACTAGTCATAGATACCCATCTAAATTGGAAACAACATGTCAAAAAAATAAGAACCAAAATGTCTAGTTTCGCGTATGCACTTCGCGAGATTAAGAAATCCACGGATTTACACGCTGCACTTGTCACCTATTATGCCTATGCCCACGCCTGGCTTAGCTACGGAATCATTTTGTGGGGAAACAGTACAGACGCACTAACACTTTTCACCGCACAAAAGAAGCTTATCCGAATCTTGGTCAATATTAATAACACCGAAAGCTGCAAGCCCCATTTCCAAACACATAAAATAATGACAGTGCCATGCATGTACATATTAGAAATAAGTAAGTTTGTCCGCAAATATCCTGATTACTTTTCACAGCGAGATGAACACCAAACTACCTACTCACTACGCCAAAGAAATAAATTATCACTGCCATCATCCTATCTCAAAATACATTCTCATGGAACATATGCTATGTCGGTAAAAATACATAACAAATTACCTATCCATATTAAAACCGAAACAAATGATAATAAATTTATAAGCTCACTAAAAGACTTTCTAGTCCAAAAGTGCTACTACTCCATAAATGAGTACCTAGAAGAATAAAAAACTGATCTCCTTATAGCTTTATAGTTATTGTTATTATAAAAGATATGATCTCACCGTATTTTGTAAGTCATTTTTATTTTATTTTAAAGCATAAAGTATGTACCTAACCCAGTTAGTCTTTAGATATATATAATTTATTCTAAAGTGTCGCCAAAGCATGTTTTATACAATAATTGGCATTGTTCATTTTTTTTAGTATGCTCCAATTCGAAAACCATTTCGAGGAAAACCATCAATTATCCGATTTATCTTGTCCGATTTCAAAAATACTTTATGATTGCAGATATTTTTGTAAAAGTACTTTGAACCTTTGTTTGACCGAACGACCGGGTTTTTAGACAGAATCCAGCATCGAATGTTTGCCACAAAAATGAAAAAAAAAAGTTTGGCTACGGCAACTGTCACGTGTCACTGTCAAATCTACAAAACCATAGACAAAGCAGTTTTTTTTATAGCCAGCCGAACGAAGGCGATTGGGATTCTGTCTAAATTCACGAATTATCAAACAGCGAAAAAATATTTATTATTAATTAACAAAGCTACGTAAAAGCATAATATTCAAATGAGTTGCTTGAAATAGTCCATTTTATCAAATAAAGGTGTTAAAAGCACATCTTAAAAAAAATGAACAATGCCAATTGTATAATTTTTTGGTGCATTGCTATGTGTTAGCTATAATTATTAATTATAAGTTGCTACGTCCTAACAGGGCATCATTGTATACAAAACTTTGTAAAAAATGTTGCAATTGAATAAATACTGAATACTGAATGATGTTTGTGATTGAATAAGTATAGACAAATTTTAGGGCGGGAAATAACCTCAAAATGACAACTGTGCAAAAGTATTAAAAAATGACGTTTTAACTTTGTGAAACACGATTCATGATTACTAATATACATCTATTTAATTATATTAGGGATGAATTCATTTTATTATGCATGGTCCAATAAGTTTTAAAATAGTTTTCAAGTATGAATCTGTTGGCTAAATATGCAAGAATTCAAAGCTTTGCTTTACAAAAAAAAACCGTAGAATTTTTTTTTGCCATTTGCATATTGTGCAAGTATTTCGGATAGTAATATTTTTTTAGAGTTTCAATCTTTTTGGCTGTTGGTGGCTGACTAGCGCTAGTCTATTGCCGCGCACCATGTCGACCCAAATTGTTTACTAATGTTTACACTAGTCTACTTCGATCAACAATACAACTAGATTCACGGTGATAGCTCTGAAAACGGCTCCGAGAAATAAGGCCACAAAATATATTTGTGGCCTTATTTCTGACAGTATGCGCCAACCTCGGCCAACGTGAGGACGTGTCAAAATGCCACAATGTGCGTTCAAAAATTGCAAAAACAGCCACCGAAACACTAAGGTTTCGGAAGGAATATCTTTCTTTAAGTAAATACAAGTCAGTATTTCATAAAGTACGTAAAAATTGGCAGTTTACATTTTAAAATCAATAATTTATTGTTTGGCCAATGTTGGCCCACCATCTTGACAATAATCGGATGTTTTAGAACAAGAAATTCATGGAGTAGTTCTCGTTTTAAAATAAAATATATATTGCATTTTTTTGTAGATTTCCTAGTGATCCTTTTTGCTGTGCGGAATGGATAACTATTGTCGCGAGAGAAAGAGAAGAAGAACTTTACATACCACACAAAAATTCTGCTATAATGTTCGATTCATTTTGACAAATTCGACATGACTGGAAATAGCCAAAGGCGTAGATTACAGAAAAAAGCGATTCCCAAATTGCAGGTATAGTTACATAGAAATGTTTAAAATAATATAAGATGAAGTATAGTGAGATGGAACAGAGGAGCTATCACTTATTAAAGAAGACGTAAAGCTTCAAGAAAAGTTCAAGCCGTACAATATTTATAACACACACACACACACACACACACACACACACACACACACACACACACACACACACACACACACACACACACACAAATCACGTCTTTATCCCTTACGGGGTACACAGAGCCTAAGGTAACAGGTACATACAGGCCACATTTAGCAAGATTGTGGGCGTCTAGGTGGAAAATCGAAACAAAATAGTGATATGTTGCTAGCCTCATCGCCTATAACATGATTCCTATTATAATCGCCCATTCCCTCGACGACTCTCTGCTTGAGAGGCGGTAGGTCGAACAACTAGGCTACTACGGCTGTTGCCTGGCTGGGCCTGCGTGGGAACTATGACCCAATCCCTCTCGTTGTTAAAGGAAGCCTGTGCTCAGCAGTGGAACGTATTTGTAAATATCTGTCAAATAAAAAAAATCTGAGTTATATACTTAATTGCGACTCCATTATTACCCCGTTCCTCAAATAGAATGACATCTTTTTGAAACGAAGGTAGTTCTTTTGTTTATCGAACGCTTTCGCTCGCTTGTGACGAAACGTCGTAAGTATTATTTACAATTATAATTATTTGGATCTTTGTTGCTTAGACTTAAGGTTTATTTTACGTTAGTAAAGAAGGTAAAACAGATATAGCTATAAGCATAAGCAACACGGCCACTTTTTCGCTTTGATTTTGTATGGGACCTTGAATCTAGTTGTATTGTTGATCGAAGATTTATACGATACAACGTTGCTATGTCTATTCTAGATTATTAGACTTTAAGAATCATGACCATAACAACGTTGATAATCCCGAAGATAAGATAATGCAAACAAATGTGGGCAATCTCAATTTTTTTTTCAATATTTTGGCCCGCCTGTTTGAGGCCCGTTTTCTACAGTAAGGAAACTCATTTTTAATGTAGTGTTCTCATCTACCCAAAGAAGAGTATGTCAATTTGTGAGTGTTCCAGATAAAGTTGTACAATATGGACTAATTGACTCGAAAAAAGGCAAAAAACCGCTAAAAGCGGGCAAAGTTGTACGGTTCTACGGAAGGTACAATTTTCAAACTTAACCCAATGTACTTTACAAAAGGTTATGTATATACCTCGATAGACGATGATGATGATGACTCGTAGAAAAAGTATTGTGTACAACAGTTACACAATTAGCTCTTAAAATCTCGTACCTTACTTAGGCCACTCGGCAAGCCTCGTGGCCTAAACACGGTACTCGACTTTAAGAGTCTTCATTATGCAACGATTGTATAAAATACCACTGTAGTTGAAATATTTTCTCTTGTTTGCTTTTTAAATAAGTACCTCGGTGGTATTTGGTCCTGAACGACCGAATGGTTTTTGACCATAGCCTGTCTGAATGGACAAATAAAAAACTCATTGGCAGTAAATGTTTTACATACGTAAAACGATGGAGCACTTTTAGAGCTATAAGCCAATGTTGGAGCCGGTAGGTGCTCCTGCTTGAGTTGATAGTATGTAGTTGAAAAGACGACTGGTTCGCTAATAAAAACTATATTCCGAAAACTTTACAAAAATAGACAACGTGCCTTCGTTATGACGGTCTGAACGCAACTGGCCGGCGGAGCCGCCTCGCTCCCCGCGCGCCTGCCCCCGCGGCCCGATGGTGCGGCAAGTATGTGCTGTTGCATGCAACAGCCAAGCCAACAAGTGCTTTTAGATGGAATAAATAAACAGTATAGACTTATCCAGTCTTATTATGAGTGTTCTTATAGTGGTGCTCGTAATTACACAAATCACAGACAGTACAGGAGTAGAAAAAAATTAAATAAATCCCGCATACCTATATAACTAACGGACGTTCTGACTTACTCTACGGGTCCGAAACGCGCGTCAGTGTTTTGTGTGATGTAGGGGATAATTAGGTTTGTAGGATTTATGTATTTTTTATATGGCAGCAGACTAGGTGGGCTTGCATGTAAAAACATATAATTTCGCACAACCTTGGCTGCCGTACAAATGAGTAGCAGAGTAGCAAGGTAATGATTTTTGTTCATTGAAATATAAAATAGGTACTGAAATTTATCCCAATTACAGACACAAGATACCGTTTTATATCCAGATTTCACAGTTCCGATTCAGTCACTTGATTTCTACTGTTTTGTGTGACAATCTTTTTTTCTTTCTTTCTACTTAAATGCGATTCCAGTCAGTTTTTTCTTATTTTTTATAATTTTTCGTAGGTACACGACCATAAAAGATCAATGTCTCCATCGCGCGCAAAACAAGGATCACCAGACACCGCGTCATTGAATACATTATGTTAGACGTCAACTGTTTAACACGTCTGTATTAGCATTAAATGTTACCTTTCTGTAATTTATGTACCTGTAGATATATATAATTCATATAATTCTTTGTAATAAAAGTACAAATAAACGCAACGCACAGTCGATTCCTAGCACCTACTCGAATAACTACTACTGGGTTGACGGATCAGCAAGGTAATTTTTTTTTGTTTTATTCCTTATCAAATTTCTTTGTTTGAGTTTATCGCTATCCCAAGGTACCTATAGCAGGTTCCCGGCAGTAGCTTTACTTTAACCTGCTATGGGTGGGTAATAAAATAATTAATAAATTATAATTAGTGATTAAACGAACTTACCTTACGTGAAGTTCTATCATAATTATCTGAGTTGCTTCGTCGAATAGATTAGACTTATAAACACATGTAGTACCGTCGCCAATTAAACACTGAATTTTGAGAGTTAGGTAGCAAAAGTTTTTTGTTTTTTTGAGGGTATGCTGTCGTCTAGTCCCAACGGGTCTCTCCGGTCATCATTTAGTTTAGAGTTTCTGTAATGATTTATATGATATTTTATGCATTGGGTAACAGTAAATGGGAGGGTGGGAGTCTAATCTATTCGACGAAGCAACTCAGATAATTATGATAGAACTTCACGTAAGGTAAGTTCGTTTAATCACTAATTATCTTCATTGCTTCGTCTTCTAGATTAGACTTATAAACACACTAGCTTTTGCCCGCGGCTTCGCACGCGTGAACCATGAGCATTTCAAAGAAGCTAGCAATCAAGCAAGCGAGCACCCAAACCTGCAAGCATGTAGGTATGCAAGCAGGCATGCAAGCAGGCATGCAAGCAGGCAAGCAAGCATGCAAGCAAGCGTGCAAGCAAGCATGCATGCAAGCGAGCGTGCAAGCAAGCATGCATGCAAGTAAGCACGCAAGCATGCACGCATGCAAGCAAGCAAGCATGCATGCATGCATGAAAGCAAGTATGCAATCAAGCATGCAAAGCAAGCATGCAAGCAAGCCCCCGCATTGCCCCGCTGCCTTAATTTTTCTGAAACTGTAAATATTGCAGGATTTTTATAAAACAAACCTAACCTAACCTATAGGGCTGTCCTAAAATATACCTACCCCAAATAACTTTTGCCCGCGACTTCGTGGTTACGCGCTAAGATGTAAAACGAAAAAATAAGTTTTTTCCCGTTCCCGTGAAAATTTTGGGGAGTGCTTTCGGAGTAGGTACACTTAAAACCTTTAAAGAAAGACACGTTATAAATGTTAAGTCTCTTTCTTCCGCTGTTTCGTCTGGAAACGTAAAATCCCGTTTTTTCCCGTTTTAGTGTTCCCCTACACTCCCGAATAAACCTACGTGACAAATTTCAACTTTTTGTGTCCAGTAGGTAAAACGTAAAATCCCGGTTTTTCCCGTTCTCGTAAAAATGTTAGGAAATCCTTTGTTAATGCTCCCTTACACTCCCGAAGCAATCTACATGCCGAATTTCAGCTTTCTGCAACCAGTAAAATGAAAAGTCCCGTTTTTCCCGTTCCCGTGGGAACTTCGAAAAATACCTTCTTAGTGCACCTCTAGGATACTCAAGGTATATGTGTGCCAAATTTCAAGTTTCTAGCCATATTATGCCTACCGCAGTATTTCTTTGTGAACAAATATTTTTCCCGTTCCCGTGGGAATTTTGGAAAGTACTATCTTAAATGCTCATTTACACTCCCGAAGCAATCTACATGCCGAATTTCAGCTTTCTGCAACCAGTAAAATGAAAAGTCCCGTTTTTCCCGTTCCCGTGGGAATTTCGGGAAATCCTTTTTTTAGTGCTCCCCTACATAAATTTCAGTTTTATACGACCAGTAAAACGAAAAATCGATCCCGTAGAACTGAATATATAAATCCCGTTTTTTCCTTATCCCGTGGGAATTTCCAAAAATCATTAAAATATTATTTTACTATTATAATCACCTACTTCTATGCCAAATTTGAAGAGTCTAGTAATTATAGTTCATAGGATTTCATTAAACTGAATATATAAATCCCGTTTTTTTCCTTATCCCGTGGGAATTTCCAAAAATCCTGAAATTAGTTTCTTTGTTTTGTAATCACCTACATTTGTATCAAAATTGAAGAGTCTAGTTATTATAGTTACTGAGATAGCGTCACTCGGAGTCGAATATATAATTCCCGTTTTTTCCTTATCCCGTGGGAATTTCCAAAAATTCTTCCTTAGTGGATGCCTACATTATATAAGGTATCTATGTGCAAAATTTCAAGTCTCTAAGTCCAGTGGTTTGGGCTGTGCGTTGATATATAGTTAAGTCAGTCAGTCAGTCAGGACTTTGAATTTTATATGTATAGATAGATGTAGATTTTGAGAGGTCTCATAAAATATCGTGAGTATAAAAAATCATTTATCCACACAAAAATTGTTTTCATAATTTTTTGTAGCTACTTTACTAATTTAGGAAAAGTAGGTAAATATTCCAACTTCTACTATAAATGTAATTACATTAATTTTTAATCTATATATGTACTACAGCTTAATCAATCCTGCAAGTTATTAGACATAATACTTCTAGCAAAAGATGAGTCATCTGTCTCTTTTATACACTTATCGTAGAATTTACCAAATGTGAGAGAAGAACCGCTCCATCCGGCGGTTTTTCTAATGAGGTCTAAGTTTATTCCCAAGCTGTGTGCCTTGGAGGTTGCCGCGGACGCGTGCTATGGCCGGTAAACATTGTGATGTCTGTACTACATTATTTTAAGGACAACTTAATCCAGCGGCTTATCGTCTGAGAAGTCACCGATTTATGAGGTTTCTTAAGTCTTACGAAAAGGGGCAGATAGTAGCAACCTTGTTTTAACCAGGTAAACATTTAATGTCCTTACTGGGAAAATTTAAGTAAGTAAGTAAGTAAGTAAGTAAATGCTTTGTTGTACAAATACAGAGAAACGGAGACAAATTTCCGGTTTTTTCTTAAAGTAAGGCATGATAGGTAAGGGTTGCATTGCACCAACCCTGGAAGTCTTTATAAAATCAGGGATTTTAATAAATGCTCTGTCTGACTGTTGTTCTCAACGTTGTTAACGAGAACCTTATTCAATGTTTGTGCTCTGTGAGCAGTGACAAGAGCAAGAAGAGTAACTAGTTTTCTAGAGATTTTATCCAAAGTTAGATCTTCATTGGGATACCAAGAAGTTAATGATTCCAATACTAAGGAGGTATTTCCGTTGTAATTATATTTCGGCCGCGGTGGACGCAATCTGTAAACATCTTTGAAGAAACGCTTAATGCGTTTATCGCTGCCTATCTACATTTCAAGAATAAGGGATAGTGCTGATCTATAACTATTTAAAGTACTGTATTGAGCCCCAGCGTGGAATAGTTCTATCAAGAAAAATATTATTTGGGAAATTGATGTTTCAAACAAGTTAATAAGGTGTGAATTACAATATTGATATCACTTTCTTAGACATGAATCGTATTGTTTGATGGGACTGTCTGAAAGAGAGGCTAGCATAATATTAATAGACTCTGCTGGGACGTTTTTTCTTAGTAGCGACTCGCGGGCAAGACCCCGGTAGCCAGGTTAAGCCGGCGGTGTACGCTGCGGTCGCTGGAATGACACAACATTAAAACGTTTCTAGGTTCAAACAACAAAGGTTTCGATACAGGCAGCCTTTTATATAGGAGATACCATGGCTGGGTTGGCCATAGGGGAACAACCACAATGCCTGTGTCGTTATCTCTAATGATTTTCCTTAATGATTTTAAAATCATTGTGAAGGGAGGAAACGCGTAAAAGAAAACATTCGACCATGGTAAGGTAAAAGCATTTATGGCAAGCGCGTCGGGATCCCTGTACCAGGACACGTACTTATCGCATTTATTATTAAGGCAACTGGCAAAGAGGTCTATAATCTGGAATGCCAAATTTATCAATAATTTCCTGAAAAACTACGTCGCTCAGTTCCCACTCAATGTCTGGGTGTGAACGACGTGACTCTGCATCGGCCACGCTGTTGTCAGTGGACTTAATGTATGATGCATATACAATTATGTTCCTGGATTCGCACCATTGCCATAAATCCTTTGCAGCTCGCGTCAGGTGAGGAAACTGCACGCCCCCCATTCGATTTATGTATGAAATCGCGGTAGTGTTATCAACACGAAGCAAAATTTGGCAATTCGACAATGTTTTGGCAAACGCTTTTAGGCCGAAGAAGGCAGCTAATATTTCCAAGTAATTGATATGCTTGCTGCCTTCTTCCGCAGACCAGGGGCCACTTGCAGTCTCCCCACCACAGGCGGCTCCCCACCCCGTAGTAGAAGCGTCGCTGAAAATTTAAAGACAATAGTCATCGTATTTGATCTTATTTGCCGGTTGATCGATAGCATTACACCACCAATCGAATCTGGAACCAGAGATTGAGGCAAGATCATATACTTCTCATAATTATCTGGGTCGTCTTTTAAGTAAAGATATTTATGCCTTTCAAACCCTTTAGTATAGAGCCATCCGTATTCTATGGCAGGGCATGCAGAACTAAGTAGACCAACGAATCGAGCAAAATCCCTGATTTTGCATCAATCAATTATTATTATTATTATTCTGTATATTTATTTTTATCTCAAGTTAGTTTTTTACTATTATTATTATTATTATTATTTTAATGTCTTTTCTACTGGCAAGCTGATTTGGAACTTTTTCGTATCTATTATGAAGCCTAAAACCTTACAGGTTTTACATGGTACCTATTAAATTAGGTACTTTTTTCATTAATAATGAAGCCTAGTGCTGTTAACAACTGTTTAGTGGCTAGAATGTTGTCTAAACAGGATTCATGTGTGTTACCTATCAAAAGTAGATAGTAGATAGGTAATTACATAATCTGAGTAGCTTTACGACCGGTTTCATTATTTTTGTGAAAACAAAAGGTGCGGTACTGAGGCCAAACGGTAAAACATTGAATTCATACAGTCTGTTATTAAATTTAAACCGAAGATATTTGCGCGAATTATTATGAATTGGTACTAAAACCTAGGCGTCATTTAAATGTAATGTGCTCATAATAACAGTCTTCTGAAACCAGTCTTAGGGCAGTGCGCAAGTCCTCAAGTTTAAAGTGTTCGGTATTAATGAATAATTAATAATGAATCTATATGTTCACCGTTCGGTTTTGGAACTAAAACTATACCTGACAGGTAGGTACTGTCTGTCGCAAGGCTCACACTCCGATATAGCACCGGGTCTTATAAGATCGGTAATACATTTTTTAATGTGGAATTCATCTTGTTTTGTGTGATTATTGTTTATTAGGGGTTGAGCCTGTGCGATCGGTTGAGATAAAGTAATCTCATACCCCCTCATCCATGATTATTTATGAGAGGGTCATTAGTCAATAATGACCATTGGTAGTAAAACCGGGAAAGTCTACCCGCGTATCTCACCGATTCATCTTCTAGCGGCGGCTGTTGTATCTGTGTTGCTGCTGATGCGCTCGATACGACGTCCACGAACTGCTGGCGTGCTGCGTCCTCGGAGAAGGCCCCTTGCCCCGCTGGCTCCTCTGAGGCCTGCGGTTCTGGGGAGGAGCCTTCCAGTTTAAATTGTTTCTTTGTGGCAAGGTCACATGAAATGACATAAAATAATGATAAAAATGACATGTAATAACTATAATTATTACGAATAAATGAGTATGAGTATGAGTATGAGTATGGGTCGTACTCTGTTGCCGTGGGGTCTTATTCTTAGGAGCCGCTAGTTTGTTACTAGGCGGTGCCGATGATTTAAGCTCGGCTCCGGATTTCGTGATCGACTTTGCGGTTTTAAGGGTCTCTGCAAGATCTGCACCAAACGAAAGCTTATCGATTTTTGTCTTTTGTATTTGATCCTTCATTTTCCTTTTTTAAGTTAAAGAGGACAAAGTTTCGTCGAGTAGCCGCATCAAGGTTTTGATTATCGCAAAGTAAGCGAGAAGCATCCATCAGTAATTTTACAACTGACTTATCTTTATTTTCTTTAGATATGAGGGTACTGATGGCTTCACCAATGCACGTGATCGCTCGGCCTAATTGTTTTTGTTTCAACTCTATGCCTTTGTCACGCTTAATTACCGCATCTGAAATGGCGGCTTTTATTTCCGGGTTGAGTTCTGGAGCGTCGATCATAGTACGGTTGCTGGGGGGTAAGTATTTTTCGCACAATTCTTTGCGGATTTCTTTAGAAAGACCATTAGTAGCAATGTGTTGTAACCTCGCTGCGAGATCGGCCTGAATTTCTTTACTATTTATGGTAAAGCGCCGTCATACACGTGAAAACACGATCCCGGTGAAGTGGCGATCCCACAGGTTGCCCGCATGCCTCGCATTATATCACGTCAGAAAGTAAAGTGACAGTCCCAAAAACTGCCCGCGCTACTAACCGTACACGTGAAAACACGATCCCGGTGAAGTGGCGACCCCACAGGTTGCCCGCATGCCTCGCATTATATCACGTCAGAAAGTAAAGTGACAGTCCCAAAAACTGCCCGCGCTACTAACCATACACGTGAAAACACGATCCCGGTGAAGTGGCGACCCCACAGGTTGCCCGCATGACTCGCATTATATCACGTCAGAAAGTAAAGTGACAGTCCCAAAAACTGCCCGCAGTACTAACCATACACGTGAGAACACGATCCTAGTGAAGTGGCGACCCCACAGGTGCCCGCATCACTCGCATTATATCACGTCAGAAAGTAAAGTGACAGTCCCAAAAACTGCCCGCAGTACTAACCATACACGTGAAAACACGATCCCGGTGAAGTGACAACCCCACAGGTTCCCGCATCACACGCATGATATCACGCCAGAAAGTAAAGTGACAGTCCCAAAAACTGCCCGCATTACTAACCCTACACGTGAAAGTTCTTCCGTGTTTGACGATACTGATGGCTCCGAATTAGAATCTTGCCGATGGCGACGTCACCCGCGTTTCAATTGTCTTTCCATTTTCTTTTTTCATCCGCTAAATACTCGTAATCGTCATCGCTATCGTTATTACGCTTCCTTTTTCCAATAATGCACTAAATTATAACTATTTACGGAGATTTGCACTATTTATTTTATTAAAATAATTTAGACGTGTTAACTGGCGGAGCACTGTAAACGTGAATGATGACCGGAGAGACCCGTTGGGACTAGACGACAGCATACCCTCAAAAAAACAAAAAAACTTTTGATACCTAACTCTCAAAATTCAGTGTTTAATTGGCGACACCGTACGTGGTACTACATGACTGTGTTTATAAGTCTAAACTAGAAGACGAAGCAATGAAGATAATAGAGAAATGATGCGTACTTCTCAAGTGGATACTGATTTATTAGTAGTAGGTACTTATGATTGGTAGGTATCATAAAGCTACAGGATAATTAATAATATTTTTCTCGTGTAGCGGGTTCGATTCCCGGTTCAACCATGACATTATTTAAAATCTATGAATGCAGTTTAAATTGCTCACCAGGGACGAGAGATGGCGCTGTTTTTCAAATGATAGGTACTATCAAATGAATCAAGAATTTTTATTTCTTGATTTTTATGTTTATTTTTACAGGTTTTACCGTTAGATATTAAATTTCTAAATGTCAGTGAAAATTAGAACACATAGAAAAATCCGAACAGTAAAGCTATGGCCGGGAATCGAACCCGGATCCTCGTCATTCCGAGACGCGTGCTATATACCGCTACACCACCCATAGCATGTGGGTAGTCTTCGAATTTTTCCACCTGTTACTAGATGTCACGTGACCTTTGTTACTATGCAAATTTTTGTCGCTAAGCGTCATCTGTTTGAATGATGTGTCTGTACGAAACAATTACAAACTCCCGTGGAACATCTACTGCTCACCAGGGACAAGTGACATTTAGAAATTTAATTTCTAACGGTAAAACCGTAAAAGTAAACATAAAAATCAAGAAATAAAAATAGTAACAAAGGTCACGTGACATCTAGTAACAGATAGAAAAATTCGAAGACTACCCACCTGCTATGGGAGGTGTAGGGCTATACACGCATCACGGAATGACGAGATCCGGGTTCGATTCCCGGCCATAGCTTTACTTTTCGGATTTTTCTGTGTTCTAATTTTCACTGACATTTAGAAATTTAATTTCTTACGGTAAAACCGTAAAAGTAAACAAAAAAATCAAGAAATAAAAATTCTTGATTCATTTGATAGTACATACCTATCATTTGAAAAGCAGTTTAAATTGTTTTTTAAATTAAAATAATGTCTTCTTTCAGTAAAATGTTCCATCTACAATATTCAAGGTACTTTCCTTCTATGTGGCATAGCCGTAGGATGCCCTGTATAGCTCATTATAACCTTTCTTTATACGTGTGGTTCACACGCACTTAGGCGATTTTTCGTTTTTTGTTTGCATTGAATATAAATAAAAAGATTTCTAAAATAACAACTTTTTTGGTCCTAAGTGCATTTCGATGGCTCCTTTCGAAACCACGCATCTCTCCTTAAGCTTAAGGCCATCTAGTAGCGACACAGAAAGCTCAGATCACCTCATAAACGGACCAAATATCGACGACAACAACATCACCATCACGAACTCCGCAAGGAAACAGACGGACAACGTTGATGATGACAAGAGGTATTCAAGAAAAGGAGAAGGCATTCTCTCTTTTTTACGAGCTTGGGAGAAGAAAATGGGTTTCCAGACTGAGTTGGCGTGGAAAAGCGTGCTAATCCTATCGTCACTACATATAATTACTGTTGTATGGCTTGGTTACAACTTGGCTATTGGTTACTACCCGAAATGGCAGAGTATTGTATTTGGTGAGATTCCTTTTTCTTCTGTATTCGTTAAAAGGCTTACGATTTCTTATAACTTTATAATCCAAATAATAAAACATGTGAAATCACACTTTTTGGAACCAAAAAGAGCTAACATTTTTGTTTAAATTAAATGGAATACTACAACAAAACCCCCATTTTTCTAGCTTGTGTCGCATGCTGCATAGGTGGATTTGGTGTAACGGGTGGCGTGCACCGCTACTGGACCCATCGCTCGTATCGCGCCACTCTACCCCTTCAGTGGATTCTAATTATTTGCTTCTCGGTGGCTGGGCAGGTAAATAAAGACTATAGTAGTTCCAATCATTTATTTTCTCGATGATCGATTTGGTTTGATCGCTTACACTGGGGATGACAATATCCAATGTAAGATTAGGTAAAATATGTTTAGGACAGTCTAAATAAAAAAAATACTTTTACATTATTTTTGTAGAAGTAACTGAAACCGGATATATAGCATTTTCAGCCTTTGAGTGTGACACGATACCGGGGGGGATTATTTTCATTTAATTTGTAATTATTTTTTACTTAATTTATTCTAAACTAACTTAAATAGTTGTAACTTTCTTCATTGTTATTTTATAGTTAGTTGTTGTTTATTCAATAAACAGGTAATTTACAGCGACATTGCTCATTCATCTTGTTGCTAAAAAAATCTGTACTTAGGGGGTAGATTTTATGATCGAACTCACTCACACATTCACATGTCATGGATTCTACTTAACGTTCATGTCGATACTCAACACGCATAGACGTGTGCGTGGCTGTGCTTACCGCATTATTTTGCTGTGTGTACTTACCTTAATTTGATCTTTCAATACTTCGTTTAACGCAATACATACTTCAGGTACAATTCTGGATAATATTGAGCCGGAAACTTTGAACAGAAAATGCAGACTTTCGAAGCTATCACCGCTGGCCAAAAATCTCAAAGTAATTGCCAAGCGAAGTTTGGCTGGTATTGCATCCCTTTTAGGTGTATCCTTCTTTGATATTACCGGAGAAACTATTTGCAACAAATATTCAAAGTCTGTTGCGGACAATCTTGTAAATTTTGAAATTGACCAGAAGGTTCCACTACTAAGTCAGCCAATTGATCATCCATCGTGGTTCTGAAAATAAAGAAATGATTATTTATGTAAACATGGTTCGCAACAGTAACTAAAAAAAAACTTGATAAGGGAATACTTATTGGGTTCTTTTGCGGTGCATAGTAATCATCCACCACCTTCGTTTTCGCCATGGTTTAGTAATTTTTTTTTTATGATATATGTGTAAATAATTGTAGTAACTAACAGCACAAAGGCAAACGGCCGCAGCAGTTTCTACACTGTTTAAATGGCTCTCGCAAAGAGCCTCTCGGTGAGTGTGTACAGCCGGCATCAGACAGAGCGTATGGTTTGCGCAAGTAGCTTGCCCACTGGTGGGAGGTTCTTGCAATCCTCGTAAATAAAAGGCGAACATCGATTGCACACTTGTATTGTTCAAAATACAGTACACGATCACTTCGTATGTATAACTAGAACTTAGATGAAATAGGACTTAATTAAAGAAACGTATGTGCGTCCAAGTATACAGCCATGACAGGAAGGTAATAGAAAGACATCAATAACCAAGATAGAGCGTTAGTGTTGCCCGTAGATGTCATACACCATAAACTATATCTTTAACAAACCCAACCGTAGTTCAGCATGATAACGCCTGCAATGCTATTTGAATATCTTATTTATTACGCAACGTAATTTCTATAGTAGAGCGTTGTTTGCAGTGTAGATAAGTAGGCCAATAAATCACATAGCACTTTGTATATTAATGGATTCTGTTTAGCGGTACATGGTAGCGATGATGTCAAAAATATAGGATGATAACATTTTCTATGAATAGTTAAGACTTAGGCCGAGACACAGTTTTATCAGTGCATCACGGAAAGAGGAAACGAATGAAGAGAACAGACATCTTGACAGAACAGTCAGTATTAAAAATATAAAATATAAAAATATAATTTTAAAACAAAATGTAAAAATCACTTTTTAACATTAAGTATTGTATAGTTTTTTAGATAACGTCTTTCTGCTTACCTTGCTCCATCGAGACCTTCGATCAACAATACAACTAGATTCACGGTCCCATACAAAATCAAAGCGAAAAAGTGGCCGTGTTGCTTATGCTTAGAGCTATATCTGTTTTACCTTCTTTATTAACGTAAAATAAACCTTAAGTCTAAGCAACAAAGATCCAAATAATTATAATTGTATATAATACTTACGACGTTTCGTCACAAGACGAGCGAAAGCGTTCGATAAACAAAAGAACTACCTTCGTTTCAAAAAGATGTCATTCTATTTGAGGAACAGGGTAATAATGGAGTCGCAAAAAGTATATAACTCAGAATTTTTTTATTTGTCAGTTATTTACAAATACAAATATTAACATGAATTTTAATAATTAAGCCTATCTACGTTCCACTGCTGGGCACAGGCTTCCTTTAACAATGAGAGGGATTGGGCCATAGTTCCCACGCAGGCCCAGCCAGGCAACAGCCGTAGTAGCCTAGTTGTTCGACCTACCGCCTCTCAAGCAGAAAGTCGTGGTTTCAAAGCAGGCCTCGCACCTCCTGAGTTTTTCCGAATTTATGTGCAAAATTTAATTTGAAATTTACTATAAGCTAATAAAATTCAAAGTCCTGTCTGACTGACTGACTGACTTAACTATATATCAACGCACAGCCCAAACCACTGGACTTAGAGACTTGAAATTTTGCACATAGATACCTTATACAATGTAGGCATTCACTAAGGAAGGATTTTTGGAAATTCCCACGGGATAAGCAAAACACGGGACTCATATATTCGATTCCGAGTGACGCTATCTCAGTAACTATAATAACTACTCTTCAAATTTGGCATAAGGTGATTATAATAGTAAAATTATGTTTTAATGATTTTTGGAAATTCCCACGGGATAAGGAAAAAAACGGGATTTATATATTCAGTTGAACGAAATAATATAACAATATATATTTTATTTTAAAACGAGTACTACTCCATGAATTTCTTGTTCTAAAACCACCGATAATTGTCAAGATGGTGGGCCAACATTGGCCAAACAATAAATTATTGATTTTAAAATGTAAACTGCAAATTATTACGTACTTTATGAAATACTGACTTGTACTTACTTAAAGAAAGATATTCCTTCCGAAACCTTCGTGTTTCGGTGGCTGTTTTTACAATTTTTGAACGCACATTGTGGCATTTTGACACGTCCTCACGTTGGCCGAGGTTGGCGCATACTGTCAGAAATAAGGCCACAAATTTATTTTGTGGTCTTATTTCTCGGAGCCGTTTTCAGAGCTATCACCGTGAATCTAGTTGTATTGTTGATCGAAGATCGAGACCCCTGACACGGGTAACTCTCACTGGCAAAACGTGCATTGAACGCAGGTGAGACCGACGTTCCGACCGTTCACTTTAAACTTTTTTATAAGGAATGGCGGTACCTATGGGCCGGGCTGTGTCCCCACCCGACTACTAGTCATACGAATGTTTTGTTACTTTTTAGTTTGTTTTATGGTTTATCGAGGGTTATGTGATACATTACAATATCAAAATTATTGAAATTGATAATAAATTCACTGCAATAGCCAAATCAACGTTTGGCTTGACTTGTTTCGGTTTAATTGGTTTAATGCGATTTGTACTGATCGAGTGTTGCCATACATACTTCCTTATATTTGTCAGCTTGTTTGTATAGTGCTTTCCGCTGGCGTTCGTGTCGCCACAGTGTATGTGTATTTTATATGTTTAGTTTTTTAATTTTATCTGGGTCCTACTGAAAAACAGCGTTGCGGCTTGCCCCAATATTATGCTGAGTGGGGCCCATTTTACACCATATCGGTACTATTGCTAAGTATATTGTATTTCTTCTTCCTATTATATATCTACGTGTAACGAATGTGTGTAAATAAATGTTTCTCTCTCTCTCTCTCTCTCTCTCTCTATTACCATAGGTATAATTTATCAAAATTAGAAACCATGGTAACCTTATGTATTGCCGTATTAAACCCCACAATGCTATAAAGCTTACCACACAATAACAATTTAGGCATGTGTCGTCAGTAATTATCTAAAATAGCATTGCAGGCGTAATCATGCCGAACTTCGGTCGCTTACCTTCGGCACAGTGTGTTTAGACACGTATTGGTTTCTTAATTTGTAACAAACCCTGATCGCGTTTTTCGAAAGATTTCAGATGATGCATTTTTGAAAACGTTGTTAGTGAAATAAATGATGTTGACGATAAAACGCTGTCTGCTGTGTGTCGACGCTATCGGCAGTGGTTATTATTCGCGACCCGATAGTTTTTCCCAACACGAAGAAATAAATAATAAAACAATCATAAATCATCTCTTTTCTCCTCCAGAACTCGATACCTTACTGGGTACGGGACCACCGCGTACACCACAAGTATTCGGAGACGTCCGCTGACCCTCATGACGCCAATCGAGGCTTCTTCTTCTCCCACGTCGGGTGGCTTATGATGAAGAAGAACCCGGACGTCACCAAACGAGGACAGCAAATCGATATGAGTGACATCACGAATGACCCTCTTGTTCAATTCCACACAAAGTAAGAACCAGTTTATACTGAGAGTTTCATCAGCATTTAGGGCTTTCATCATTTCAGAACTTGTTTTTTCTTATTTTCAGTCAAATGTTTTGCAGTGGGGTTTTCTATTTTTGAATACGTACATAAATCACGTCTTTATCTCTTACGGGGTAGACAGGCCCATTTTTTTGTGATGGGAAAATGCGTTACGAGGGAAGTAACGTGGGACACTCCTCCCCGGCCCCCCTCCTGAGTGGAAGGAGGCGGGGGAGCCATACCCACTAAAAACCCACCGGTATTCCCTCACTGCCATTGGGGGGCGCCGCGGGAGCATGAGGGTGTCACCGCGGAAGGGGTAGACAGGCCCTAAGTTAACAAGACCTTTAAGACCTTGTTTAGCGTTGGTTGGTGTTTTTGAATGTTTTAGTTTACTACCCTAACAGATGAATCAAGAATTTTACTTTTTGATTATTTATGTTTACTTTTACGATCTTACCGTTAGAGATTAAATTTCTAAACGACACTGAAAATTAAAAACACAGTAAAATCCAAAAAGTAAAGCTATGGCCGGGAATCGAATTAGAATCCTCATTCAGCTAGCAGGTCAAACCTACTGTTTGCCTGCTATGGGTGGTGTAGCGGTATAGCACGCTTTACAGACTGATGAGGATTCGGGTTCGATTCCCGGCCATAGCTTTACTTTTCGGATTTATCTATGTGTTCTAATTTTAAGTGTCGTTTAGAAATTTGATTTAGTTTAGTTAAAATTAGTGTCCGACCGTTGTTTCGGTTTCGGTTTAAGCCAATTTCGGCCTAAAGATCATGTTTCGTCCAAAGCTTCAGTTACAGCCAAAACACAACAGAACTTTTCGGTCGCGCCGAAACTTAAGACACAGTAAATAAATAGACCAGTATGGAAGCTAGGCATACTTTTTGAAATAAATACCTACGCTCCGTTAGAGCGTTAGGGTTGTCGATTTAATTTATATAAAATTATAAAGATTTTTGTTTAGTTAGCGCTATAATAACAACTTGTAACGCCTGTTTTAAAGTAACTAGCTACACTTAATTAAGAGTATTAGGGTTGGCACCATTAATTTGTCAAAAAAAAAGACAAACGTTTATTTGGTTTCTATGATGGACACGGCACTATAAAACTGTTTTTTTTCTAATTATTTGTAAATTAAAAAAGCTACTTTGCAATTTATATGTTGTCTGACAACAACATCGAAAAGATCCAATAGTTAATTAAAAAGTTAAAAATGGCGGCTACTTTTTTTCATTTCGTTAACGGATTCGATGTCGGAGATCAACCATATCCCCAGATATCGATTTTGAAAGCAATCGGTCGAATAATTAAAAAGTTCAAAATGGCGGCTAATTTTTCTCATTCCGTCCACGGATTCGATGTCGGAGACCAACCGGATACCCAGATATCGATTTTGAAAACAATCGGTCGAATAATTAAAAAGTTCAAAATGGCGGCTACTTTTTCTCATTCCGTCCACGGATTCGATGTCGGAGACCAACCGGATACCCAGATATCGATTTTGAAAACAATCGGTCGAATAACTAAAAAGTTCAAGATGGCGGCTACTTTTTCTCATTCCGTCCACGGATTCGATGTCGGAGACCAACCGGATACCCAAATATCGATTTTGAAAACAATCGGTCGAATAACTAAAAAGTTCAAGATGGCGGCTACTTTTTCTCATTCCGTCCACGGATTCGATGTCGGAGACCAACCGGATACCCAGATATCGATTTTGAAAACAATCGGTCGGATAACTAAAAAGTTCAAGATGGTGGCTACTTTTTCCCATTCCGTTAACGGATTCGATGTCTGAGACTAACCATATCCCCAGATATCGATTTTGAAAGCAATCTGTCAAATAATGAAAAAGTTATGGTATAGGTAAAGTACGTATCGGTATTTGGCAAGACATCCTTCAAATGTAATCCTGTAATATAAAATAGTACTAGGTATATTATAGATGCAAGATGATACCGACGAAAGTCCGTAGTAGAATTTTCACCAAAAACGCGCTCCATAATATACGGCAACTACTTTATCATTTAAACAGCCTAACGTTTTATTTAACAGAAAAAGCATTTTATTTAATAATAATATATTCTTATCTTTCAAAATCAGCAGGGAGTTTAAAAAACGAAAGCTCCGGTTGTGAAAAAGTCGAGTTCAAGCAGCCGTACACTGACTGCGCAATACGCTCTTGGCATGTTTAACACGAAAAAGATCGCGGACTGTCTGAGCGCACGTAACAGACAACCGCTCCACTCAACGCGGCACTCGCGACTGACGGCACTACGAGGTCCGCCCAGGGGCCGTGTAAAGCGCGCGCCTGTGTGCGTGTTTCGTTTCAACCGATTTGTTCGTGGATTCCTTACTGCTTTAGCTTATATATATACTGTGCTTAAGATATCGTAGTTAGGCCCTTTTCATTCATAGTCAATATTACATTTTAACTTTTTAGGGTATAACTAAATAAGACCCAGTATAACAATGTTGAAATTTCAATCCCTGAAAAGTGAAACGTAGAACCTTGTAATATTATACCCGACTAGCTGTTGCCCGCGGCTTCGCTACCGTTTTTTTTCTTCTAAATTTCACTATTTTCTCACCGTCTAAACCTTGCCTGGGCTTCCACGAATATTTCAAGACTAAAATTAGACAAATCGGTTCGTGCGTTCTGGAGTTATAGCGTCAGGAAGGAAAACCCGACTTATTTTTATATAGTAGAAGAAGACTAGCTGTTGCCCGCGGCTTCGCTCCCGTTTTTTTTCTTCTAAATTTCAATATTTTCTCGTCGTCTAAACCTTCCCTGGGCTTCCACGAATATTTCAAGACTAAAATTAGACAAATCGGTTCGTGCGTTCTGGAGTTATAGCGTCAGGAAGGAAAACCCGACTTATTTTTATATAGTAGATTATTCATATAGCTAGAAAGAAACGACCCACTCTCATTTTACTCATTGTTTTAATAACATCTGCCTGGAGAGAGATGTCTACTGTGACACTCCCCACAATTGAATAATTGAGGGAATGAGCATAGGAATCATGTTATAGTATAGGCGATGCGGCCAGCAACCCATCACTATTTTGATTCCCCTTTCCAACTATACGCCCACAATCATGCTAAACGTGGCTTTTAGGTCTTGTTATCTTAGGCTCTGTCTACCCCGTAAGGGATAAAGACGTGATTTATGTAAGGTCACCTGAGGTAATTGCATCACTGTTTTTTTGTCATTTTTTCAATCCAAAATTACGATTCATTGACTCAGTATATTTAAATATTTCTTTTTTCTGTGCTTTATACAACTCTTCATCAATATAATTAATGAAGTAACTTTTTCGCTGCACTATAAATAAAAGATATACAAGCATTTTTTTTAAAAACGGGATTTTAGGCGCTTTTGCCCCATTTTGGGAAAATGCATCTTTTATAAACAATAGACAAACGATTGGGATTAAGCTTTTGAAACTTCATGGCACGTGTTCGCAGAGCCATATTCTATAAGTTATTATTAATACAAAGAACCAAAAACTGCTAATAACGAAACGAGACAGAAAACTGTATAATTTGGTAAAATGCGTCTTCATATTTGTAGACGCATTTATCCAAACTCAAATACCAGATGTAGCAAACATTTTTCTTTTTGGTTGACAAAAGCATGATTTTTACTTACTAAATTGTTATAATTTTGTAGTAACTTTTTTAGGAAGATGTTTTTTCACCTCTGTTAGTGATTAATTCTACTGTTAAAACAAAAAAAAATATTTCCTCACCAGAGGTATGATAAAAAAAACAGCGAATAATTAAAATTGTATTTTTATACAAAACAACACAATAATCAAATTTGACTATACCTAAGTATACCTTTTTATTAATATATTATAAAGAATAAAACAACTGAGTAGGTATTAAAAGACAAATCAAAATTAAAAAAATATGGATGATAATAATATCAAAAATGACATATGTAATAAGCCGTGCGCGTGGCCGAGCGCGAGCGTGATAGGCTCCCAAATGACTGCTGGGCCTAAAATTTGTAAACTATATATTGTGTTTGTGTGATAACAGTTATTTTCGTAGATACACTGTCTGTGATTACCCATCAAATCTATTTAATCGTCACGTCGCTTATTGAGGAGTTGAGCTGAAGTAATATTTATTTCAATATTAAATAAATAAATATGTAATTGCAGGAAGTATAATTATCTTCGATAAATATCTATTTTTAATACAAAAATAATGTTAAGTTTGCAAATTTTTAGCCCATCTTTAATTTAGCCGCCTGTTGCGCTCAGTACCTCCTTAAAGTTCTGTTTTATTCTTAAGATTAAGTAATAAAAATAATTGGTATTTAATCTACTTTTTACTTTGGTACTGAGATCGAAATCTTATTTATATTTACTTACTTAAATAGATGAGTCCAATCATACTTGATAAATAAGAACACGGTGTTGTTCGTATGCGTATATTTTACAACTGAATCTCAGAGAAGATGCTTACCCACAATAGACAAGTTATACAAGTACCCACTTAATACATAACACCTCCTCCCTTATTCTAAACTATAAATAAACGATAATTAATTATAATCATCAAATCCATATCGAATGGGGGGCCTTACAACGGGCCTAAGTCGTTCGGGCTGTAAACGTTCGGTGGGTTGCGAGCCAGGCCGCGCCTGCTCCGCGGGCGCTGCCGTCAGCGCCCTCGCTGGCCGCCTCGCCGTCCCCCGACCCCGAGCTCGACGCACGCTGCCTGCTCCTCACGGCCGGTACATACACCGGTGGATAATTGACAGCACTATTACGTTGTGCAACTTCATCACCACTTGAATCGCGTTTCCTTAATTGATCTATATGCCTATGGATTATGCCTGCTAACGTTTCTATCCTGTAATCTGTTTCCTCAATTCGTTCTAGCACTTTTCTTTTCCCCCAAGTAATTGGACCTGCAGTGTTAAACTTAAACCAAACTAGTTCGCCAACACTAAACGACCTAGGTTTCAAATCTGAAATAGCTTGTTGCTGTCGTTGGAGGGAATTTACTCGTTTTTCTCTATCCGGCTTAAGACAATCTAGTCGGGTACGTACTGGCCTTCCTAATAATGCTTGCGCCGGACTATCTCCTATCGTGTTATGAGGAGTGTTACGATACACCAGTAGAAATCTACTTAAAGCTGCATCTACATTGACATTGTGAACTTTAGCTTTCTTAATTACCCTCTTGCACAGCTTAGCCGCACTTTCCGCAAGGCCATTAGAGGCGGGGTGATATGGTGCCGATTATATTTCGTCGTTTCATTCTTCAGATATAATATAACCAGGTAGTCCTTTAAACCTACAGCCGACTTTGCACAGTGTTAAGAGACAATCAATTGACTATTTAACGAACTGTTAGTTCACTCGTTCGTTCAGTCTACCCTTCCAGTCGATCCTCCTTTCCTAAGACCTCATTCTTTTTTCGTGCACGGCGACGAGCGCACGCGCCCTCAAGTAGTTCCTGCTTACGACACGGCAATTAGCATGTCGAAACGCAGAAACGAAGAAAATATTAAGTATTACCATCAACACGATCAACAGCGTTGGTCGAGAATTATTTACTCATCATAATTTGAAAGTGAGGGTAAGTTCAGCCATTTTATGTATATATTTTTTTTCGTATTTGGAAGTGTTTTAACGAGCTTACATAGGAACTGACTGCGAGTCAGTGACTATGATTATTGAATGATCAAACGAACTTACCATAAGTGAAGTTCGATCATAATTATCTTGTCTTCGTCGAAGAGATTTAAAAATGTATTTATTGACTAATGTAGTTCTGTCCAGCAACTAACGAACCTACTCGCACCAGTATTTTAGCGCTGAAGGAGGGTAAAAAGAAAAAACTATTTGATACCCACCCTCAACGCTAGTCTATATAAGATCTGGCAGCAGCTACTGACCTCATTATTTTCAGAGTATACAGCAAGCATTGATTTTTAGGGATCCAAGGGAGGGAGGGTTTTTAAATCTCTTCGACGAAGACAAGATAATTATGATCGAACTTCACTTATGGTAAGTTCGTTTGATCATTCAATTATCTTGTCTTCGTCTCTTAGATTTAAAAATGTATTTATTGACTAATGTAGATGTTCAGAGAGTAATAATAATCAATGCTGCTAATTCATAGCGTAAATTATGTAAATAGTTAAAAAACAACCATTATAATCATACACGGTATTTATTTTTAACACATAAGGACCAACATGGCTTTTACTTAAATATTTTTGACAACTGGTCTATTACAAAATTTAGCAAAGGTAGCCGACTGGTTAGACCAGCCAGCTGCTTTTCTGATCACTTCAACGCTAATGCCAGCCCGTGAAGCCGCGGAGGTCGTGGCATGGCGCGTCGAATGAGCGCCAAATATACTATTAATGCCACTCTGCTGAAGGACCTGCTTAATCCACCGACCTATCGTTTGCGATGAAGCAGGTCTGTACGGCTTCTTATGAGTAAGTAAGTATGAGATGGTCGTCTTTATTCGACCTACGGGCTGCAGTAGCCGCGATATATTTTTGTAACGTAGCAGCAGGGCGTATACCTGCTGGTCTTTGATTAAAAAATGGTAACTCTATTACTGGTTGTGCTCGTTCTATTCCAGATGTTTTGACTAAATCACTTATAATAATAACAATCTTATCATTGTAAAATGTAATATTTGAGATTTTAATCAAAGACAAAGATTGGATCCTTTGAGCAGTAGCCAAAGCAAGAAACATAACCAGTTTATTACTAAACTTCTCGAAATCAATTGTATCATTAGGTACATAACTATCTAAATAATCTAATACCATAGTATTAGGATTCCGTGTTAGACTGTAACGAGGGAAAGACGGTTTTAATGTAAAAAGAAAAAAACCCCTCGAAAAAAAATCTTTTTAAATTCTCATTTTGACTTATATTATGTGATGAGATCAAAGAAATAGCGGATCTATGGTTATTGAGCGTACCATAACTCGATCCGGTTTGAAAACATTTAGAAATAAAATCTAACCATGATACTATTTGAACAGCAAAAAAAAAAAAAAAAGTACTGCCACCATAGCTTGAGACTAGAAGAGTAACTGTGACTTAGTACTATGTGTTATTGTGGGAAGTGTGACATTTAACGCAGACTCTGGGTACTCCCTTTTTGATAAAGCTTTTCCTAATAACACACTTGCTGCCAGGGTAAGGTGTAGGTGCGGCGGGTGGGTTGATCTAAAAACAGATGTAAGGAGGTAACTATTTACTTGGAGGAAAAAATACGACTTCACCCATACTTAATGTTTTTTTTTAAAATGGGGGTACCAGGGTTGTGACGGCCAGTAAGGAACGATAACTATACCAGTCGCATTATCAACGACGACTTTATTTAACGTTTTTTTTTTTAAATAAGTGCGAACGGTGGGAAAGCGTAGAAGAAAAAAGGTTTCCAATTAATAGTAAATGCGTCAATATTGTACGCGTATGGATCTTTTTTCCAAGCTATATATTTAGGGCATTTAGCATTTGTGCGAGATGCAAATAAATCAACTCTGGCTGATCAAACTTTTGAATGACCTTGATGAAAGCCTGTAATTGCCATTCACCGTCAATATTAAATTTTCTAGACTCCATCTGCTTCAATATTTAAGGAAGACTTGATGTACAAAGCAAAAATAAAGACCCTTTATTCCTCACACCACTTCCATATCAAATTAGCCACACAGTTAAGATGTGGGTATTGTACGCCACCCATTCTATTAATATACGATATGGCGGTGGTATTGTCAACGCAAAGAGGTATATCACAATTAGCTTTTTCATCGGCAAATGATTTTAAGCCGAAGTAGACTGCTAACAGTTCCAGATAGTTAATGTGATTTTTACATTCTATATCAGTCCATTGACCCCCGGTTTTCTCACCGTTCGAGGCAGCGCCCCATCGTGTAGTGCATCGGTGAAAATTTCTTGTACATAATTATACTTTTGAATGGGGTTAGTCCCTGTCAAAATGTGATTCTGTCACCACCGTAACTCCTCATATAAGCTATCTGGAACTGCCATAAATTTGTCGTAATCATCGTTAAACTTAAGTAAGGCTAATTATGCTTCACTGCTCAATTCTCGCGATTAATTTTTACATGTAGTACTGTTTCCAATTCACGGCCATTATCACGAAATATTTAAAGAATAAATGCTAATCTGTAAAAAAAAACACATTAAAAGTACCTATTTTGACTATCCCCGCCACCCAATCGTCGAATCCAGAGGTGTCTGCCATATTTACTTCATTATCTGTTTTCGTGCAGCGGCCGTTACACGTAAAAATTAAATTTAATACTTAGTGTCGAACTATACCTGTTGTTATTGTGTAGTGAAACAGCTTTTAACATGGGAAGAAAACGCAAACAGCGGGATAAGGACAGTGATGAACGAATCCTAAAGAAACTTCGTAGGTTGGAGAAACAAATACGCAGTCGTCACGATAGCTCTGATTCACTTAGTTTTGAATCAACATCAGGTGAGTCGTTAAAATCGTTGGTTTATTTAGTTCCTTTTTTCTTTATTTACATTTAGCTGAACAAAAGGTCTATAGGCATAATTATTACCGGTTGAATGTGCAATAGCGAGACTCATTGAGGGTGTACCTACCCACAAATTATTTATATTTTTATTTTAACCTTGTAAACAATTTTACAAGGAAATAGTGATGCGAACTACACAAAGGGGTAGTTACCTTCACTTCACCAGGTGCTATTATGTATTTGAGTTGATGTTAAATGTCTGTGGTACTGGCACGAGTGATGCGAACAGTATATTTGAGGACTGTTACCTTCACTGCTTTCTATCAATTGATATATTTTGTGCCCGGATACCAAAGTGATGCGAATGGTTCTTGGGATCATTACCTTCACGGATAAGATAGCAACATGATATATTTGCTTTCAGACATTGAATATCAGACCCGTTCGGAGACTGAATATGAACATACCTATTACTCACCTAAACCTGACGCTGACGTCACCCAACAACCTGATCTCACGCCTAAAGAGACTGAAAATATACCACAAACATCAGTGGTCGAAAACGACGCGCAGCCGTCCACCTCAAGCAAAAGTGACGAAGCTGACGTAATAATCGGAGAAACCACACACTTAGATGATGAGATACTTTCTTTACTGGGCGATGCCCCGAAGGAAGAATCACCTGCTGGTCCAAATGTCCACAATGATATTGCATCTAGACTACAAGATATCTTACAAAATGGACTCAAAAAAGACCACAAAGAGAAAATTATTGAAGACTACCCCATTCCGGGTAACTGTCAACTTTTCAAGGCTCCTGTACTAAATGCAGAGGTGAAAGCCGCTATCTCCGATTTGTTACAAAAGAAAGACGCTTCACTGGCAGCTAGGCAGAAGCAAGTGGGTATAGCATTGACAGCTTTAGCTCAATCGATGGATATTTTAGTATCTGATAAGTCGAATTTAAGCCAACAAGTTCTTAAGCATGTAAGCAGTGCATGTCGATTATTATGTGATTCCCACTACATAGACACAAAACTGAGACGAAGCTTCCTCATTTCAACCCTGAACAACAGATTGAAAGACACTTTAAAGGAATCGAAAAGGGATAAAAGCCTTTTTGGCGAAGATCTCTCGGAAAAATTAAAAGCCACAAAGGCGATCACAAGGACAAGCCAAGACCTAAAATACAACAGACCCAAGTCCACCGTAACTAAGAATCCGGCATCAACGAGTATACAGACTAATTTAAACTGGAAGCACCCGCAGCCGAACCATCCGACAGTGAACAAGAGACCAGCTCCATCCAATCGAACTGCGGGAGCCCCCTCGACGTACAGGAGCAGAACCGAAGCGGACAGCAGGCGCCAGCAACCAGCGCCACGTGCACGGGCGACTGCGCCTTACAAGAGGAGACATTAGATATACAGGTGACAATACCTTCGGGTAGATTACAATACTTCTATAACTACTGGAAAAAGCTTAATGCTGACCAGACTGTACTATCTTGGATCAAAGGTTACAAGATCCCTTTTACTTCTCAGCCGTTTCAGACAGATTATCCTAAAAATCAATCAAGTAACCTAGATGAATTACACGATTTTTGTACTGAAATAAATAACCTACTTGAAAAGGGTGCAATTTCACAATGTAATAGAGAAGAAGGAGACTATTTATCAAGTATTTTTTTAGTACCCAAACCGAATGGCGAAAAACGTTTTATATTAAATTTAAAAAAGTTGAATAAATTCATTAAAACGAGTCACTTTAAAATGGAGGATTTAAGAACAGCAATAAGATTAATTTCGCCTGGTTCTTACCTTACAACTATAGATTTACAAGACGCATATTTTTTGGTACCGATTCATCCAGATTGCAAAAAATATTTGCGTTTTGAGTTTAACAAGAAAACATATGAATTTAATTGTCTACCATTCGGTTTGAATACTGCCCCTTTAGTATTTACAAAAATTATGAAACCCGTGGTTGAGCACTTGCGTCTACATGGATTCGTTTCCACAATTTATTTAGATGACATCCTTTTAATCGGTAATTCTTACGCAGATTGTGTAAATAATGTAAATGTCACTACAAAGCTATTAAAAAATTTGGGCTTTGTAATTAATTACAAGAAAAGTAATTTAGAACCAAGAACTAGTTGCAAATTTTTAGGTTTCGTTCTCGATTCTAAAAAATTCTGTGTTGAGTTGCCTCAAGAAAAAAGAGAAAAAATAAAAAATGAAATCATAAATATTAAAAACACAGAAATTTGTAAAATAAGAGTTTTTGCAAAGTTTATAGGATTATTAATATCAGTTTGCCCTGCTATAGAGTACGGGTGGTTACATACAAAATTGTTTGAAAGGGAAAAGTTCATTAGTTTGCTAAAATATAACGATTATGAAAAAATTATGAAATTAAACAAGGGCATATTAAATGAAGATTTAGATTGGTGGTACGAAAATATTGATAACTCTATAAGTCCTATTCGCAATAGTAATTATGAGTTTGAGATTTATTCCGACGCTAGTAAAAGTGGATGGGGCGCCACATGTAGAGACAAAAAAGCACATGGTTTTTGGACTAACGATGAAAAAGATTTTCATATAAATATGCTGGAATTGTTAGCCGCATTGTTTGCATTAAAAATATTTGCTGCGGATGCGTATAATACTCAAATTTTACTTCGCATTGACAACACGACTGCCATTTCTTGCATTAACCGCATGGGCAGCGTGCAGTTTCCGCACCTAAACAAAATATCTCGTGACATTTGGCATTTCTGTGAAAATAGAAAACTTTTCATATTTGCGTCATATATTAAATCAAGCGATAATAGTGTCGCAGACTTTGAATCTCGCAGAACTCAGTCGGATACTGAATGGGAACTCGCAAACTTTGCTTTTTCAAAGATTATTGATAACTTCGGCTTACCAGAAATAGATTTGTTTGCTAGTAGATCTAATGCTAAATGTAATAAGTATATTTCGTGGAAACCCGATCCATATTCCTATTGTGTTGACGCCTTTACCGTAAACTGGTCAAGCTTTTATTTTTATGCGTTTCCACCTTTTAGCGTTATTTTAAAAACTCTAAATAAAATAATTACAGATAAAGCCACTGGCATTGTTGTGATACCTTTTTGGCCTACCCAGCCCTGGTTCCCGATTGTTAAAAAATTAATGACCTCAAAACTAATTTATTTTGAACCAAGCAGTGATTTATTGATTTCTGCCGATTCCAGGTCCCGACACAGTCTGCACAAAAATCTTACCCTGGCTGCAGTGATATTATCAGGGAAGCGCTACTGCGAAGAAGTGTCCCCCCTTCGTCAATAGACATAATGATTAACTCTATTGCACCGAATACTCGCAAACAATACAATTGTTATTTTAAAGCATGGCTTACGTTTTGCCAAAATCAAAATGTTGATTACTTGAATGCATCAGTTCCAAATATATTGTATTTTCTTACAAACTTATATAATTCGGGCTATCAATATGGTAGCCTTAATAGCAGTAAATCAGCGCTATCATTTCTTTTAGGAAAAAATATTATAGATGACGATAGAATTAAAAAGTTTATGAAAGGTGCATTCAGATCGCGCCCACCCGCACCTAAGTATGACTTCACTTGGGACACGAATGTCGTTTTAAGCTATTTGTCAAAATTACACCCAAATGAAACTTTAAGCCTTGAAGTACTATCAAAGAAATTAATTTCTCTTATAGCACTCATAACTGCTCATAGAGTTCAAACTCTGTCCCAAATTCAATTAAAAAATATAATAATAACTTCCGATTATATAACTATATTGATATCAGAATCAATTAAAACGACAAGGCCTAATTACTATCAACCACTCCTCAAAATACCATTTTATAACGAAAACACGGCTATATGCCCTGCGAGAGCCTTAATTTGTTACAAAGACCGAACATCAACGCTGAGGGCACCTGATTTAGATTACTTATTTTTAAGCTACAGAAAACCACATGGAAAAGTGACAAGCCAAACTCTAAGTCACTGGATAAAAGATGTGCTTCATCAAAGCGGCATTGACATTTCGGTATTTAGCTCACACAGCACCCGTCACGCTTCTACTTCCAAGGCAAATCGTCTTGGGGTGAGCGTGGACCTTATAAGAAAAACAGCTGGATGGAGCGCATCTTCTTCCACATTTGCAAGATTTTACAATAGGGAAATTGTCCCTTGTCAAGACGAATCTTTCGCTAGATCTATTCTCAGTGGTGAATAATGAAATGATAGCGTCGTCCTATTATATTATGATTTATTAAATTAGTAATAAATACATATATTACCTATAATAGATAGAGAAAATGTTTTTGTTCTCGGACATTGAAATATTAATTTCAAATGCCTATATTTGGTTCTTTGTTTGTTATGTAATACTGTCTTATTAGGACGATTAAATAATAGACAGTTCGCAGATTTTTGTTCCTTCTTTAAACATCTACATGTAAAAATTAATCGCGAGAATTGAGCAGTGAAGCATAATTAATGATAAAACGAACTTACCTGTACGTGAAGTTCTATCATAATTATGCGAGCTGCTCAATTCGAAGCGATTAATAAACACTCCCAACCCTTTACTCCCACCCTAGGATCTAGCAAAAATCAGCTTCCTATCTATTAATCTTTAAACTTAATGAAGTAAATATGGCAGACACCTCTGGATTCGACGATTGGGTGGCGGGGATAGTCAAAATAGGTACTTTTAATGTGTTTTTTTTTACAGATTAGCATTTATTCTTTAAATATTTCGTGATAATGGCCGTGAATTGGAAACAGTACTACATGTAAAAATTAATCGCTTCGAATTGAGCAGCTCGCATAATTATGATAGAACTTCACGTACAGGTAAGTTCGTTTTATCATTAAATATTTTGCTCTCTCCAATGACTTGGTGTAAACCCAACCATATGCAATTGCCGGGCATGCAGCTATAAGTGTGCCTAAAAAACTTGCAAAATCACGAATGCGTATGTTTTTAATACTTGACATTTTTTTTGTGGTAATTTCAAGCACATTCTTTTAGACTTTATAACGAAACGCAAAAAATTACATTCTTTTTCAGGAATTAAATTGCTTTTAATGTATTTAATAATGAACCCTAATCTTTCTAGGCATTCTATAGTACGGTTGGCATTTTTGTTAAACAGTCTTCTTTTGTATTTCCTATACAAAGTTGGTCATCAAGATATCTTACAGACTGAAAACTTAATGATCTTAAATGTGTTGCAACCGGTTGCAGTATTTTTGTAAAAAATATACGGTGCCGAAGAGAGCCCGAACGGGAGAGCAGTAAATTCGTACATATTATTTTTAAAACAGAAACTTACAAATTTTCTACGAGATTGGTGAATAGGCAATAACAGGTATGCTTCTTTCAAGTCAATATTTGACATGTAACAAGCTTTGTCGCTGTTCTGATATATTCCATTTAAAAAAGGTCAGTGAAAACAAACTTATTTAATTTTTTGAGGGTTCGAATAAACCTCATACTTCCGTCACTTTTCGGAACAAGGAAGAAATCAGACAGAAAATGACCCGGTTCGGGTTGACACACATTTTTTTTTTTTTTTAATTGATATTACTTAAATGTAACAGTTCTTTTTCAATTTTTGATAAGTAGTATGTCAGACGCAGAAAAATACTTGGTACCGTAATTTTTAGGATTTTGATTCGGTATTGTTATAAAGGGAATTTTGTAACCTTGTATCGTATTTAAAATAAATTTATCCTGGGTTATAGACTTCCACGCATTTAAAAAATATTTTAAACGACCTGCGTGTACCTGTGGGCTGGTTCGCTGACAGGCGCGCCGCCTGCGCTGCTTGTCGTCTCGGCGGCGGCGGAGGCTGTGCCTGGCGTCGGGATGCGGCGTTCCGGGCTGGTGGAGCTCGGTCTGGCCTGATAGTACGGGTATCCTCTGTGCCCACCGCCGCGGCTGGGATATGGCAGCTGGCCGCCGCGTTGTAGGCGCGGATGTGCCGTTGGGGGTCTCCAGTTTAAACCGGAGCTTGCAGCAGATGCTGTGGGTGCCGCTGCTTAAACTAATTGCCCGGTTTTATTGATGCCACGGCTGCTTTTGACTAAATCGCCAAGCTTTTCGCCAAATAAAAAGCTATCCCTTTTTCTATCCTTAAAAGGGTCAATGAGGGATTTTTCAATCAGCGGGATCACGACAGACTGACGAGTTTCAGTTTCAGCGAAGTGAGCGTCGGCAACTAGTTTTTCTACGTCGCTTAACGTACGTATAGCTTCAGCTATATTAGGCTCCTTTTTCAAAAGAAAGGTCATAACCTTGCCCAGACCTGAAAGGGCTTTTCCAATCTGCTTCTGTTTGGAGAGAATACGCTTGTCTCCGTTTCTAGAGGCCTCGGTCAGCATGGCGGCGATTACCGGGTTTAGAGTCGGGGCTTTTGAAAAAAGTAAGTTTTTTGGAAGGAAATACTTTATATGTAATTCTTCCTTTGCCTCTTTTTTTAGCCCATTCAAAAGAGTATGCTGAAAAATGTTTAGCAATATCTTCATGAATGTTCTCGCCCCACTCAATAGTGTCTGCCTCAAACTCGCCTAAGGCTCGTAATAAATCGGGATCAAAATCCTCGTTGACGGATTTCGTCGTTAGTACTAATTTCGGCAGGAATTAAGTCCTTTTGCTCGTCTGCATTACTAGTCGCCGGAATTTCCGCTTCGGCATGTACTTGAGCGGTACACTGTATTACGTGACTAGCAGGGGCAGCTACTATAACTGATTCGTTTTCGTGTTTATCTTCAGTTGCATTACTGTACACGTATTTGCCATATTGCACAGCGGAACCAGCAGGCTCATAAAATGTGCCTCGTTCGTATTCCAGATGAACTGGAAAAAAAAACTATACACAAACACCGTGATTAACCACGTAAGTATAGATACAAAACGTATGTATACTTCTTTCTTTTTTTTTTTTTTAGGGGTAGTTAGACAACTACACATTAATTGCTGTACTTTTATTTTCAAATAAAATTTGTACTTTCCACTACAAATGCAGCGAAGAAAAAATAGCTACGGGTTAATATCTCGTATTAACTCTGAGCAAAAAATAGCTACGGGTTAATATCTCGTATTAACTCTGAGCAGAAAAACGCTATAGGCCAGTATCGCGTACTGACTCGAAGCGTAAAATAATTATCACATAATGCAATTCTTGATTTGAAGAATGAATCCATGAACACTTATTCTTGATTATAGGATTTGTAGACTTAGTTATCACTAGTGCGAATGCCGCGCGCGCACGGACAAATAATGAGGTCAGTAGCTGCTGCCAGATCTTATATAGACTAGCGTTGAGGGTGGGTATCAAATAGTTTTTTCTTTTTACCCTCCTTCAGCGCTAAAATACTGGTGCGAGTAGGTTCGTTAGTTGCTGGACAGAACTACATTAGTCAATAAATACATTTTTAAATCTAAGAGACGAAGACAAGATAATAACACATCGGGGTTGACTGAGAGTCTCTAACGCTGATGTAACTTTTACATACGTGTTTCTCCAGTAGAAATACATGTTCACATGGAGACTGACTGCGAGTCAGTATGCTATGATTAAAATACATCAGGGTTGACTGCGAGTCTCCAACGATGATGTAACTTTTACATACGTGTTTCTCCAGTAGAAATACACGTTCACATGGAGACTGACTGCGAGTCAGTATCCTATGATTAAAATACATCAGGGTTGACTGCGAGTCTCCAACGATGATGTAACTTTTACATACGTGTTTCTCCAGTAGAAATACACGTCCACATGGAGACTGACTGCGAGTCAGTATCCTATGATTGAAATAAATCTGGATTGACTGCGAGTCTCCAACTATGATGTAACTTTTACATACGTGTTTCTCCAGTAGAAATACACGTTCACATGGAGACTGACTGTGAGTCAGTATCCTATGATTAAAATACATCGGGGTCGACTGCGAGTCTCCAACGATGATGTAACTTTTACATAAATGTTCCTCCATAGAAATACACGTTCACATGAAAACTGACTGCGGGTCAGAATCCTATTATTAAAATACACCGGGGTTGACTGCGAGTCCCCAACGGTGATGTTACTTTTACATACGTGTTTCTCCAGTAGAAATACACGTTCACACGGAGACTGACTGCGAGTCAGTATCCTATGATTAAAGTACATCGGGCGGGGTTGACTGCGAGTCTCCAACGATGCATCTAAAGCTGTACATACGTGCTTTCTCCAAAAGAAATACACGTTAACATGGGGACTGACTGCGAGTCAGTAGTTATGATTAAAATACATCGGGGTTGACTGCGAGTACCCAACGATGATATTAAGTTTTACATACGTATACAAGCTCACACGGGACTGACTGCGAGTCAGTAACTATGATTATAGCACATCGGGTTTGACTGCGAGTCTCCAACGATGATGCTTAGCTTTCATACGGGAATTTTGAATAGAAAATCGTTAACTTTTTTTTTTTCAACCTACCCACAAAAAAAAAACAAGGTACGTTAACGACAAAGAGAATCCAGAAGGAATATCTCATTCCCGATAATTGTCGCTTGTTGCAAGCCCCAAGAATAAACGCGGAAATTCCGACTGCTGTCCCCGACATGGTCCGGAACAGAGACAAAAATTTAGCGGCTATGCAGCAACAGCTGGGCTCGGGGATTACCGCTGTCAATAGAGCTACGGATATTTTACTAAAAGGCCCGGATGCCGAAAAAATCCAAGTTCTGAAACGTCTCAGCAACGGCTGACGCATATTGTGTGATCTTCATGCTGTATCCACTCAGAATCGCATAAAACTCGTTACAACAAGTATGGCCAAAACGTCCTTACAAATAAATTCAAGAAGTCGAACGTAACGAAACATTATTCGGGACTAACCTGTCCGAGAAAATTAAGGCCACGAAGACTATAGAAAAGCAAGAACTTTTCAGTCTACGTACAAGCGAGCGCCTAAACTCGGGAACTGGCCAGCGCCCCCTCGGTACACAAAGCACAGGGGGCGCGCGGGGGAACCCGCAGGCCGCCGCCAGCCGCCCGGCGACCGCAGGCAGCTCAACAGCCGGCCAGGACGGCGCAGCTGCCCAAACCACGTGTACAGCAAGCACAGTAGCACAGGTACATGCCGGTCGACACTCCCTTTTTTATGATTGTTGGCTTAAAATAACCTCAAACGATTTGGTCCTAGATTGGATCAGATATGGCTACTTAATTTCTTTCAACACGAAAGTAAAACAAAATGTCTGTACCAAAAAACACCTTCTCACAGAGTGAAGAAGACGACGTAGAATTAGAGATACAGAAACTGTTAGATCTAGGAGCCATATCAGAGTGTACTCAGATCAAAGATCAATTTGTTTCTAAATTTTTTTTCGCACCAAAACCTAACGGGAGTAAACGTTTATCCTCTTCGATCAACAATACAACTAGATTCAAGGTCCCATACAAAATCAAAGCGAAAAAGTGGCCGTGTTGCTTATGCTTATAGCTATATCTGTTTTACCTTCTTTACTAACGTAAAATAATCCTTAAGTCTAAGCAACAAAGATCCAAATAATTATAATTGTAAATAATACTTACGACGATTCGTCACAAGCTTCGATCAACAATACAACTAGATTCACGGTGATAGCTCTGAAAATGGCTCCGAGAAATAAGGCTACAAATTTATTTTGTGGCCTTATTTCTGACAGTATGCGCCAACCTCGGCCAACGTGAGGACGTGTCAAAATGCCACAATGTGCGTTCAAAAATTGCAAAAACAGCCACCGAAACACTAAGGTTTCGGAAGGAATATCTTTCTTTAAGTAAATACAAGTCAGTATTTCATAAAGTACGTAAAAATTGGCAGTTTACATTTTAAAATCAATAATTTATTGTTTGGCCAATGTTGGCCCACCATCTTGACAATAATCGAATGTTTTAGAACAAGAGATTCATGGAGTAGTTCTCGTTTTAAAATAAAATATATATTGCATTTTTTTGTAGATTTCCTAGTGATCTTTTTTGCTGTGCGGAATGGATAACTATTGTCGCGAGAGAAAGAGAAGAAGAACATTACATGCCTTACAAAAATTCTGCTATAATGTTCGATTCATTTTGACAAATTCGACATAACTGGAAATAGCCAAAGGCGTAGATTACAAAAAAAGGCGATTCCCAAATTGCAGGTATACCTAGTTACATAGAAATGTTTAAAATAATATAAGATGAAGTATAGTGAGATGGAACAGAGGAGCTATCACTTATTAAAGAAGACGTAAAGCTTCAAAAAAAGTTCAAGCCGTACAATATTTATAACACACACACACACACACACACAAATCACGTCTTTATCCCTTACGGGGTACACAGAGCCTAAGGTAACAGGTACCTACAGGCCACATTTAGCAAGATTGTGGGCGTCTAGGTGGAAAATCGAATCAAAATAGTGATGGGTTGCTAGCCTCATCGCCTATAACATGATTCCTATTATAATCACCCATTCCCTCGACGACTTTCTGCTTGAGAGGCGGTAGGTCAAACAACTAGGCTACTACGGCTGTTGCCTGCCTGGGCCTGCGTGGGAACTATGACCCGATCCCTCTCGTTGTTAAGGTCGATTTACATCAAACGAGCGAATTCTCATTCTATCCCCACTACATCAAATTCTTCTAGTGTAAACAGGCGTAGAGCATTCTTTCGTTGTTCTTAGTGCGTTCGCAAAGATTCTATAGAATATTCTAAGAATGCTCGTTCGCTTGATGTAAACGGCGCAAGAGCGCGCGAACAGTTGCTTAGAGCGTTCTAGCGTGTTCGGACGTCCTCGCGCCACTGAGCGGTCTTTTCAAAGCGTTCTTGTGTTCTAGCGATTGTTTACGTATCTTATCGATTAAATTATGGATTGGTCTCAAGAAAAATGTTTATTAATTATATTTCGTCGTTTCATTCTTCAGATATAACATATAACCAGGTAGTCCTTTAAACCTACAGGCGACTTGCACAGTGTTTAGAGACAATCAATTGACTATTTAACGAACTTTTAGTTCACTCGTTCGTTCAATCTACCCTTCCAGTCAATCCTCCATTCCTTAGACCTCATTCTTTTTTCGTGCACGGCGACGAGCGCACGCGCCCTCAAGTAGTTCCTGCTTACGACACGGCAATTAGCATGTCGAAACGCAGAAACGAAGAAAATATTAAGTATTACCATCAACACGATCAACAGCGTTGGTCGAGAATTATTTACTCATCATTATCTGAAAATGAGGGTAAGTTCAGCCATTTTATACATATTTTTTGTATTTGGAAGTGTTTTATTTAACGAGCTTACATAGGAACTGACTGCGAGTCAGTGACTATGATTATAACACATCGGGGTTGACTGCGAGTCTCCAACGATGATGTAACTTTTACATACGTGTTACTCCAGTAGAAATACACGTTTACATGGGTACTGACTGCGAGTCAGTGACTATGATTATAACACATCGGGGTTGACTGCGAGTCTCCAACGATGATGTAACTTTTACATACGTGTTACTCCAGTAGAAATACACGTTTACATGGGTACTTACTGCGAGTCAGTGACTATGATTATAACACATCGGGGTTGACTGCGAGTCTCCAACGATGATGTAACTTTTACATACGTGTTATTCCAGTAGAAATACACGTTTACATGGGTACTGACTGCGAGTCAGTATCCTATGATTATAACACATCGGGGTTGACTGCGAGTCTCCAACGATGGTGTAACTTTTACATACGTGTTACTCCAGTAGAAATACACGTTTACATGGAGACTGACTGCGAGTCAGTATCCTATAATTATAACACATCGGGGTTGACTGCGAGTCTCCAACGATGGTGTAACTTTTACATACGTGTTACTCCAGTAGAAATACACGTTTACATGGGTACTGACTGCGAGTCAGTATCCTATGATTATAACACATCGGGGTTGACTGCGAGTCTCCAACGATGATGTAACTTTTACATACGTGTTACTTCAGTAGAAATACACGTTCACAATATGGAGACTGACTGCGAGTCAGTATCCTATGATTAAAACACATCGGGGTTGACTGCGAGTCTCCAACGATGATGTAACTTTTACATACGTGTTCCTCCAGTAGATATACACGTCCACATGGAAACTGACTGCGAGTCAGTATCCTACGATTAAAATACACCGGGGTTGACTGCGAGTCCCCAACAATGATGTTACTTTTACATACGTGTTTCTCCAGTAGAAGTACACGTTCACATGGAGAATGACAGCGAGTCAGTATCCTATGATTAAAACACATCGGGGTTGACTGCGAGTCCCCAACGATGATGTTACTTTTACATACGTGTTTCTCCAGTAGAAATACACGTTCACACGGAGACTGACTGCGAGTCAGTATCCTATGATTAAAATACATCGGGGTTGACTGCGAGTCTCCAACGATGCATCTAAAGCTGTACATACGTGCTTTCTCCAAAAGAAATACACGTTAACATGGGGACTGACTGCGAGCCAGTAGTTATGATTAAAACACATCGGGGTTGACTGCGAGTACCCAATGATGATATTAAGCTTTACATACGTATACAAGCTCACACGGGACTGACTGCGAGTCAGTAACGTGATTATAGCACATCGGGTTTGACTGCGGGTCTCCAACGATGATGCATAGCTTTTCATACGGGAATTTTGAATAGAAAATCGTTAACCTTTAATTTTTCGAACTACCCACAAAAAAAAAAAAAAAAAAGGGTACGTTAACGGCAAAGAGAATCCAGAAGGAATATCTCATTCCCGATAATTGTCGCTTGTTGCAAGCCCCAAGAATAAACGCGGAAATTCCGACTGCTGTCCCCGACATGGTCCGGAACAGAGACAAAAATTTAGCGGCTATGCAGCAACAGCTGGGCTCGGTTACCGCTGTCAATAGAGCTATGGATGTTTTACTAAAAGGCTTCGATGCCGATAAAATCCAAGCTCTGAAACATCTCAGCAACGGCTGACGCACATTGTGTGATCTTCATGCTGTATCCACTCAGAATCGCATAAAACTCGTTACAACAAGTTTGGACAAAACGTCCTTACATATAATTCAAGAGGTCGGACGTAACGAAACATTATTCGGAACTAACCTGTCCGAGAAAGTTAAGGCCACGAAGACTATAGAAAAGCAAGGACTTCTCAGTCTACGTACAAGCGAGCGCCTAAACACGGGAAACTGGCCAGCACCTCCTTGGTACACAAAGCACAGGGGCCGCGCGGGGGAACCCGCAGGCCGCCACCAGCCGCCCGGCGACCGCAGGCAGCTCCACAGCCGGCCAGGACGGCGCAGCCGCCCAAACCACGCGTACAGCAAGCACAGTAGCACAGGTACATGCCGGTCGACACTTCCATTTTTTATGATTGTTGGCTTAAAATAACCTCAAACGATTTGATCCTAGATTGGATCAGATATGGCTACTCGGTTTCTTTCAACGCGAAATTAAAACAAATAACTGTACCAAAAAACACCTTCTCACAGAGCGAAGAAGACGACATAGAATTAGAGATACAAAAACTATTCGATCTAGGAGTCATATCAGTGTACTCAGATCAAAGATCAATTTATTTCTAAATTTTTTCTCGCACCAGAACCTAACGGGAGTAAACGTTTTATCCTTAATTTGAAAGGTCTTAATAAATTTATAAGGCCCGGTAATTTCAAGATAGAGGATCTTCGCACCGCGTCAAAACGTATTCCTCTAAACGGCTATTTAGCCACAATAGACCTAAAAGAAGCCTATCTCCTTGTCCCAAAAAAAAAAAAAAAAAAAAAATGACCGAAAATTCTTACGGTTTCAATACGGTGATCTTACCTATGAGGTTACAGCTTTACCGTACGGTGTTTCCGTGGCCCCTAGAGTATTTACCAAAATTATGAAAGAATTTGTGATAGCTAACTTAAGATCCCGTGGACATTAGATGATATTTTATGCATAGCAGATAGCTTTCAGGAATGCCTTGATAATATACCTACTCATACTCATACTCATTTATTCGTAATAATTATAGTTATTACATGTCATTTTTATCATTATTTTATGTCATTTCATGTCAAGAACAACTTATGAAATTTAAAAAACAATTACAATAAACACAACACTAAAGCTATTGCAATGTGTTGGGTTTGTAACTAATTACAACAAAAGTTCATTACATCCGAAACAGACTAGTAAATTTTTAGCCCCTGATTTCGAAACTGAAATGCTAACCGTTACTGTTCCCTTACCGGAAGATAAACCAGACAAAATAGCACAGCTGGTTCGCAAATTCTTAAGTCTCCCTAGGTGTACCATTAGAGAATTCGCACAGCTTATCGGTGTTTTAGTGTCGGCTTGTCCCGACGTCAATTATGATTGGGTTTATACGAAGATTTTAGATAGACAAAAATATCTTGAACTGTCAAAAAAAAAAAAAAAAAAAAAAACGATAACTATCACACCAAAATCAAACCTTCACATGTTATTCTCGAAGACTTGAAATGGTGGTTAAACAATATTCTTAGTATTCTTACATCAAATAACTTGATGAGACCTCCCGCTTATACGGACGCATCTAGGCCCGGCTGGGGCGCCGCTTACGGCAAGAATAAGGTTAACGGTACGTGGAAATCGTCCGAAAGGGAGTCTCATATTAATTATTTAGAATTACTAGCTGTACACCTGGGCTTGAAGAGTTTTACTAGAAATATGACAAGTGGTGCAATTTTGTTGCGTGTTGATAATACAACCGCCATAAGTTATGTGAACCGCATGGGCGTTATCCAGTTTCCTCATTTAAACGAGTTATCTCGTCTCATTCGGCAGTGGTGCGAGAAGCGAAACATATCGAGTTACGCGTCTTATGTAAATACGAAAGTAAACGAATTGTCAGACAAAGCGTTTGAAACTATTTTACAGCGTTTTGGAAAACCTGAGATAGACTTATTCGCTTCTCGTTCCAATGCAAAATGCTCGAACTTCATATCCTGGAAACTAGATCCGGACGCCTTGACTGTAGACGCGTTTACAACCAGCTGGCGTTCAATACTTTTTGACGCTTTCCCGCTTTTCGCGTTAATTTTAAAAATGCCTCCGAAAGATTATAGATGACCAAGCAAAAGGAATTCCAGTATTTCCGTACTGGTCATCACAACCGTGGTTCCCCCCATTATAGAGCTTATAACGTAACATATAAGCCCTGGTGGCAATTTCGCACCTTAAATGATATCAGTGTTTTGATTTGATCCCCCTAACGCAGTAAAGTTGACCTTTTTAGCAAACAATTTAATCAAAATTGTGCATATTGCACACTCAACTTGTTATTAGGCAATAGCATTGGTTTAGACGTCTGCGTAAAACGCCTCCTAAAAGGAGCGTATAAAAAGAAACCGAATGCCCCAAAAATATAAGGTCTTTCTGAACCACATCTCTCATTGGTACCCCAATACAAGCCTAATATAACAAAGAAAGTAGTTACGTTACTGGCTGTATGTACAGCAAATAGGGTTCAAACGTTAGCGTTGATTAAAATCGAGAATATTATCACCACAAATAATGGCATCAAAATCGGTATCACAGATGTCACCAAAAAGTCTGCTGCTGAACGAGAACAACCGGTTCTCTTCCTACCACTCTTTAGAGAAAACGTTACCATCTGTCCTGCTACAACTCTCAGAGACTATATTTTTGTGACAAAAAATAAGAGAGCTGATAGCATAGGAAACCTTTTACTGACATATAAATTGCCACACAGAGCTGCTACTTCCCAAACCATCAGTAGATGGATTAAGAATGTGCTGTCGGGAAGTGGTATAGACGTGGCGGTGTTATTTACCTAAACCACTTTGTGCCAGGAAAGAAAAATTATAAACACTTGATGTTTTGTAATATTTCTGTTTTATTTGATTATGAAGCAGAAGCTGAAGCAAAACTTTTAAAGCTCTGAACGTCTACCTGGTTATATGTTATATCTGAAGAATGAAACGACGAAATATAATAGATGATCAAACGAACTTCTCAAGCGAAGTTCGATCATTATTATATGAGTCGTTTCATTCGAAGATATAAGCACCCTCCCACCCAAATTAATCCCCAAAAAGTTTTGCACCTCTCAAAAGAATGAGGTCTAAGGAATGGAGGATTGACTGGAAGGGTAGATTGAACGAACGAGTGAACTAAAAGTTCGTTAAATAGTCAATTGATTGTCTCTAAACACTGTGCAAGTCGCCTGTAGGTTTAAAGGACTACCTGGTTATATGTTATATCTTCGAATGAAACGACTCATATAATAATGATCGAACTTCGCTTGAGAAGTTCGTTTGATCATCTATTATAGAAGCCTACCGCAATTTCAGATGGAATTGTCCACTTTCTTCTTGTTTTCGCATATCCGTCATTGTTTCACCTACATTATCCAGTGTCCTTCGATGCATTAAATTTGTAACCCACCAACGTCTCTTCCTTCTTTTATTTTTGAGTTTTCGCGACAAAATAATAAATGCAGCACTTGCAATAATGATATCGCTGTCAGAGTCAGACATAACGAAGCACTACCAATACTAACCACAGAATTGACACGAATGAGCAAAGAACATTCGATCTAGCTTTTGTTTACACTAAAAGATTACGAAAGAATGCTCTTGTTCTAGCTCTAGCTCTATGTTCGTTTGATGTAAATCGATACCTCTAGCTTTCGTTTACACTAAAAGATTACGAAATAATGCTCTTGTTCTAGCTCTAGCTCTATGTTCGTTTGATGTAAATCGACCTTTAAAGGAAGCCTGTGCTCAGCAGTGGAACGTAGATGGGCTTAATTATTAAAATTCATGTTAATATTTGTATTTGTAAATATCTGTCAAATAAAAAAAATCCGATTTATATACTTAATTGCGACTCCATTATTACCCTGGTCCTCAAATAGAATGACATCTTTTTGAAACGAAGGTAGTTCTTTTGTTTATCGAACGCTTTCGCTCGCTTGTGACGAAACGTCGTAAGTATTATATACAATTATAATTATTTGGATCTTTGTTGCTTAGACTTGAGGTTTATTTTACGTTAATAAAGAAGATAAAACAGATATAGCTATAAGCATAAGCAACAAGGCCACTTTTTCGCTTTGCTTTTGTATGGGACCGTGAATCTAGTTGTATTGTTGATCGAAGGTCACAAGCGAGCGAAAGCGTTCGATAAACAAAAGAACTACCTTCGTTTCAAAAAGATGTCATTCTATTTGAGGAACGGGGTAATAATGGAGTCGCAATTAGGTATATAACTCAGATTTTTTTTATTTGACAGATATTTACAAATACGTTCCACTGCTGAGCACAGGCTTCCTTTAACAACGAGAGGGATTGGGTCATAGTTCCCACGCAGGCCCAGCCAGGCAACAGCCGTAGTAGCCTAGTTGTTCGACCTACCGCCTCTCAAGCAGAGAGTCGTCGAGGGAATGGGCGATTATAATAGGAATCATGTTATAGGCGATGAGGCTAGCAATATATCACTATTTTGTTTCGATTTTCCACCTAGACGCCCACAATCTTGCTAAATGTGGCCTGTAGGTACCTGTTACCTTAGGCTCTGTGTACCCCGTAAGGGATAAAGACGTGATTTGTGTGTGTGTGTGTGTGTGTGTGTTATAAATATTGTACGGCTTGAACTTTTCTTGAAGCTTTACGTCTTCTTTAATAAGTGATAGCTCCTCTGTTCCATCTCACTATACTTCATCTTATATTATTTTAAACATTTCTATGTAACTATACCTGCAATTTGGGAATCGCTTTTTTCTGTAATCTACGCCTTTGGCTATTTCCAGTCATGTCGAATTTGTCAAAATGAATCGAACATTATAGCAGAATTTTTGTGTGGTATGTAAAGTTCTTCTTCTCTTTCTCTCGCGACAATAGTTATCCATTCCGCACAGCAAAAAAGATCACTAGGAAATCTACAAAAAAATGCAATATATATTTTATTTTAAAACGAGAACTACTCCATGAATTTCTTGTTCTAAAACATCCGATTATTGTCAAGATGGTGGGCCAACATTGGCCAAACAATAAATTATTGATTTTAAAATGTAAACTGCCAATTTTTACGTACTTTATGAAATACTGACTTGTATTTACTTAAAGAAAGATATTCCTTCCGAAACCTTAGTGTTTCGGTGGCTGTTTTTGCAATTTTTGAACGCACATTGTGGCATTTTGACACGTCCTCACGTTGGCCGAGGTTGGCGCATACTGTCAGAAATAAGGCCACAAATATATTTTGTGGCCTTATTTCTCGGAGCCGTTTTCAGAGCTATCACCGTGAATCTAGTTGTATTGTTGATCGAAGTTTATCCTTAATTTAAAAGGTCTTAATAAATTTATAAGGCCCGGTAATTTCAAGATAGAGGATCATCGCACCGCGTCAAAACTTATTCCTCTAAACGGTTTGTTGGGGATCTGTAGGTCACTGCAGTCAGCCTTAAGTTCTGCTCTCCTTTCTCCTTTTCTCTTTGAATTCCTGCCTATAGTAAGGTCTAGGACAACGCTGGGCGGAATGAATCGTTATTATTCGATATTTTTATATAGAAATTTATTGTGTTCGTCACTTTACAAAGATGGTAAGCGAGTGCTTGTACCTAGAGAATGACTCGATATAAATAGGAATAAAACTTAAAAACTAAACGATAGGGGGCAGCACCAGTGCTGCACGGTCCGGCGCAGTTTGTAGAGGCGCTTAGAGCTTTTGTGAACTAAGCTCGCGGTTACGTTCCATAGTTCGCGTGACGTCCGCTAGGTGGCGCCGCGGTGCGTGAACATGCCGCCGGCCTTGGAAGACTCGTCTTCCAACAGTCTCACATGTTGCTGGACACGTCGACGTCATCAGGAGCCCGCACCGGCAGCGGGCAGATCTTCGAAAACGACCTCTGAATGGTTCCCGATGCCGTTCGTATATCCGCTGCACGCGATACGCCATCCTTTCCGGGATGAGTCCGCACGATCCTGCCGAGGCGCCATTTCAATGGCGGCAAGTTGTCTTCTTTGATTAAAACAAGCATATTTTCTTGTAGATCTTGAGTCTTTGCCTTCCACTTGGTACGTGTCTGCAGTTCTGAAACGTATTCTTTAGACCATCGTTTCCAGAAGTGTTGTCGCATCTGCTCGATTCTGCCGTAGCGCAGCAGGCGATGGGAAACAGCCTCCGTGAGGTCATCGCAGGCGGGCGCGGTCAGAGGCCTTCCTATGAGGAAATGAGCGGGAGTGAGAGGAGTAAGGTCATCCGGATCTGTGGAAAGAGGTGACATGGGACGGCTATTGAGTACAACTTCAATGGAAGTTAATACAGTTGTAAGCTCTTCAAATGTAAATCTAACGTTGCCCACGATCCTACGTAAGTGATGCTTACTTTGGCGTATTCCCGATTCCCATAGACCACCAGAGTGAGGATTATAAGGTAAAATAAATTTAAATTTAATACTTTCGTTACTTGTAAAGTCTATAATATCCTTTGAATTTTTTACAAGTGCCGAACAAAACTTTTTTTCTGCTCCTACTAGGTTTTTACCGTTATCCGAATGAATTTCTGCCGGTTTACCACGGCGTGCCATAAATCGTTTTAATGCTAAAATGTAATCATTAGTTGAAAGACTGCTCACTAATTCCAAATGCACAGCGCGCGTCACAAAACAAACAAATAAACAAATGTAACCTTTAACTAATGCACTGCCACGTCCTTTACGGTTTAAAATTGATACTGGGCCTGCATAGTCGACACCACAGTACATAAACGGATAACCCGGACTTAATCGCTCAACAGGCAAGTTACCCATAATCGGAGTTAAAGTGTTACCTTTCATTCGCGTACAAGTAACGCACTGTCTGACAATCTTTCTAGCAAGATTTCTGCCGCCTATTGGCCACCAACACTCACGCATGGTACTCAAAAGCAGCTGCGGGCCTGCATGAAGTAAACGTTTATGTTCGTCTCTAAACAATAACAAAGCGAAGTGATGTTTACTGCACAACAACACTGGATGCCTTTTACTATATTGAAATGCATGAGCGTTTGACAATCTACCACCGACTCTAATCACTAAAATTTATTCTCGTCAATAAAAACGTTAAGTCCCGATATTTTACAGTTTCGTTTATTAGGAACTGGCATATTGTTTTCTAACGTAGAATATAACTGCGAAAACATTTGTTTTTGTGCAATTATAATAAGCGTCCGCTGGGACGCACGGAGCTCGTCTACTGATAAAGAACCGGTTAGCCGGGGTTGTTTACGTTGCGCGCGGGCATTTGTTATGAATCTAAGTAAATAGGCATAAATTATTTTTAATTTATTTAAACTCGAATACCTGACGAAGTCGAATGAATGGTTGTCCGCGCTCGTTAGTGCAACCGTTTGTGTCTTGAGTTCTGGTAGCTCACGCTGTTCACAAGTAAAATAATTTGAAAACAAATCTTCTGATTTATTTTGTAAAAATAACGGTCCGTACCACCATAACTAACTTTGGTTGAGCGCGTTCAACTCCAGACCTCTAGACACTAAATCCGCAGGGTTTTCTTTACCGCTTACATGTAGCCAAGTTGAGTCACCGGTTAGCTCATTAATTTCTGTAACCCTGTTTTGGACAAACTGTTTAAGTAGATGCGGGGACATTCGTAACCAACCGATAACTATTGTGGAATCCGTCCAGAAATAAACACGATCAAATTTTAATCTGAGGGATTGTACGATTTTGTTATATAGTCTCGCACCAGTTAATGCGCCACAGAGTTCCAGCCTAGGTATGCTAACGGCTTTCAGCGGAGCTACTTTACTTTTAGCACAAAGCAATTTCACCGATACTAACGAATCTATATCGTAAGTACGTACATAGGCGCATGCACCAAACGCGACTTGGGATGCGTCCGTAAATATATGAAGTTCCGTATGTTGCGTGTGTTCACTTCTTACAAAACGCGGAACCCGTATGGTCTGTAAACAGTCTAACGTATGAATAAAATTATTCCAAGTACCTACTACGTCTTCAGGTACGGGGTCGTCCCAACCTATCTTACAAAGCCACAATTTTTGTATCATTATTTTTGAAATAATAACTGCCGGTGCTAAAATACCTAGCGGATCATAAATTTGAGATATGACAGACAGCGTTACCCGTTTTGTTAAATTAGCGGCTTTCTCGACTTTTGTTGTGAAGTGTAACTCATCACTGTTACACAACCAACCCAGACCGAGTGTTTTGTTCTGCTTATATTCACCCAAACACAATTCCTTGGATTCGATCGACGTCACGTCATAATTGAACGTCCACTTGCGGAGTGGGAAACAACCGGAACGCAGAACCTGAGAGATCTTTTCGCAAGTACTTAGCAGCACTTCAGCATCGTCTGAACCGGTAATTAGATCATCAACATAAAAATCTTGATTTATTATTTTTGAGACCTCTAAATCATCACAGCATCGTGCAAGCTCTTTAAGACAACGCATGCTGAGATAAGACGCCGATGACGTGCCGTACGTTACGGTGTTAAGTTGATAAAGATCTAACTGATGTGAAGGGTGATCTCGCCAAAGAATCAGTTGTAGGTTTCGCTTGTCCGACTGTACAAGTATTTGTCGGAACATTTTCTCGACGTCCGCGCATGCTACGTACTTGTATTGTCGGAACCGAAGCAGTATCGAAAAAATATCATTTTGAAGTATCGGACCCGTGTACTGAATATCATTAAGTGACTTATTAGAGGTAGTTTTCGCGCTCCCGTTAAATACAACGCGTAGCTGTGTTGTTGTACTTTCACGAAATACACCATGGTGCGGGAACACAAAATAAGGTGACTGGAATGTTTCAACCCGAGTCATGTGACCTAAAGCGATATATTCGTGTAAAAAATCACTGTATATTTTTTTATACATCGGCAGACGTTCTAATTTACGTTCTAAAGTTTTAAATCTCTGTTCAGCTAACTTATACGAATCACCGAGTGAATCAGCTGTTTCACTCAGAGGTAGCCGAACACAAAATCAACCGTCTCTATCGCGTACAGTCGTCGTACGAAAAATCTCTTCGCATTTGAGTTCATCTGACGTGAGCGGGTTTACAGTTATTTTAGGTACCTCTTTTAGTTCCCAAAATTTTCTCATTCGCATATCTAACGTATCTGAATCTAACGTTTGATTGAAGTTACATTGAACTTCATTTTTCATTCGAATTTCTCCAATGCTACCCGATATTAACCACCCTAATTTAGAGCTCTGTAAATAAGGTCCGCATGACAATCGTATTTTTTCTCCATCTAACAGTTCCCAAAATTTATCCGCGCCTATCAAAACGTCTATGTCTGACGGTACGTCAAATGTAGGATCTACAAGAGATGCCATTATGTTATTCGGCAAACATAAGGCATTTAAATCTACGTGCTCCGTTGGCAACATAGACGTGATACAAGGCAGAATTAAACACCTAACTCTAGTGTTGTAATCGCATGACCTTGATCGAAAATTAACGTCGCATAATTGACTGGAATTAGTAACCGTTTTCCCTAATCCAGATATTCGAATAGCGGACTGTATTAAAGGAAGATTTAATCGCTTACATAATTTGTCAGTAATAAAACAATGCTGGCTACCACTATCAAGAAGCGCACGCGCGCGGTGGTACTCGTTTTTAGCATCAGCAATTTCTATTACCGCGGTGGACAATAAAATCGGTTGCAAACCTCTCAACTTGGTTTGCAAGCTATTATCGCTTTTAATTTCTGTCGAATTTAAGTCGCATTTAGTATGGAATGTGACAGACGTGGATGGATTGTTGTTGCTAACCGTCAGTACATGATGCGCATGTTCGGCGGACGGTATAACTGGACTATTATCTAAGTGCAACAAACCATTGTGTCTTTGTTGACACTGCCTGCAAGCACCGAATGTGCAGTCCGAAATAGGATGACCCGATCGTAAGCAGTTGGAACACAATTTTTTATTTTCTACGAATTTAATTCTATCTCGGACAGGTAGATTTAAAAAACGAACGCAAGTATAAAGTGGGTGTTTTTCGGCACACATCGAACAAATATGCGTTTGTTTTTCTGTTCGCTTAATATTCTGCGCGGTTACATAACTATGGACATGTTATGATTTATTTAGATTTTTATTACAATTGTTGTTGAATGATTTGCCTTCGTGAACGTCACTAAATTTAAGTGGTTGGTTATTCTTTTTAGAGTTAAAGTTAATCATTTCTAACGTGTCAGCTCTGTTCTTTAGAAATGAAAGCAACTCATCCAACTTCAATGAATCACTGCGCATGTTATCAGAAGTAATAGACCCTTTATGATTCTCCCATTCTCTTTCAGTAGAGGAATCTAACTTAGTTGCAATTAAATAAATAATGAGGGTATCCCACGAGTGGGTAGGTTCCCCAATCGTTTTTAAAGCTCGTAAATTTCGATTAACGGTGTCTATTAACTTTCTAATCTGCGCAGGCGATTCCTGTTGAATAGTTGGCAGCGTAAACAAGGATTTAACGTGATTATGAATCAGTAGACGGTTGTTATTAAATCTGTTGACTAATAAGTCCCACGCGTGAATGTAGTTGGCTGCGGTAAATTCTAAAGCGCTAATAACCTGCAGGGCAGTATCACTTAACGACGACCTTAGGTAATGGAGCTTTTGGATAGCGTCCAGGTCATCGCGTTTATGTATCATAGTAATATACGAATTTTTGAACTCTAACCACTGATCATAAGAGCCGTTAAAGGACGGTAGTTTGATATCTGGCAATCTAATAGAAACTGACCTATGCGCAGTGCATTGGGAATTAACTTCGCTACTCTTAGCAACTAATCTACATTTAGCAGTCGCTAAAATGCTAAAATAAAGTTCTTCAAACTGTTCGCGATATTCTAACTGACTCGATAATTCTTTTTCGTCTATTTTAGCCTCAATCTCGCACTGAATAATGGTAAAGGTTTTTAACAAATCTTCTAATTCTTTTACTCTTAATCGTAACTCGGCCAATTCAGTATCATTTAATACGTTACTAGAAAGTTTACTAAAATACTTTTGAAATAACGTTATACGTAGTTTAGTTGCACCTCTTTGTCGTTTGAGGGTAGACAGACGGTCTGAGCTACGTTCGCGTTTATTGGGAGATTTTGGCACATCTAATTTTGAATTATCACTCGCGGAAGCTTGCCTAAACTCATCGTCACTCATACTGGGGTCTATAGAAATAAGGAACACTTACTGAAAGTTTACGCCAAGTAGCAGGAAGCGCGCGGTCGGACGGTAGGCAACGCTCGATCGACGCAGCGCACAAACTGCTGGAATTAGAAATCACAACACTGTATTAGTTACTGTACTTTAGGATGGGATAAGGATGGATTCGGAAGGTTTGACCGTTTCTTGCTGAAGTCTTCTCTTCGGCGACGGAGTCCAATTGTGATGCGGTTCGTAGGGCCAAATGTTGGGGATCTGTAGGTCACTGCAGTCAGCCTTAAGTTCTGCTCTCCTTTCTCCTTTTCTCTTTGAATTCCTGCCTATAGTAAGGTCTAGGACAACGCTGGGCAGAATTAATCGTTATTATTCGATATTTTTATATAGAAATTTATTGTGTTCGTCACTTTACAAAGATGGTAAGCGAGTGCTTGTACCAAGAGAATGACTCGATATAAATAGGAATAAAACTTAAAAACTAAACAATAGGGGGCAGCACCAGTGCTGCACGGTCCGGCGCAGTTTGTAGAGGCGCTTAGAGCTTTTGTGAACTAAGCTCGCGGTTACGTTCCATAGTTCGCGTGACGTCCGCTAGGTGGCGCCGCGGTGCGTGAACACGGTTATTTAGCCACAATAAACCTAAAAAGAAGCCTGTCTCCTTTTCCCAAAAAATAAACATGACCGTAAATTATTACGGTTTCAATACGGTGATCTTACCTATTGAGGCTTTACCGTACGGTCTATCCGTGGCCCCTAGAGTATTGACTAAAATTATGAAAGAAGTGACAGCTAACTTAAGATCCCGTGAACTTAAATCAGCAATTTTTCTTTTTTTTGTTGGATGATATTTTGTGCATAGGAGATAGCTTTCAAGAATGCCTTGATAATGTAAACACAAACACTAAAGCTATTGCAATGTGTTGGGTTTGTAATTAATTACAACAAAAAGTTCATTACATCCGAAACAGACAAGTACATTTTTAGTCTCTGATTTCGATACTAAAATGCTGTTTCCTTACCGGAAGATAAACCAGCCAAAATAGCACAGCGGGTTCGCAAATTCTTAAAGTCTCCCTAGGTGTACCATTAGAGAATTCGCACAGCTTATCGGAGTTTAAGTGTCGGCTTGTCCCGCCGTCAACTATGGTTGGGTTTATACAAAGATTTTAGAAAGACAAAAATATCTTGAACTGTTAAAAAACGATAACTATCACACCAAAATCAAACCTTCACATCATTATTCTCGAAGACTTGAAATGGTGGTTAAACAATATTTTTACATCAAATAACTTTATGAGACCTCCCGCTTTTCAGCTCGAAATTTATACTGACGCATCTAGGCCCGGCTGGGGCGTCGTTTGCGGCAAGAATAAGGTTAACGGTACGTGGAAATCGTCCGAAAGGGAGTCTCATATTAATTATTTACAATTACCTACTAGCTGTACACCTGGGCTTGAAGAGTTTTGCTAGAAATATAACAACTTCTCTATCGATACTATTCACAACAGCATATTCCTTACACCATTGAATGCATTTGATGTATTTAGACTTATCCAATCCTTAAATAATACTAATTCAACTGGCTATGACGAGTTAACCACGAAAATAATAAAATTATGCGCCAATCAAATAGCAGCACCCCTTACACACATTATTAAATTATCTTTCGAACAAGGCTGCTTTCCAGAACGCTTGAAACTTTCTATAGTCAAACCACTGTTTAAAAAAGGCGACTCTAAAGTAATGAACAACTACAGACCCATAGTATTAATACCCATATTGTCAAAAGTGTTCGAAAAGGCAATGTATAGCAGGCTAGAGGCATTCCTAAAGATAATAATAAAGATTTAATAAAGATTTTGCTTGGTGCACTGGGTTTTAACTCTCTCGAGGTAAGGCGTAACAACGCGCTCTTGATTATGGCTTGTGGTGTCCTCCGCGGGGAATCCGACTGTGTCGACCTGGGGGAGCAACTAATCCGCCTGAACGCTTCCCTCCCGTCTAAATTCAATTTAAGGCCACGTCACCGTCATCTCCTGGCGGTGCCTCCTGCCCGCACCGTGGCTCGCAAGCAGTCGCCGCTGGTTCGCGCGCTGCACCATATTAGTGCGCTCCTCGCATCAGCACCAGAGTGTGACTTGTTTGCCGATGACTGGAGAAGTGTGTGCGTTGAATGTCTGCGTTTCTGTGAGGCGATGGATGTACGTGTGTCGTCATGCATTTAATTAATTAATTAATTAATTAGTTATTATTGTAATTTTTTTATGTGTTTTAGTTTTATCTTTCTTTTCTTGTCTCTCTTACTCAATGCCTTAGTACCTCACTGTTATATTGTGTAAGATATTTTATAAATAAATAAATAAATAACAGGAGTTCTAAATCCAAACCAATTTGGTTTTAGGAAAAATAGATCCACCTCTCTTGCATGTTTCTCTCTTGTTGAGAATATTACTAAGTGTCTTAACGACAAACAATCAATTTTGTCCATATTCTTAGACATGAGTAAGGCTTTTGACCTAGTCTGTCACAAAACACTACTCAATAAACTCGACAGATATGGTATAAGGGGTAATGCACATCGTTGGCTTCAAAATTATCTATATAGGCGTAAACAATATATTGAAATTTCAAAAATTGAAAATAACAAAAAAAACACAGGTCTACACCAAAAACAAATAACAGTGGCGTTCCTCAGGGAAGTATTTTGGGCCCGCTCCTATTTTTGCTTTATATAAATGATTTACCTGCAAGCTTGAAACATAATTGTATCTTGTTCGCTGATGACACAACCCTAATAATTAAAAGTAAGGATAAGACCAAATTAGAAAGTGAAATCAATAATGACCTGCGTAATGCTATTAAATGGTTAGAACATAATAAACTTAAATTAAATGTTGACAAAACTAAAATCATACATTTTCAAAACTATAATTCTAGTCAGATAGATATTAAAATAAATTTACATAACTCTACGATAGATCCTGTAGACTCAGCCACTTTCCTTGGTCTTACAATTGACAAACATCTCAACTGGAAACTAGATATTGATAGCATATGTAGCAGATTGGATAGATTTGTGTTTGCGTTGCGACGGCTTAAGATGATAGCTTCCAGGGATGCCGCCCTTTCTGCATATCATGGATATGTATCATCTGTGCTACGCTACGGGTTAATCATCTGGGGTAACTCTGTAGATGTTCAGAGAGCTTTTGTAGCTCAGAAGAAATGTGTTCGAGCTGTTCACGGCGCACACTATATAGCCCACTGCCGGCCAATATTCAAGGAGCTGAAAATTCTTCCCTTGCCCTGTTTGTATGTTTACGAGGTAGCTAAATTTGTGAAAAAGTACCCACATCTATTTCCTTTGCACGACACAGTCCATAATAAAAGTAACGGAAGATATTCTAACAAACTATATGTTCCTAGGCAAAGAGTAAGGGTTTTTAGTAGGAATATAAGTGTTATGGCGATTAAATTATATAATAAACTTCCTGATGACATAAGATCGTTAGAAAACCATAAATTTGGGAATAAATTATTTAATTGGTTGATTGACATGTGCTTTTATTCAGTTAATGAATTTTTAAATTATTGAATTATTGCATTATTAAAATATTGAATTATTAAATTATTGAATCATTGGAGTTAAACTATTGAATTATTAAATTATCGTGCTGTAGTCATATTGTTGTAAATACATATCTATTATATTGTAATAATGCTAATGCTAATAATAATATTGTTGTAATTATGTTAAGGTAAGATTAATTCGGTTCTTTGTTATATTGACTACTAACTAACTGAATGTAAGAATAATATTTCTACGCCCATGCGGGCAGGATATGCTGAACACATGTAATACTTTCAACAATTGTACCATATTCGGAGAAGTAAACTTTTCTATTTCTAGTTCTATTTCAAAAATTATTGCTAAGGCCTCTTTGTGTATTTGGCTGTAGTTAGTTTCTGGTGGCGCGAGCGCCCGCGACGCATAGGCTAGCACGCGCTCCCGGCCGTGGGGTCGCGCCGCCGCAAGCCGGTGTTCCGCTGTACATACGACGTGATTTACTCCCGTGATACCCGGTGCCGCCCCGCACCCCGAGTCGACCGCTACGAATCTCGCTCTGCCGCTTCTAACGATAATGCTAACGTCACTGCTTTATCATTTTTTTTTCAGAGAATAATTGTTGGTGAGTCGAGTCACTAAGTAAACCGCACACAAACTGATCTCGCAAATTCTTATCCAGTTCCGATCTGAATTCACAAGACCTCGCCCTTTTTTTTAACTGTGCCACGTACTGTGCGACCGTTTGTCCGCTACCCTGCCGACACTGCCTAAACCTATACCGCTCAGCCAGCTCCGACGGTTTTGGTTGAAGGTGTTCCTCCATCACTTTAACCACTTCCGCGTAGGTTAATTTTGCAGGCTTATCTGGGCTGCATAGATCCACCATGAGTTCATGCGCCGCGTCACCGACTACCGATATTAAAGTCTGTAATTTCATCTCAGGTTTTACTTCGTTCACTGTGAAGTAACTCTCCAACTTTTCGCAGTATGACTTCCAGCTGCCCCCTTGCAGGTCAAACTCGCACATCCTCTCCACAGACATGATGCCAAATTAATTAATCCTCGTCAGCCACTGATAAATAAGAACACGGTGTTGTTCGTATGCGTATATTTTACAACTGAATCTCAGAGAAGATGCTTACCCACAATAGACAAGTTATACAAGTACCCACTTAATACATAACAATACTTTTTAAAAGCAATATAAAAAAACGACACTCACCATCACTACCACTATCTTTTTAATAAAAATGAGATGAGATGAGATGAGATACTTTTGAGATCATTATCCCTTATGACAAAGTTTTAGTTATATAAAGTCTATAAATTTAAAACAAAACAACTCAACGTTCAGATTATACTTAAAAGAAATCAACAATTAAGTCCCTTCGGACAAACTTTTTCCAACTGTCTAGAATCTTTTAGATTTTAGATAGTCCGAAAAAAGTTTTGCTATAAGGAATCCCATTTTTAAGAATCAGAACTTCTCAACATAAAATATTTATGGATCCAAATCTAATACTCAATACACCAAAAAAGTAGGCCCAATTTGCCATTTACAATTTCAGTAATTAAAAAGCCAAAGCGTCCGTATTCTGCAAAAATAATTCGCCTCCTATCTAATGGTGATAACACAAATCAGTTATTTTTAACAGCCTCAATTAAGTTTCATACTTTTTCACACACGTTCTTTTAATTTAATTCATCATCATCATCATCATCATCAGCCTATGTTAGTCCACTGCTGGACATAGGCCTCCCCTAATGAGCGCCATAGCGCCCTGTCTTTAGCTTGACGCATCCAGCATCTGCCTGCAGTCTTTCGCAGATCGTCATCCCACCTGGCCGGAGGGCGTCCTACACTACGTTTGCCAAGTCGCGGTCTCCACTCAAGAACACGTTTACCCCAGCGGTTGTCGGTTCTTCGCGAGATATGGCCGGCCCACTGCCACTTCAGCTTGCTAATTCTTTGAGCTATGTCGGTAACTTTGGTTCTCTGTCGGATGTATTCGTTACGAATCCTGTCCTTCAGAGAGACTCCGAGCATAGCTCTTTCCATAGCTCGCTGAGCGACTTTGAACTGGTGGACCAACCCTACCGTGAGTGTCCACGTCTCAGCTCCGTAGGTCATGACGGGTAGGACGCACTGATTGAAAACTTTAGTTTTCAAACATTGCGGTATGGATGAAGAGAAGACTCGACGTAGTTTTCCAAACGCTGCCCAGCCCAGCTGGATCCTCCTTTTGGCCTCCTTCTCAAAATTATTTTTACCTAACTGCAGGATTTGTCCAAGGTAAGTGTACTCGGAAACAATTTCGAGAGGGTGGCCATATACGACGACCGGTACCGGATCAATGAGGCCATTGATCATGACTTTGGTTTTATCCAAATTCATGCCGAGACCGATACGTCGTGAGGCTGAAGCTAGGCCGTCCAGCATCCGGTTCAGCTCCTCCAGCGACTCCGCCATTACAACTATGTCATCAGCAAATCGCAGGTGTGAGATGTAATCGCCGTTTATGTTAATGCCCTTGCCTTTCCAGTCCAGCGTCTTAAACATATCCTCCAACGCGCTCGTGAACAGTTTCGGGGATATAACGTCCCCCTGTCTCACTCCTCGGCGCAGTTGGATGGGTTCAGACTGCTGGCCCTGTACTTGGACACTCATGGTTGCGGCTTCGTAGAGACATCTCAACACCTCGATATAGCGGTAGTCTACTTGGCATCGCTGTAAGGATTCCAGAACAGCCCAGGTTTCGACCGAGTCAAATGCCTTCTCATAGTCCACAAAGGCCAGACACAGGGGCTGATTATACTCTTCGGACTTCTGTATAATCTGCCTCACTGTGTGTATGTGGTCTATGGTGCCATATCCTCCGCGAAACCCGGCCTGTTCCGGTGGCTGGAACTCGTCGAGTCTCCTGGCGAGACGGTTCGTGATCACTCGTGAGAACAGCTTATAGACGTGGCTTAGTAGCGAGATGGGTCTGTAATTCTTAAGAAGGGTTTTATCTCCCTTCTTAAAAAAGAGCACTACCAAACTCTCGCTCCACGCCTTTGGAGTTCTCCCACTGTGAAGGACGGCATTGAAGAGGTTCTGTAGTTCCTGTATAACAGGGACTCCTCCGGCTTTCAAAAGCTCTGATGTTATTCCGTCTTCACCGGGGGCTTTTCCATTTTTAAGCTGTCTCAGAGCTAACACGATCTCGTCTTGACTGATGTCAGGCAGTTCGTCAGTATAGTGGCGTGTCAGGGTGGCTCTAGAATCGTGGTCGTCTCGTTGGGAACGAGGGGCATGTGCAGCGTATAGTCGGCCATAAAAGTCCTCCACCTCGGCGAATATCTCCGGCTTCGACAATACGGTCCTCCCATCGTGCGTTTTTAGCTTCGTCAGGTGGCTCCTGCCAAGCTGCTGAGTGAATACTTTGGACCCTCGGTTTCGCTCTATTGCCTCTTCAATGAGGCGCGTGTTGGAGCTCCGAAGGTCGCGCCGTACCATCTTCGCAATTTGCTTGTTCAGGTCTGACCTGTCTGACGAATTTGCTTGGGTGGTTTCCCGTCTCTTTGCCATCAGCCCGAGAGTCTCATCCGAGAGTTTGGATTTCTTGCCAGTACGCTGCTTTTGGCAGAATTTGATGCCCTCGTCCCTCAATGTTTCGACCAGATTGTGTAGGGTCTCGTCAGCGTCATCGGTGGGTTCCAGGGCAACAAATCTATCCCCGAGAAGCTGTTGAAACTTCTCGGTGCCCGCCATGATTTGGATTTGATCAGGTCGGAGCGTGGACTTCATCAGACGGTTCCTTTCAAGCTTCAGGTTGATATTCAGAGAGCCTCGGAGTAGTCGGTGATCAGATCCGGTATTAAACCTGTTGATCACTGAGACATCTCTGAATATGTGCTTGCTATCCGACATGATGAAGTCGATCTCATTTTTAGTCACAGTGTCGGGGCTTCGCCATGTCCACTTCCTCTGGGGCCTTTTTTTAAAGAAAGAGTTCATTAAGAACAGCCCCTCTCTCTCAAGGTAGTTGACAAGCATTTGCCCCCTGTGATTCCTAACTCCAAAACCATGCGGGCCTATTCGGGATTCGTTGCCAGTCTGGGTTCCCACCTTCCCGTTAAAGTCCCCCATAACAACGTTGAAGTGAGCCTTAGTGGTGTTGTGTAAGGCTTTGGATATGTCTTCATACATATCCTCTACTTCATCATCCGAGTGTGCCGAGGTCGGTGCGTACACCTGAATTACCTTCAAGCTGTACCGCTTGGACAGCCGAAGGATCAGGTACGCTACCCTGGTCGACACACTGGAGATTTCTTGAACGTTGTTAGCTAGGGCCTTATTCACGAGGAAACCTACGCCACCCTGGGATGTTTTATCACCCTCGCGAAAGTAGAGAAGATGGCCTGAGTCTAGGGTCACGGTGTCCTCCCCCTCTCTACGGACTTCACATAACCCCAGAACATGCCATTTAATGTTCTCTAACTCCACTTCCAACTGCGCTAAATGATGGTCAAGCCTCAGAGTTCGTCCGTTAAACGTCGCCAGGGTCAATTTTTTCAGTAATGAATGGTAGCCTAACGTAGCCCGGGGATTCTTAGCACCCCCTGCCCCGCCGTTACCGTGGCCGCTACCATGGCCAGGAATAGCGAGGCGGCCGGGAACTGGGGGCCATTTTTTGGCTTGTTTATTCATTGGGGGTTAATGCCCATAATCCCCACGCTGGGCATGCGGGTTGGGGATCGCAGTTTGGCGATGGAATTGTTCTGCAGGGGGCGCTGCTGCCCGCCCCCCGGTGTATGTCCCTTAGTCGCCTCTTACGACACCCACGGGAAGAGTTGGGGTAGTGCAATTCTAGGCCGGCACCACACGGCTAATTAATTTAATTAAGATGAGATATTTTTGAGATCATCGTACTTTATCATCAACAATTAACCAACCAATTAACAATTAATCAACAATTAAGTAGGACAAAGTGGAGTTTGTAATTACTTAGAGCCGTTGTAAGACATTCAATGATGAGAATACGGCATAATGTTATTTTTAAACTTACTACACAATTTAACATTTACTGCACCCCATTAATTAATATTAAGTTTTGTAAGATCGTCAGTGAAAATAAATTGTCCTCTACGGGTAATTTGTGGATCTTCAGATGCATAACTATGTCTTCTCCGTGTTTGATTTTTGAAATATTTTCAACAGCAGGGTACTGAAAAGTCTGTATTTTACTGTTCCGGTTTTTTCTCAGGAATTTGATGGTTGGGACCTGGTTTACGTCTATGGATATAACCATCCCTATGAAATGTTTTATAGATCTTTTTGTTGCGAATTTCACAATTTCTTGAAGTAGTGGAACATCTGGTTCGTACTGTTCCGATTTTGCATCAATTACATGCCCCACGTTTTTCTGTTAACTGTTGCAATGATTCATGGTCACTCTCACTAAACTTGCGTGTATTATGTACAATACTTTTTCGGAAAATTTCCCAGTCTTGATAAGAATCATCACTTAATATTAAATTATCACTCACGCTGCTTTCGTCAGAATACATCTGCTTTTTTTACTTAGTTTTTTGTAGGCACTTTTTTCTTTAAATTTGGCTGGCTCTGTTTTGTTTTCTTTACAGTTTCGAATTTTTTCGTTATTTGTTTAGCTTTTTTATCTCGTTCTTTTTTATTTTTCGCTTCATCTTCTTTTCGCAGGAGCTCTATATAATAATCTCTAGTGATTACTTCACATCCTTTTGCTACTTTTCTTTTCTTTATGTTAACAGAGCTGTCTCTGCATTTTTCACTGTGGCAAGTAATAGACTCTCAAATGATTCTCACTGGATTCTGATTGATGATACACACACACACACACACACACACGCTCACGCGGTCACACACATTATGCTCGTATGGTAAATGCCCCTTCCGCTTGTCCTTTTGTGTAGTGTTTCTGTAATACTTATGTTCTGTTAAATGCATGTTAAATTTTCTTCTACCTATTTGTTTCACATAATGCACTCCAGGATCCCAAGATACAGGCTCAGCCTAGTTTGGGGTTCGTCAGATATTCCTTTTTATGTATACTTGTGTTTTAAGCAAATAAATTATTATTATTATTATTATTCAATTAACTTTGATCTCGACAATGTTGTCGGCTTTTTCTTTTGGTCCATGATACGGGCGTACGCCAAGTACCATGGTACCATTGTGTGTTTGTTTAGAAGTTAGTGTGAATGTCATGTTGAATGTGTGTGTTTGTGTAAATGTTTTTTTTTTTTTTTTTATTCATAATTTATTTCAAGTTTTACAATAAGGTTTTTACAAATTGAGCCACTATTGAAAACCTCATCGGTTTATGTAATATGTTGCGCTGGACAGTTGTGTGTGTCTGTATGTCTTCTTGATTGTTATGTATCGGTAGGGAAGTTGGGTTAAGGAAGCGGCGTACTATAGAGCAGGTGTCTAAAACTATTGATTTTTGTAGGGGTATGAAGGTGTTGTCGTTGAAGATCTAATAATTTGAGTGCTGATTTGAGGGTTTTTGGGACAATACCAGTTGAGGAAATAATTATGGGGACGATTTTTACTATTTCTTGGTGCCACATTTGTTTAATTTCATCTGCTAATGGTATGTATTTTTGTATTTTCTCCGAGTGTCTCTGTTTCAGGTTGTGTGTGTTGGGAACGGCGATGTCTATAAGGTAAGTGGTTTTGGTAGGTTTATGAATGAGCGTAATGTCGGGTCTGTTGCTGAGGATAGTGCGGTCAGTTATTATGTCTCGGTCCCAGTAGAGTTTTGTTGTAGTGTTTTCTAATACATTTTTTGGTTTATATTGGTAGTAGGGGTGTAGGCTGTTAGTAATTTGTGATTTAGTGCAAGTTGTTGGTGTATGTGTTTAGCGACGTTGTTGTGACGGTGAGTGTAATCCTTTTGAGCAAGAAAACTGCACCCTCCTGTAATGTGGTCTATTGTTTCGGTGGTTTGGTGGCATAATCTACATTTGTCTGTTTCTATTGTTTCTCTTTGAGTATATATTTGGAGTAATTTCGTGTTTTAATGATTTGGTCCTGTATTGCTATAAGGAACCCTTCTGTTTCGCGCGAAAATATTGCCTTTTGTGAGCCATGTGCATGATGCTTTGTGGTCTACGTGATCTTGTGCTATCTGGTGTGCGTATTTGCCATGTAGTGCCTTACTTTTCCAGTTCTCGATTTTTGTTGTTCGGTGTGGGTTTTATGTTTTGGGTCATACTGTCTATTGTTAAGTTGTAGGGGTGTTCCTGGTTTGGGTAGGTCAGTAATTGCTTTATGTAGTGGACTGTCGTTAGCTTTTGTGAGGAAGTACGTTCGCAAATTGTCTATTTGTTTATAGTGTAATTTTTTTATGTCAATGAATCCGCGGCCTCCTAGTTCTCTTTTGAGTGTGAATCTTTGTAGGTACTGCTGAGTGTATGTGATGAATGTTGTGTCTATTGCATGCTGTACGTGTTGTTGTGTTTAGAGCTTCTAACTCTGTGTCTGACCATTTAACAATTCCAAAGGAATAATGTTAATATTGGGATGGCGTATGTGTTAACTGCTTTAGTTTTGTTTCTAGCTGATAGTTGGGTTTTTAATATTTTGTTAAGTCGTAGCTTGTATTTAGCTTTCAGTATGTTTTTTATTTCTGTGTGGTTTATAGATGTGTTTTGTAAGTAACCTAAGTATTTGTAAGTGTCATTTGCTAACATTCTGTCAATGCTTCCTCCCTGAAATTCTAGATTGTACGGTTCAGTATCATTATGTTTTCCTTTTATAATGCTGTTAATTTTACACTTATCTGTTCCAAATGCCATTTTAATATCTTTACTGAATTCTTCCGTTTGTTTAAGTAAATGTTCTATTTGGTGCGTAGAGTTTTATGTCGTCCATGTAGAGTAAGTGAGTCAGTTTGATGTCGTTTTGTCTGTCGATTATGTAGCCGTAATCAGTCTTGTTCAGAATTCTAGAAATAGGATTTAGCGCTAAGCAGAACCATAGTGGGCTGAGTGAGTCGCCTTGGAATATACCACGTGCTATTTTAATTTGGGTTGTACTAAGTGTCGATTTGTCAGTTTGTATGTTTAATTTAGTAGTCCATTTTGTCATTGCTACTTTTAAGAACTCTATTAGTGTTGGGTCAATTTTGTATATTTTGAGGATGTGTATTAGCCATGAGTGTGGAACGCTGTCAAATGCTTTCTAGCTTTAGCACTTCATCTCGATTGCCGCGTTTTCGTGGTTGTTAGTGATATGCTGAAAAAGCGTTTTTTGGTAAAATTATTTCCACAGTTAAAAGGTAGGTACCCAACCGCTTAAATACAATTGGAAAAAAATTGTTCCACCTGCCAAACGCACGATTTTAAGTCCATAACAAATAGTCAATAATCTATTTCAGTGAATTTTATTTTATTTCAGCTGATAATGTGATATGCTGTAGAGACCACACCTTCGCGGATTTGGTACTGAGTGCAACTTATGGCAAAGGGTGTGATGTTGTAATTTACGGGAGAGGTGAATCTAAGAATGTAAGCATTGTTGTGTTTATAGAGAAACTACCTATTGTGACTCATGGCCCAGAGTGCGAGGTAGTTATTTGCAGGAAAGGTGAATCTAGGAACGTTAGCGTATTTGTTGTCAATGTACACACAGCAAAGCGAATCGGTGAGCACCCTAGTTATCCACGTGTGTCATTCTATACACACATCCGCACTTATCCGCTGCCTTATTACGCACACAACAAAATGCCCTATCTGTGCTAATTGTGTTTTCTGACTACCTTCACGTATAGTTATTCAAACCTGCTGGTATTTTGTTCAATGGAAGCATAATTTTGCCACCAGTATTATAAGCGTGGTGGCTCAGGTGTATTGACCTAGAGTTATGAAACCTAAAGAACCGGGTTCGAATCCTGCACAAGTGTTTCTTTTTTTGCTTTCAATTTTAAATTACTAATCTCAAAATAAACTCATGTTTACCTAAAACAAGAAAAAAAGGACGTAAAAGAATAAAACAATAAAATGCAATTATTGGTTCAAATTGTTTATTGCAACTTTTAATTTTTATTGTATTAGCCTCTATTTGTGTTATTATTATTATTACCAAAAGTAATTAAATTAGCTAAATAAAACTGCACACTTTTCCTTATAGAATAATATTCATAAAATAACACACACTTTAGAGGCCAGTATGATTTTATGTTTACTAAAAAGTCTTATGTCACTAACATAATAATTATCTTGCAAATTGAATACACAACCATAATAGGGCTATTTTTAAGATGACACATAATTAATATCTTAAATTCTGGTTTATTAGGTTTAAGTCTGATAAAGATGAACGAAACGTTTTATTTGCGGACGTGTAAGTCAGTGGTGAAATGAATAGACATGTTAAATGACAGCCATTAACAATAACATTGTGGCGACACAGTTTTGCAGAGTTAGCACTTTCATTATATAGGGCAGTTGCCCGTTACGCGTCGCCGCGTCAAGCCGTCCCATATAAGTTCGATTCTGTAAAACTGGGATTAGTGTAAAGTTTGTGACAATAAAAATAAACAGTTTAAAATTCAACTTTATTTTATTAATAGCGGCAAGGACAAATCTTACAGTGGTGACCCCGACGAACCGCTTCCGGGATATTTAACAACCAGTTTCACGGGCAACTCAGGCGATGGTGAATCCGGGGTGTTCCGCCGCGACGGCCGGAACCAGCACCGCGGCCGGAGCTGGAGTGGTTTCCGGCACATCGGATCTGGCGATGGTCACGGTGCAGATGCGCGTTCCAGAGTTCTGGGCGGACATGCCCAAACTGTGGTTCGCACAGTTCGAGGCTATTATGGCACCCCAAAGACAAAGTGACACCACCAAATTCGACATGGCGATATCCAAATTAAATAGAGAGGCGTTACTACAAGTGAGTGATTTGTTAGAGAAACCGCCCGCAGAGAGAACTTATGCTATGCTAAAGGAGAGATTGCTAAAGTTTTATGAGGAGGACACGGACGCTCAGTTCCAGCGCTTGGTGGGACAGATGGACTTGGGAACCCAAAAACCGTCGCAACTACTACGGAAGATGAGTGAGTTGGCAAGAAATTCGGGAGTACCGGAGGGCCCGTTGCGTAGGCTATGGTTAAATAGACTACCGCCTAACGTAAGGGCAGTCCTTGTAGGGAGAGAGGACACTAAGTTGGAGAGTCTGGCGGAAATTGCGGACAAAATAATGGAGACGTTGGGGAGCGGTGACATAGCTGCTGTAACATCGCACAGTTCAACGGTTGACACAGCAATTCAAAATGAGCTGGTCGCACACATGAGCGTTATGGCAGTGGAGTTAAAGAAACTACGGAGCGACATTGAGGAAATAAGATCCAGAGGACGCAGCAGTAGGCCAGGAAATTCTGGGTGGAATAGACAGAGATCCCGGTCACGGGGCGCATCGTCGACCCGGCGTTACCCAGGAGATGCAAATTGGTTGTGTCGGTACCACTATAGATTCGGGGAAGCAGCAAGAGCGTGCGAACCACCGTGTAGCTGGCCAAACCGAAACCAGAAGACGGAAAACTAAACACGGTACAATCGGAGGCGGTGGAGGATTGTGCCGTAGGGAACCACCGGCTGTGCATCAGAGACAAGGAAAGTGGTTTAGTGTACCTCATCGATACAGGCGCTAATGTGTCAGTGATTCCAGTGAATAGAGTCAAAGCAAGGGACAGTCAGGTATGCTCGTATAAACTTTTTGCCGCGAATAATACAGAGATAAAAACATATGGGTTAATAAACCTTGAACTAAACTTAGGGCTCAGGAGAGCATATAAGTGGACTTTTATAGTATGTGATGTTAAACAACCGATAATCGGAGCTGATTTTTTAAAAGCAAATAAGATTATTGTAGACGTTTTCAACAAATGTTTGATTGACGAGTCGACAAAAATAAAGAGTATAGGCTCGATATGTACAAACTCAGAACCAACGGTATCAAGTGTACAGAATGATAATCAATATAGGGATTTGTTAAGGGAATTCTCCGAAATTACTAAACCGATTTCGTTTAAAGAACCAACCATCCACAGTACTTATCATTACATAGAAACCACAGGTACACCAGTGTACGCTCGTGCCAGGCCCCTACACCCGGACCGCTATAGGAAAATTAAGGAGGAGTTTAGGATAATGCAAGATCTAGGAATTTGCAGGCCGTCAAAGAGTCCGTGGGCGAGCCCGCTCCACGTAGTCCCCAAAAAGGACGGGCAGTTAAGACCTTGTGGCGACTATCGTGCACTCAACGCGATCACGAAGCCGGACAGGTATCCAATACCTCGCCTACAAGATTTCACGTATGTACTAGCCAATAAGAATATATTTACGCGGTTGGACATAAATAGAGCATATCATAATATCGCTGTCGCCCAGGAAGACGTAGAGAAAACGGCCATAATAACCCCTTTTGGCCTTTTCGAGTTTCCAAGGATGACATTTGGGCTGCGCAACGCCGCCCAAACGTTTCAGCGATTTATGAACAACGAGATTTTACAGGGGCTAGATTTCCTGTTTTGTTATATTGATGATATAATAATAGGTAGTGACAATGAACAGCAACATAAAGAGCACCTACGGAAGGTTTTTGAGAGGCTACAAAATTACGGCATAACAATTAATTTAGAAAAATGCGAGTTTGGTAAAACTGAGGTAGATTTTCTAGGTTACAAAGTAACAAAAGCCGGTATAAGTCCACTTAAAGATAAGGTAGAAGCCATAGTAAGTTACCCAAGGCCAAAAAACATAGAAGAACTTAGGCGATTTTTAGGGATGGTAAATTTTTATAGGGCGCATATGTCACATGCCGCATTGCAGCAAAAGATCCTAAATAAGTATTTACATGGGGCTAAAAAAAGGGATAAGACTGAAATCATATGGGATGACGAGGCCATAGCAGCATTCGAGGAATGCAAGGTAGGCTTGCAAAACGCGGCTACTTTATCGCACCCAGTGGGTAACGGGCCTTTAGCGTTAATGTGTGACGCATCCAACACCTGCATAGGAGCAGTGTTACAAGAAAAAAACGGTAATCATTGGAGACCGTTAGGATATTTTTCGAACGGTCTTTCGGGGGCTCAACAAAAATATAGCACATATGACAGGGAACTTCTAGCTATTTACCTGGCAATTATGCATTTCAGAAACATGGTGGAAGGACGACAACTAGTCGTATTAACCGACCATAAACCATTAATGTATGCGTTTTCAAAAATAGGCTCTCAAAACGAGACACCAAAGAGAACGCGACAATTATTATTTATTAGTGAATTTACAAGTGAAATAAAGCACGTGGGAGGCCTCGAGAACCCAGTTGCTGACGCATTATCGCGGACGGTAGAGACTATTGTTTGTCCCACTACGATAGATTACGAAGAACTTGCATGCGCTCAGGATAGGGACGAGCAGCTTAAACTGTTGTTAGCAAAAGCCACCGGTAATGTATGTTTAAAAGGAATTGCAACGCCAACATGTAGCAAGGTTATATACTGTGACGTTTCACGCACGAAGGCTCGACCCTATCTGCCGAGAGACTTTCGTAGAATAGCGTTTGAAACAATCCACAATATTAGTCATCCCGGTATCAGAAACACGAGAAAATTAGTTACGGATAGGTATTTTTGGCCAGAAATGAATAAAGACTTAGGCTGCTGGGCGCGTGCATGTGTGAAATGTCAGCAAGTAAAAATCCACAGACACACAGTGTCGGAATTAGGCAAATTCCCACCAGTAGGTAGATTCGAGCACGTCCACGTTGACATCGTTGGACCCTTACCAACGACACAGGAGGGATTCCGTTATTGCGTCACAATGATAGATAGATTCACGAAGTGGCCAGAGGCAATACCAGTCACAGATATCACGGCAGAGACGGTAGCGAAGGTGATCTATGAAAATTGGGTATGTAGGTTCGGATGTCCTAGTAAGTTAACATCCGATCAGGGCAGACAATTTGAGAGCGGATTATTTGATAATTTGATGAAAATGTTAGGGGTTAAAAAAATACGTACCAACGCGTACCACCCACAGAGTAACGGGGTTGTAGAAAGAATGCATAGATCCCTAAAAGTAGCAATTAAGGCTAGGTTAACAGATAACAGCTCATGGGTTGAAGAACTACCAACGGTCATGTTGGGACTTCGGGCAGCCCACAAAATGGACATAGGAGCTAGCGCGGCAGAGATGGTGTATGGATGCACCCTCCAGCTTCCTGGAGATTTTTATCAGGACAGTAAGGACAGTAGAGATAACGATTATAGCTCCTACATCAATAATTTAAGAAATACAATAAGTAAATTGAGGCCTAAGGAACGAGCGCACAGCGATTCGAGAAAAATATTCGTGCACCCAGACCTTAAGTCATGCACACACGTGTTTGTTAGGAACGACATGGTGCAGAAACCATTATCACCGGCATACAGCGGCCCCTATGAGGTATTGAGTAAGTCATCAAAATCATTTACTGTAAAAATGTCGAACCGACAATCAAACATTTCTATAGATAGGATTAAACCAGCATATTTTATTCAGGATAATGATAGCGAAAATAAATGTTACCATTATAGTACAGAGCACGAAGAGAACAAGAAATCACAAAAAACGCTACCGCTCGTGCCCAGGACCACACGTAGCGGCCGGGTTATTAGGCGACCGGTGCGATTTTTGCTCGATTAACTATGTAAGTAGGGTTCTTACCCTACACAAAACAAAACGTGTACTGCGAGATCAGCGATACTCCGTTATAAAGAGATTGGAATAACGTATTGTACGTCAGTAACTAAGAAACATAGCAGAAAACAATGGGTTTTAATCACAGTAAAAACGAAAAAGAAAGCGAAGTTACCGCGCAGTTTGTCGCAAGGCAAGGAGAAATAGAGACTAAAGTCTCTTATTACGGAATGTCGTTGATCGCAGTGTAAGTTATTATCGCAATAATTGTATTGTGGTGCCTCTTTAAAGTTTCCAAAGAAAAATTAAGGAAGTACATTTGGAAATCAGTGGGCATACCGAGTGGCGGGGCCCCAGCAGCGCAAGCAGCGAGCCCAGCCACGACATGTTGTGCACAACAAGTGTAACTTGATGTAACAGTGTTAGTAGAAGTCAAGTGAATAGTGTTAATTATAAGTATTAATAGTGAAGTGCTATTTCTAACAGTACAATGTATGTAACAGAAATTGGAACATGACACCATTGTTATGATAAGCCAGACAACACCGCACCGCCTCGAAGGTTGCATAAAGCGCTGACCGTGTGGGATCACCGCGCCGCGACCGAGCGCCGGTCAGCGTTCTGCTAAATACGCTCGGCTCACGAACTTCAATGTTACTTAGAATAAGCAGTACAGGAGGTTGATTTAACCATTTTTTTTTTGTATCATTAGGTAATAGTATTATTTTTGTTTGTATTTTTTTTATAAAAGGGGGGAATGGTGTGGCGACACAGTTTTGCAGAGTTAGCACTTTCATTATATAGGGCAGTTGCCCGTTACGCGTCGCCGCGTCAAGCCGTCCCATATAAGTTCGATTCTGTAAAACTGGGATTAGTGTAAAGTTTGTGACAATAAAAATAAACAGTTTAAAATTCAACTTTATTTTATTAATAGCGGCAAGGACAAATCTTACAACATCATTTCACACTGGGTTATAATCTCCACTTTGAAGCGACTAAGCTACCTATCTCGATTTGGTTTGGATTTGGACACCAGGGCCCATCGATGACATCCAACCCCATAGCCTAAAGTAACACTGCCACTCGTTCTGCACTGTAAAACATTACTGTGTTTATATATTTAATTAAGTTAATATATTTCGTCTTCATCACTAAAAATCACTACATTTGACTTTGATTGATGTTATAATCAAAGTCAAGATATTCATGAGCAAAGGTTTCTTCTATGCTGGTCCGTTAAAGCATGTTTTTTGCTGGTCTACGCCAATGCAATCCTGCAGCATGCAGATGGTTTCGCACAGGTTGCAACGTAGCATTGTGTCTTGTTGCTGTGAAATGGGTCACTAGCGGGTGCGGCAACTACATAATGTCCAAACCAAATGGCGGGAGATGAGGCTTCAGGTTTAGGCCCAGAACGAATATTTTTATCGTGTCCGAAGTCTGCGTAAGGGTGAATCCATAATGGCATAGTCTTCCGCTGCAAAATAAATGAAGTTTAAATAAAAACATTTTTCGTCAAATAAAGTTGTTTAAAACATTACCGATAAAATAATAAGTCATTGTTTTTAACACCGTTTGTCTACTTACCCATATCAAAAAACGCCTAGCGATTCCTCATATAAATAGCTATATTGTTTTGCTCTTTTCAACAAAGATAAATGAAAATCCATGTTTTGCAAATCACAAGGTATTCGAAAGGCAAAATTAAACAGTTCGTAAGTATAACACAAGGTTTATCCCGCAACTAATAATGGCTGCCAGCGGTGACAGTTGTTTGTTCACAAAATCATATTATTAGAAATTTGAGGGTAGAAAACACTTTATATTGTTTAAGACGATAACGACCAAAATAGCCATCAGCTAGCAACTTTTAAACTCCAGTAAAAAGAGTCATACCTATTAATAATTATATTAAAAGAAAACACAATGCGTTTGCGTTTTTAACATATTATATAAGAGTAAAATTAAACATACAACAGACTGCAACCACCATAAAATTAAATAGTTACGGAAAAAAATAAATTATAATTTCAACCTTATTTCAAAGCTCATAAAACAGCTATTTACACAAATTGCAATACAGTAGTCGCAGATTGAACATAATTCATAAATTCACCATGTAACTTGCATACCTCGGTGGCCTAGCGGTCAAAGACAGGTCGAAGATTTGACTTCTGCTTTAGTGAACCGGGTTCGTATCCGAAGAAAACGGAATATAAAATAGTAATAATAAAATGACATTTTTGGATGTTATTTCAATGGCCATGCTGGTTGTGAGGAATATTGCTTTGGAATTGGAATCTCAGACTTGTTGAGAAATAATAATATAACATCGTCGCATCAGTGAGATGGTAACTACTCTTCGCTAGTAATAATAGTTCAATGCGTGGGATTGCATAAATTTGAAGATTCAAGGTCGAAGGAAGCTTCGATTCGGTTCTCTCGCTTACACTGGGGATGACAATATCCAATGTAAGATTAGGTAAAATATTTTTAGGACAGTCTAAATAAAAAAAATACTTTTTCATTATTTTTGTAGAAGTAACTGAAACCGGAGATATTGCATTTTCAGCCTTTGAGTGTGACACGATACCGGGGGGGATTATTTTCATTTAATTTGTAATTATTTTTTACTTAATTTATTATAAACTAACTTAAATAGTGGTAACTTTCTTCATTGTTATTTTATGGTAAGTTGTTTGTGTTGTCTGTTGTTGACAGCGACATTGCTCATTCATCTTGTTGCTAAAAAATCTGTACTTAGGGGTTAGATTTTATGATCGAACTTACTCACACATTCACATGTCATAGATTTTACTTAACGTTCATGTCGATGCTCAACACGCATAGACGTGTGCGTGGCTGTGCTAACCGCATTATTTTGCTGTGTGTACCTACAGGCCACATTTAGTACTATATTGTTTTTTGTAATATGTGTGGTGAGCTTGTGTGAGATGATGGATGTCAGTAGTTTATAAATTGTAGGTAAGCACGTAATTGGTCTGTATTTAGCAGGGTTAGTTGTGTCATTATCTTTAGGTTTTAAGTAGGTGATGCCTTGTGTTAAAAACTGGGGTATGTCTTGTGGGTTATGGATGAGATGGTTTAGTGTGCTTGCAAGATATTCGTGTGTTGAGGTGAAATATTTCAGCCAATAATTTTGTATTTTGTCTGGGCCTGGTGCTTTCCAGTTGAGTGTATTTTTGACAGGTTGTGTAACATCGTCTTTACTAATAGTGATATCTGGCATTGCGGTTATATTTCTAACTTCTTCTTCTTCTATTGTCGCCCAGGATGCGTGTGTATTGTGTTCTATTGGTGTTGACCATAAATTTTCCCAGTATTGTTGTACAGTGGTGATATTTGGTGGTTGTGTAATTGTAATGTGTTCTGAGTTTAGCTTTCGGTAGAACAGTTTCTGGTTGGTGTTAAATAGGTTGTTGTCGGATTTCCTTTGATTGCTTATTTTGTATCGGCGCTGTCGTTTTGAGTATGCTTGTAGTTTTTGCTTACAACTATCTAGTTGATCTACTATTTCGTCTCTACTTTTACTGTGTATATTTAATTTTGTTTGTTTTCTTTGTGTAAGGTTTCCATTTAGATATTGTGTAATGAGTTCTATTTCCTTTCTAAGTGTTGTGATTCTGTTATCTAGTCGTGTTTCCCAGTGTGGTTTATTGTGTCTGTTTTGTGTTGTGTTGTTGTCTGTGTGTGGTGAACTGTGCGATGTGTGATGCTGAGGATCGTGTTGTGTTGTGTTAGTGTGTGATGGTGTGTTTGTATTATCATTGTGCTGCGTTTGGCTATTGATGGGTGATGTATGCCTATTGTGTGAGGTGTGTGGAGTATTATTTCTGCTGAGTGGTGTACGTTGAGGTGTTTTTTGTTTTTCTTGCTTGCTGTGGATTGTGGTGACGGTAACTGCTGCGCAGTATATAAATGTATGTATTTCTTCTAAAGTTATAGATCGTATGCTGCTTAGATGCTTGCCCATTATATCATTGACAGTATTTACCAATTGTATCATTTTTCGTGTTGTTTGCAGTTTCTGGATGGAAGGCCTAAGGGTAGGATCTGTACCTGAATATTTAAGAAGCATTTCTGTAAATATGTCTTCGATTTTTTTGTATGTTAATGAATCGTGTTGTCTAGCTGCTGTCTCTGAATTATTTTGAGATTCTTGCGTGGCTGTTTCATTTAAAATTCGATATTCAGTTTGTGTCTCTCTGAATGATGGTGCTGTGGGTTCCAGTGAATGTTGTGTCTGCTCGTGGGTGTGTGGTGTATGAATTGGAGTGCATGAGTTGTGGATGTGTTCAAAGTCATTGTTTAAGTTTGTGGTCGATATGGAGTTATTTGTCTGTGTTACAGTTATTTGGTTGTGTTGTCCGTGTGTGTCAAAATTCATGGTTCTTTGTGATACTAATTGTTTAATAATTTCTCTTTCATGAGCTGGTATTCTGTTGTTTCTATGTATGACTCTAATCTGATCTGCCAGTCTTTGTTCGGGTAAGTGACGTAGTTCTGGGAAAATCTGTGTGAATTCTTGATGGAGAAGTGGTCTATAGGCGGTTAAATCTGTTTCACAGTGTGTGACTTTGTAGTAGCAACGAAGGAGCTCTCTGTTGATGTTATTAGTCCACTTCATTCGTTGTCTACTTTTTCCAGCAAGAGTGATTGCAGGCCGCATTTCCTGCAAAACACTTGGTGCTGGTGTGTTGGTATCGGTGTTGAGTGTGTGTGTTGTGTTTACGCGATTATTAGGTGTGTCGGCTTGTGATATGCGCGTATTGGTGATGCCAGTGATGGGTACAGGAGGATCAGCAAACGCTTCCTGTGCAACATCGAATGACATGGGTGATATTGTGCTCGATCGTGATGTGGATGAGTTCTGGTGTGAATAGGAGTGTGGAGATGAACCCAATGATGGGAACAAGCTCTGTGTGGATAATGTAGGTGATGATGTGTTTGTGTGTGTGCAAGTTTCGCCTGCTGCTGAGTCGTATTCTGCTTCAGTTCTCGCGTGGGCAGAATTATGCGATACGGTGTCCCCCCCAGAATACGTGGGACAGTCTGAGCTTACATGCTCAGGGCGGGATTCTCCATCGTAGTTAGCTTCGGTACCCGCCTGGGGTAGATATCTACCGTTTCTTAAGCGCATCGCATATTTGTTCTACACTATTGCTCCGTTGGTCTTTGGTAAGTGTTAGCTGGATAGCTGCCAAAGTCCGCCCCTCACGTGATCATAGGTGTTCGGATCGGACGTGGAGTTAGATTTGTGAGGGGCTTATTATTATTATTCTTATTTTTAACTAAATCTCTCCCTAGGAGGAAATACTTCGCACGGACCTAAGCCAAGTGCTTTAATTTTATGCAAATTTATGACATGGACAAGAATTTTCTTACTATACGGCATGTGTTGAGGATGACAGCTTTTTGTAGGAGTGTGTATGCGGATGGAGGTATATCGAGAGCCCGGAGGCTTGCGTGGAGTGTTTTGGGGATAACGCCAGTTGTAGAGAGAATTATTGGTACAGTCTTTACATTATTCACCTGCCATTGTGTTTTTATTTCAATTGAGAGGTCTGTGTATTTGGTCGTTTTGTCAGTGTGCGTAGCGAGTAAATTATGTGTGTTACAGATGGCGATGTCTATTAGGGTTACTGATTTGTCATTTTTATCTAGTATTGTAATATCTGGTCTATTAAAGTGGATTGTTTTGTCTGTTATTATGGTTCTATCCCAGTATATTCTGTAGCTATCGTTTTCTAAGACTGATTGTGGTTTGTATTTGTAGTATGGTTGTTTCTCAGTTACAAATTTATGTTTAAAGGCTATATATTGATGAATTATGGCAGCTACCTGGTCATGTCGATGTTTATGATCGGATTGAGCTATGGACTTGCATGCGCCGGTTATATGCTGTATTGTTTCAGAACTACTGTGGCAGTGTCTGCAGTAATCTGTCGTGAGGTTTGGTCTGCGGATGATATGTTTTTGATAGTTTTTAGTATCTATAACTTGGTCCTGGATTGTAATCATAAAGGCTTCAGTCTCAGGGAACAGCTCACCACGCCGCAGCCACGCGTTCGACGCCTCCTTGTCGACATGAGGTAGCTGCAGGTCGTGGCGATGCCTTCCATGCAGAGACTTTTGCTGCCATGCTGCTATTTTATCTCTGTTGTCTGTAATGTGTTCGTTGCGCTGTAGATTTTTATCTTGTAGGTTGAGTGGAGTGAGGCGAATATCAGATTGTGTAATTATTGAGTGTATTGAGGAATGCTGTGCACGATCGTAAAAGAAGTTTCTGAGACTAGTTATCTGCTTACTGTGTAGGTTGGAAATGTCTATGATACCTTTACCACCTTCTTCTCTTTGTAGCGTGACTCTTTGGGTGCATGACCGTGGGTGGTGTTTACGGTGAGCCGTCATAGTCGTGTTGATTTTGCGCTGCAGTTTCTGTAGGTCACCTTGCGTCCAGTTGATGATTCCGAAGGAGTAGGTGAGTAAAGGTATTGCATAGGTGTTAAGTGCTTTCGTGATGTTGCGTGAGTTGAGTTGTGATCGAAGTAATGAGTTTAGTCTATGAGTAAATTTTCTTATAATTTCAGCTTTAGTCTGGTTTTGATGAATTTCTCGTAATTGTTGAAACCCTAAATATTTATACGAATTATGTTGATCCAATGCTTCTACGGTTGCGCCTCTGTGTAGTGTGTAATTATTCTGTTCGACAATCCCACCTCGAACTGAAAAGGTCTTACATTTATCTATGCCGAATTCCATGTGTATGTCCTGTGAAAATGTTTGTGTGATATCTGCTAGTTTGTGAAGAGAGTCTATATTGTCGCTATAAAGTTTAATGTCATCCTTATACATGAGGTGTGTAAGAGCGAAGTTGTGTGCAATTGTATACCTGGAGTTTGATCGGTTCAGCAGATTAGAGAGTGGATTTAGTGCAAGGCAAAACCAGAGAGGGCTCAAAGCGTCCCCCTGAAATATACCTCGTCTAATTGCTATTTCTTGTGTTTCTATTGTTAAAGAATTATTAGTTAATTTTAATTTGGTTTTCCAGCCTGGCATCGTGTTTTGTAGGAATTTAATAAGTGTAGGGTGTATTTTATAATGGTGTAAGACTTGGAGCAACCTACTATGTGGGACAGAATCAAAAGCTTTTCTGTAATCTATGTACATAGTGTTAATGTCGTGTTTATTTTTCATGGCTAGTTTCATTGCAACTGAGTCAATAATTAGCTGCTCTTTGCAGCCTTGGCTATGTTTTCGGCATCCTTTCTGTTCTTCTGCCATAATATTGTTTTGGGAGATGTGATTATATATCAGTTCAGAAATACATGAGGTCAAGATTTTGTATATAGTCTGTAAACAAGTGATAGGTCGGTAGTTCGCAGGGTTGTTGTAATCTGCGCCTTTAGGAATCATAAAGGTTATCCCTTCAGTAATATATGACGGCATTAAATGCGGCGATTCTATAAAAATGTTTAAGTGATTATGCAGCAGGGGGTGTATAGTAGTCAGTTTTTTATACCAAAAATTGTGTATTTTATCTGTTCCTGGTGATTTCCAGTTGTGTGTTTTTTTAATAACTTGAATAAAAGTATGTATGGGGATATGTTGAAACTGCATTTGAGGAGTGTCGGTGAGTGTTTGCAAATCTTCTTGTATCCATTCTGCGTTTTGTCTGTGTTCTACGGTATGTTCCGAAATGTTTGACCAGTATTGGTGTAAATCTTCAGATGACAGAGTGCAAGTTGATGTATTGTTATGTGTGTTCTGTGTATCTGATGTGAGATTTCTATAAAACTGTTTCTCGCTATTTATGAACTGGTTATTTTGTTGTTTGCGTTTTGTACAATTAATGTATCGTTTGAGTCGACTGGCAGCCGCATTAAGTTTCTGTTTAAGTGTGTCTATAAACTGTTCATCGGTAATGTTTTCTTCTTCGTGTCGTGAGTGAACTTTATGTCTCTTTTTTATATCCTGAATGTAGCACATCAATCTTCCGCTTCTATTTCCCTGCATGTATTGTGTCATTCTACCTACATCCTTTCTGAGTTGCTTAATTTTGTTCTCTAATCTTTTTTGCCAGTGTGGTGTACTTTCTTTACGTGACACGGTCTGATCTGTTTCCTTTATTTTAGATCCATTGCATACACTTGCAGCGTATGCAGAACAGTAAACTAATGTTTGTGTTGTACAGAAATCGTCGTCTGGTGTTATATAATCCGGAAGTATGTTATTATTCAAATAACCTACTATTTGTTGCAATCGCTTTGAGGTTTTCTGTTTAGGTATGTAAGGGCGGGTTGTGGGATTGCTATTTCGATATTTTTCGTAAACTACTTTGAATGAAATTTATTTATCGCGGGCGAAGCTGCGGACGGAAGGCTAGTTCTTTATAAAAAAAATGATTTGTTAACTAAAGAAATGAGAATAAGCAATAGTAGTAACAAATGCCAAATTAAAAAGAACATATTATTTATTTTATTGCATTCAAAATTTCAGCAATTTCCTCCGCAGCCACAGAGTTCCGTGGATTAGGTAGTTCTTGCTTGGGTGTTAAAATTTTGCCCATACACTGCCCGGTTTAGGTGTTGAAGTAATGCGTCTTTAGTTAGGGGCATGTTCTCCAACTGCCTAGCTTGTTTTATAAAGAGAAACTTTTCTACACTCATTTACGGATTCACACGTCCCAGACCTAAAATCGTAAAGTGAATATTAAATTAGGTATCTATATAAATACAAAAATTGGAACTCGCAACTTTAAAGTCAGAAACTATATTCTCCATAATTACAATTACTTGTCGTACATAAAGACTAAAAAGGTTTATAAAACGGACAGTGCTCTCTCTAGATCACCTTATATGCCATATTGTAGTCCTGCTGTCGCATTTGGGTAGACATCCCAAGCATCGAAGGCACTCTTTTTATTCCTTTTCCTCCGAAAAACGAAACAGTGTCACACCCAGTAAATGCATGAAACAGAGACAGTACTTGCGCCCTTTGTGCCCCTGAAAACAAACTAGAAAAGCATTTACGTATAATACCTACTGTAATCAAGACGATACAACTTTTATGCAATAGCATGACATGAAAGAAACTGGTGACTTTTTCCAGTTCCAATATGCACCCATAATTCGGCTAATTGTGGCAATTGTGACACACATGCTAGTCACCAGGCCGAATTTGCCGACAGCAAACACTTCTTTGTGACAGATGGACCCTCAGTCCTCACCAACAGCAAATACGACCACATTTGTTGCCATGTAACCACGAAGAAGATGACACACGCATGATGGTTCATGTTGCTGATACTGTAGCTCAGAGACATACTAAAATAATGATACGTACGATTGATACCGATGTTGTTGTGCTTGCCGTACCATGTGGCCCCAGGGGACCCGCGGAGGATACCTACCAGCCTGTTTTTTCCAAATATTTCTAGTCATTTTTACTTTATTCTTTGGCCGCCATCTTTGGAAAATCAATTCGAATGGGGGCCGCGGGCCCCACGGGACCCGCGAAGGGTACCCTACCATCCTGTTTTTTTTTTCAAATATATCTAACCATTTTTTTTACTTCATTCTTTGGCCACCATCTTGGGAACAGCATTTCGCATGGAGGCCGCGGGCCCCAAAAGAGGATTTTCATTTCTACCTTATTTATTATGCTTTAACCGTACAATGTAACTTATTGGACATGCATGCAAATATTTCGATTGAATCGTTTAAATCAATTTACGGACAAAGACCTACATACATACATACACAAATCACATCTATATCCCTTACGGGGTAGACAGAGCCTAAGGCTTACCTTAAGCCCAAAGGCCACGTTTAGCATGATTGTAGGCGTATAGGTGGAAAGAGGAATTAAAATAGTGACGGGTTGCTAGCCGCATCGCCTGTAACGTGATTAGTGATTACTAAGATTGTCGACCATCTGCGCGGGACGAGAAGCAACTTGTGCATTCTATGTTTTTTCTTTGCGCCCATGGAAGTGACAAAGACTTAAAGATCGAAAACCCATTGAACAAATAGGACACATACTTAATGTATATATATTATCTATCTTCTATATCTATACATAGTATAAAATAAAGTCGCAACCTAGTTCAGTCCAGTCAAAATCCAGTCTATTCCATTTTAATACATTTGCTTAGTTTAATACCTACGGTTACTATTTAATAGTTCAATGAATCAGGCTCAAATTTTGATTAACTACAACTTTTAAACACGTAAACTTTCTTCATATGTATATATGTATGTAAACTCTTTATTGTGCAAAAAAAACATAATACAAATACAATTATCATAATTGTTTTATTAGTACACATTCCAATTTTATATTTATTATTTCGTTTACCTGATACCACAAAAATTAAAACACAATTTTTTTTTTATTTTTTTTTTCCATCTCTAAGAACTGGGTTACTAGTTAAAACCCCGTTTTGAATAATTTTTGTTGACAATGTTAACATTTCTGATAATGCGGTTTGAAATTGCATCGACTCAACTTGTGCGTTCAGAAATTATATTCAACATAATTATAAAATACCAACAAAACAACAACATAATTATTATGAACGTTTTACGTTTTGTTATCTGTCAAAAGCTACTGAAAAAAGCTCAAAGCTCAAATTACTTTCCCCACAAGCGGATATAACGCGTTTTTACCCGCTTGTTAAATTGGAAATGGAGTAGGTAATTGCTGGGAAAATAAATCAGAGCCAGATTAGTGGGCCGACCGATGCTGTCGGTGGTATCAAAAAAGAGTCTTTATTTCTAAACAAACAAATCTTATATACTAGTTTTACAGCGCCATCTCTGATATTCCTAATTAATTAAAACAAATTGTAGTTACATGAAAGCTTATGATCTATACGTCTGAAGTGGTTCCATCAGGATTGACCTAGATGGCGCCACTTGAGTTATTCGTTAAATAAATTTAACATACTCCCCGCCCCTGACCAGCTCAAAGTTGCTATGTCCTAAAGAAATAATAATGATTTAGGTAATTAATTTAGACATTTATATCGTGACTAAGGCTTAAATGACATAGCATGAGCTGCGTCAAAGGTTGTTTTGATTGGACGGTGTTTTCATTCAATATTGTGTTGTTATCGTTATCTCATTATGTATAGGCATCTAATTTAATTGAAAGTGGGGTAAGTAAGCTATTTCAACACAATATTATTAAACAACGTCCAATTTATAGAAGTATGTTGGTTCAATGAGCAAAACAAAAGGTAAAAATTGTTTAATTTTGCACTATAAATATACAAACAATTTATAAACTAGGTAGGTAAGTAAGTACTTAAATTTATTCGTTTTTTATTGGTAATGGACAAATCGATACGAAGCTACGTTTTATTGTTCCCGTCGAAGTCTTGAGGAGGGCTACTCGCGCGACGTTGTCTTGTCCCGGCAGCGTTCGGATGACGCGGGCCAGCTTCCACTGACATGGCGGCAGGCGGTCATCCTTCACCAGCACGAGCGCGCCCGCGGCAAGGGCGGGCCCCTTGCTACTCCTCCACTTTGTGCGTTGCTGTAGGGTGCCGATGTAGTCCCTCGACCATCGTCTCCAGAAGTCTTGCTGCAGCTGTTGGAGTTGTTGGAAATGCGTTAATGTGTGACTTGGCACCTTGGCATAATCGTAGTCTGGTAGTGATGTGGGAGTTCGTCCAATTAAAAAGTGGGCTGGCGTTAGGATGGGAAAGTGGTCACTATCGGAATTAGGTATTTTACATAATGGTCTTGAATTTAATATGCCCTCAATTTGAGTAAGAACCGAGGCTAGCTCTTCATAGGTAAGTAGTGATGTGCCTAAGACTCGTTTCATGTGATATTTACAATTTTTTATAAAAATTTCCCACGCGCCGCCCATGTGGGGGGTGTACACTGGTATAAATTTCCAATTAATACCTTCATTAGCACAAAAAGTCGTTAAATCGCTAGAATTATTCTGTAAATATGTATAAAGACTTTTAAGTTCGTTATTTGCCCCATGAAAGGTAGTGGAATTGTCGCTTACCAAGTCCTTCGGTTTACCTCGTCGCGCAATGAACCTACGTAGGGCTGTGATGAATGCTGCCGACTCTAGACCTGAAATTAATTCAATATGAATTGCCTTCGTCGCGAAACAAATAAACAGGGCTACGTAACTTTTATAAATTTTGTAACCACGTCCTCTTCGGTCCCGTATGTTAAAAGGACCCGCATAATCCAAACCAGTTACGTGGAAAGGAGGGGAGGGGGTTACTCTTTCGGGGGGTAAATCACCCATGATCGGTACCGTGGTCGCTGGTTTAGCCCTAAAACATTGTACACACTCTCTCACGACCCTTGTTGCTAAAACCTTCCCCTTGATCGGCCATACTCGTTCGCGAACTGAAGAAAGCAGTAACTGTGGTGGTGCGTGTAACAGTCGTCTATGTTCTGATTGCATAATGAGTTTAGTTAGTACATGGTCGCTATCTAGTATTAGTGGGTGTTTTTTGTCGAAATTAAAATGTGACAACCCTATGCGCCCGCCCACGCGCATTAAATTATTTATCATAAATGGTTTTAGACTGATTAATTTAGAGTTATGTGGCAATGGTTGTTTATTATTAAGAAGTTTATACTCTTTTGGAAACGCTTCGATCTGTGAAAATTTAATTAAAATGAAATTTGCTGACTTTAATTCCTCGCAAGACAAATACCCTGATATTTTATTATTCGGATCTCTAGTGTTTTGTATGAAACGTCGCATGTACGCAAATACTCGAATTAGTTTTGTGTAACTTGAGTATCTTTCGTAAAGTATTTTTATGAATGGTGTTTGTGTTTGTGTGGTCGTTGCATTGCAGGCAATCTCCTTTTGTATTTCGGGTATAATGGCTTCGTTTAGTGAATTAGGTTCATTCTTATATACAGGCCACGTCGAGGGCTCATATTTTAGCCATGATGGACCATTAAACCATAAGGAATTGCTTACAAGCGTTTTCGGTGGAACCCCGCGAGACAGAAGGTCCGCGGGATTGTCTGCAGATGGTACCCAACTCCAATCATCAACATTTGTCAAAGTTTGAATTTTTGCTACTCGATTGTTTACAAATTGATTTAATCTTTGCGCTGGGGATCGAATCCACGCTAGGGTGACATTCGAATCGGACCACAAATAAACTTTATTTATTTTACATTTTAATGCATCTTTTACTTTCGTTACGTGAGTGGCTAAAAGCAAAGCAGCACATAATTCAAGTCTAGGTATTGTTTGAGTTTTTATGGGAGCTATTTTTGATTTTGCACACAATAGTTGGACCTTTGTTTGTCCCTGTATGTCAACTGATTTTAAATAAATTGCTGATCCGTATGCCCGCATACTGCTGTCTGCAAAGCCATGGATCTCTAGCATGATGTAGTTGTCAATTAATATTTGTCTTGGAACGCGTATTGAATTTATAGAAGAAAAATTAGAATAAATCTTTTCCCATTCTATTTTTAGATGTGTTGGTAACAAGTCGTCCCATTTTGTACTGTCTTTCCATAATTGCTGCATAAATATTTTTGCTGTTACTATTATGGGTCCTAACAAACCAAGGGGGTCAAATATACTTGAAATTATCGATAAAATTTTACGCTTTGTGAATTTGCCTGACAATTGTTGATGTTCGATTGGGTACAAAAGTTCATCGGATTCCTTCGACCATGCTAGGCCCAAAACCTTGTGAGTTTCGTCTCCGAACTTTGTGATTGATGAATCGTATGTGTGTGAGTTATTTGTGTGAGTGTGTGTTACCTGTTGTAATATTGATGCAGAGTTGGATCTCCACTTTCGCAGCTTAAAACCCGCGCCGCGCAGGATGCTGTCGACCTGCAAGGCTGTCTGGACTACCTGGGTCTCGTCCTGCATGCTATGGATCCAGTCATCCATCCAAAACTCGTCCTTGATAGTGGCCGCAGCAGCTGGAAATTGTTTTTCATTTTCGTGAGCTAATTGCCGCAAACAACGGGTAGCTAAGTGAGGCGCCGCTCTTAATCCGAAACTCAGTGTCGTGAGTACGTATGTTTGCAACGTTTGGTTATTTTCTTCGCGCCAGAATATACATTGTAGGTATCTCTGATCAGGGTTTATATAAATGCAGCGATACATTCGTTCTATATCCGCACTAATTACATACCTAAACCTCCGAAATCTTATTAATATATTAATTAATTCGTCCTGTTTTATTGTTCCTTTGTATTGAATGTCATTTAATGACCGCTTTGTATCTGTCGGGCAGGAGGCGTCAGTCACGACTCGGATTGGTGTAGTTGCAGACGGCCGAGTAATCGCGTGATGAGATAAAAAATTTAATGGGCTATCATAAGCATTATTCAACTTAATCATGTGGCCCGTTTGCTCCATATCTCGCATGAAATCTACATATTTTTCTTTAAATATTGGGTCCTTTGCAAATTTTTGTTCTAGTCCTATAAAGCGTTTATAAGCAATATTTCTCGAATTACCTAATGTACTGGGGGAGGCCTGCAAGGGGAGTTCAACGATAAATTTACCATCAGACGAGCGCTTGTGAGTTTTCAAAAAAATCTCTTCGCAAATATCATCATCATGTGGTAATTTAAGTGGGTCAGTCTTGTCAGTGTTGTCCCTACATTCCTCAATCTCCCAAAATCGTTTCATTTGATTATTTAAAGTGAGATTAATTACTGTATTACGTAACTGGATTGGTAGGCATTTTATTTTACCTGACAATACCCATCCAAGACGTGTTCTTTGGAGGACAGGCAGACCATCACCTAATTTATGCTGGCCAATACATAACAAGTTATAAAAATGTTCGGAGCCCAGTATCATATCGATCTCGCCCGATGCATAAAACGCATCGTCGGCAAGCTTGAATCGCTCAGGAATGCGTAGGTATTTCGCGTCTAAAGATTTATAATTTAAACTACATATAGTCGGCACAATAAAACAGGACAAATTTAGGTAAAATTCTTGCTCGATTATAGATTGTATTGTTAGACTACAAGTATGAGTTATGTTGGTTGTCGTGTTGTTAAAACCTATGACCTCTAAATTTAATTTGGTTTTATTGAGGTTAAGTTTTGAAAAGGCTTCATGTGTAATGAAGTTTGACTGTGAGCCAGAATCGAGTAAAATACGCATTTTATGCGGTTGATTATCATTATCAAAAACATTAATCTGAGCAGTCGACAATAAGACTATTGATGAGTCGTGCGTTACCATGGTGATTGGTTCGCCACGTGGATTGCTCGTAATGCTACTGCTAACCAAACTGTTGATGACTGACTCGTGGCGCTGAGGTTCGGTTTGATGTTGCATAGCAGGACGGTATGGTATTGAACAACTATGTTCATTGTTCGTACCAGGTGTGTACATCGTCATTTGACGTGTACTCGTATCGGTATTAAATTGATTAGGCATTTGGTTATGTATATGTAGTAGTGAATGGTGTTTTCCCTTACACGTTCTACACATACTAGCTCGACAATTCGGTAATAAATGGTTAGAACCTAGACAGTTCAAACATAATCGTAATTTTCGGGCTATGGAACCTCGATGATTTGGGGTTTTAGATAGGAAATTTGGGCATTGGTTAATGTAATGGTTATTTTTACAAAGAGGACACTGGCTTGGCTTATGCGTGTTATGTGTGGATGTTACCTTGTGGTTATTCGAGGACGTGGTTACCAAGGTCCTCCTGCTGGTGCTCGAATGAGGGTCACTCGCCCCACCTGCTTCCAGCAGATCGGCTCTTGTGCGCAGAAATGATTTGAAATCCTGTAACGAAGGCAATTTTCTTGAATCAATTTTTTCTTCCCATTTGATTTGTAAGGGTTTTTCTAATTTGGAAGTCATAAAAAATATCACTATAATATCCCAGTCCTCTGTAGGCACATTTAATGATTTTAACGTTCGAATATGCTTATTAATATTATCTAGTAAGCCCCTGAGGCCCCGAGCTGTTGATGGCACAGTGTCGATGTTGAATAAAGCTTGTAAATGGTTGAACACTAGCAATCTAGGATTGTTGTACCTTTCGCAAAGCATCTGCCACGCGATCGCGTAGGCATCGTGCGTATATTCAAGGGAGGTTATAACTTCAATTGCACTACCTTGGAGGCAACCGCGTAGGTATTTGTACTTTAAAATAGGTTTTAATGAACTTTGATTCACTAGCGCATCGAAGGTATCACGGAATTCTAACCACTGCTTTGTATCACCGTTAAACGTTGGCAAATTAATGTCAGGAAACTTACATTCGCTATAGTCAGCTGAGGTATCCCGATTCGGCGTGGCCAGCGGCGTGGACTGCGCGCTACTGCTCGGCGGCGCGTTTTGACCTATTATGGCTTTAGCTCGAGAATATAAGGCGAAATAATCATTTTCAAATTCCTCACGCTCGGTCGCTTGGATTTCACAATCGGCACAAATCAATTCTATTTGATCCTGTATGCTTTCGAATTCTGTAAATATAATAGGTAAATGTGCTACGCGTGATTCTAATTCTAACAAAGTCTCCGCCTTTATATTCTGGACCTTTACAGTTTCTAGAAATTTTTTAAACAATGTTAATTTTCGTTTCTTAGTGCCACGTTTTATCTTTAACTCTCGCAAGTCCACGTGCTCCAGCCCTCTTGCCTCGCTAATTGATTCCTCTGAATCGGACATTATTTGATTGATTAAGTACAATAGTTATGGAATACTAATACAGCCTCTCAAGGTCAAGGAAAGAAATTTGAAATAGGAAAAAATGAAGGGAAAAATGCCAGCCCACTTGCCTTTTTTCGTCTTCAATGCTGCGGCGCGATGCTTTGTTGTAGGTATGCAGCTTTGGGCCGCTCCTGGCTTGGTGTTTGATGGTGCTACCACGTGGCGTGTCAGCCATGTGCCGCTTCCCCAGGTTCGTCGGTGCGCCGGTGAGACTTCTTCACCAGCTCTGTCGAAATACGGTGTACTCCTCACCGTATCCGCGTGGACTCCCTGCTTTGCCCTTCGTATAGGTGCTGGCGATGTCCACGTGGAACGTGCTTCCTTTCCTCGTGCCCGCGTGGTTGTAGACAGCTCGACTGCTGCTTTTACGCCGTTGGCGGCGTAAACCCTGGACCGTTGAGCAGCGAGGATGGTTGCTAGGATCACGTCGGGGTCACCACATGTTAAATTGGAAATGGAGTAGGTAATTGCTGGGAAAATAAATCAGAGCCAGATTAGTGGGCCGACCGATGCTGTCGGTGGTATCAAAAAAGAGTCTTTATTTCTAAACAAACAAATCTTATATACTAGTTTTACAGCGCCATCTCTGATATTCCTAATTAATTAAAACAAATTGTAGTTACATGAAAGCTTATGATCTATACGTCTGAAGTGGTTCCATCAGGATTGACCTAGATGGCGCCACTTGAGTTATTCGTTAAATAAATTTAACACCGCTTGTTTTAAAGGACAAAAGACGGCTTTCCGAGGTAGTGAGAGGGAAAATATATTGTGTAGGTACCGAAGGTTACCACCTTCGAAGACCTTTGGAAGGGGATTGTAAACAAGAGTCTATCGAAACCTGACGCCGAAGGGTTTTAAGTGGCTTTAGTTTGTAATCCCCTAACTGCTCGTGACACAGAAAAAAGGTTTTCGTCACATTTGCGAGAAAATAAAAAAATAGTTACAGAATTACCGTTTAGTACAAAGTGCAGCACTAAGGAGGCGTTTTGTACGCGTTGAATTTTTCGTTCAATCGTGATCTAACACTAGAAATGAAACGTTATGTTTGTGTAACAGTATCTTTATTTGTGGAACAGTATCTTTATTTTTAAAGAAATAATTAAAATTAACCGCGGACATGTTTAACGATGGTTAAAAAGAAGAAATACAACATAGGATGAAAATACGCGGGTCTTCGTCAATATCATTACACACCCAATTAAACCCTACTACCAAAATCGGGTGTGTAATGATCGATATAAAAATATTTAATATATTTTCTATCGATATATCAACATTTGATATAATTTCAAAGGGTATAATCACTCATTGTGTATAATAAACGTTTGGTATAATTTTAAAATATATACATTTATTTCGTATATTTATCGTTCGGTATAACGCTTATTTCTTATAACGATTATATGGTATAACGCTCATTTTATATAATGAACATTGTGTTTTATTTACCTAACCTAACCAACTTTTTTATAGCAGTTCGTTTTTGTTGGGGGACGCAGTTCAAACCTAACCTAACCTACTTTTTGATAGCAGTTCGTTTTGTGATTAAATAACGTTATACAATATGTTCATTATAGGAAATAAGCATTATACTTAAAGAATGTTATATTAAATGATCATTATATCAAATGATCATTATAAGAAATTATAATTATGTCATACTAGCTTTTGCCCGCGGCTTCGCACGCGTGAACCATGAGCATTTCAAAGAAGCAAGCAATCAAGCAAGCGAGCAAGCGAACCTGCAAGCTTTCAAGCAAGCATGCAAGCATGTAAGTATGCAAGCAGGCAAGCAAGCAGGCATGCAAGCAGCAGGCATGAAAGCAGGTAAGCAAGCATGCAAGCAAGCGTGCAAGCAAGCACTCAGCGAGAATGCATGAACCTGAACATGAAGCAATCAAGCAAGCGAGCAACCAAACCTGCAAGCTTTCAAGCATGCATGCAAGCAGGCATGCAAGCGAGCAAGCGAATCTGCAAGCTTTCAAGCAAGCATGCAAGCATGTAAGTATGCAAGCAGGCATGTAAGCAGGCAAGCAAGCATGCAAGCAAGCGTGCAAGCAAGCACTCAGCGAGAATGCATGAACCTGAACATGAAGCAATCAAGCAAGCGAGCAACCAAACCTGCAAGCTTTCAAGCATGCATGCAAGCATGTAAGTATGCAAGCAGGCATGCAAACAGGCTAGCTTTTGCCCGCGGCTTCGCACGCGTGAACCATGAGCATTTCAAAGAAGCAAGCAATCAAGCAAGCATGTAAGTATGCAAGCAGGAATGCAAGCAGCAGGCATGAAAGCAGGCAAGCAAGCATGCAAGCAAGGATGCAAGCAAGCATGCAAGCAGGCATGCAAGCAGGCATGCAAGCGAGCAAGCGAACCTGCAAGCTTTCAAGCAAGCATGCAAGCATGTAAGTATGCAAGCAGGCATGAAAGCAGGCAAGCAAGCATGTAAGCAAGCGTTCAAGCAAGCACTCAGCGAGAATGCATGAACCTGAACATGAAGCAATCAAGCAAGCGAGCAACCAAACCTGCAAGCTTTCAAGCATGCATGCAAGCATGTAAGTATGCAAGCAGGCATGCAAGCAGGCATGCAAGCAGGCATGCAAGCAGGCATGCAAGCAGGCATGCAAGCAGGCATGCAAGCAGGCATGCAAGCAGGCATGCAAGCAGGCATGCAAGCAGGCATGCAAGCAGGCATGCAAACAGGCATGCAAGCGAGCAAGTGAACCTGCGAGCTTTCAAGCAAGCATGCACGCATGTAAGTATGCAAGCAGGCATGAAAGCAGGCAAGCAAGCATGCATGCAAGCGAGCATGCAAGCAAGCATGCAAGCAGGTATGAAAGCAGGCAAGCAAGCATGCAAGCAAGCATGCAAGCAAGCATGCAAGCAAGCATGCAAGCAAGCGTGCAAGCAAGCACTCAGCGAGAATGCATGAACCTGAACATGAAGCAATCAAGCAAGCGAGCAACCAAACCTGCAAGCTTTCAAGCATGCATGCAAGCATGTAAGCATGCAAGCAGGCAAGCAAGCATGCAAGCAAGCGTGCAAGCAAGCACGCAAGCATGCATGCATGCAAGTAAGCACGCAACCATGCATGCAAGCAAACATGCAAGCATGCATGAAAGCAAGTATGCAATCAAGCATGCAAAGCAAGGACTCAAGCAAACATGCAAGCAAGCCCCCCGCATTGCCCCGCTGCCTTAATTTTTTTGAAACTAAATATTGCAGGATTTTTATAAAACAAACCTAACCTAACCTATAGGGCTGTCCTAAAATATATCCAAATTTTTTTTTTTTTTTTATTATGAACTGACCAGTGATTGACCTCTATCTCACTTGGTGGAAGGTGCAGATGAGGCCAAAGGTGTAACTCACTGGTTCAGTAATAGCCTATTCACTCTAGCCTTGAAGAGCCCTAGGTTGTATCTGTCCGGAAATACAGACGATGGGAGCGAATTCCATTCCCTAGCAGTTCGCATTAGGAAGGATGAAGCAAACCGTCTCGTGCGTGCCAGTGGTATATTGACAACAAATGGGTGATAGCTTTATCTAGCTTTATCTTTATCGCTATCCCGCAGGAATTACGCAATTTTCAATGTGTTATTCCAGACTATAATCTATCTATGTTCCAAATTTCATCCAGATCTGTCCGGCCGTTCCGGCGTGAAAGAGTAACAAAATATCCAAACATCCATACAAACTTTCACATTTATAACATTAGTAGGACATATTTTACTAATTTTACTAATAATTTGATTTCTTACCTGCAATTACAAATCTCAACGTAATAGTAGTAATAGTACCCACTTAGTAGTAATATATTCATCACCATCATCATCATATATCCCTCGGGAACCGTTCCTTTTTCCGGGATAAAAAGTAGCCTATGTGTTATTCCAGACTATAATCTATCTATGTTCCAAATTTCATCCAGATCTGTCCAGCCGTTCTGGCGTGAAAGAGTAACAAACATCCAAAGTCACAAACTTTCACATTTATAATATTAGTAGGATGTAAATATATTAAGCGTTGTTATATGATTTAATAATTATATCAAATGAGCGTTATTGCTACTAATATTATACCAAAAAAATTTATAGCCATCGTTACGCACCCGGTTTAATTGGTTGTTTGGTTTTCTTCGAAGATCAAGCAAATCAAATGAGGGAGCCAAAATCAAGGAGGCCTGCAAGGGCTTTTTGAATTTAGAAATAAAGATATAGTTTAGCTTGGACTGCATACAATTAAATTTTGAAAACTGGAGATGAAGTTATTAGAAGGTCGCTATGCATATGGCGTCGTAATTGTTGTGCGCACAAAAACCAGTTGAAAACTATAGATAAATATAATCGCCAAATGCAGAACTAAACCTTAAAATAAGGCGAAAACTCGCTAAGTCTAGTGACCTAAAAACTTGATTTATACGCAGCTGTTCAACAACAAATTTATACATAGGTAATCAAGTGAAATAAGATGTAGGATTACTTGAGGGAAAATGGTTTAATAGTATTTTATACAATCGTTGCGTAATGAAGGCTCTTAAAATCGAGTACCGTGTTTAGGCCACGAGGCTTGCCGAGTGGCCTAAGTAAGGTACTCGATTTTAAGAGCTAATTATGTAACTATTGTATACAATACTTTTTTACGAGTCATCATCATCATCGTCTATCGAGGTACATACATAACCTTTTGTAAAGTACATTGGGTTAAGTTTGAAAATTATACCTTCCACTTATGAATTAATAGTAGGTATAGTTATCTCCTCTGGAGTAGCGGCGAAACTAATCTCGTCACTGTCACTCATGTTTAATTCGAATTAGGGATTATTTATTTAACACCATCGATTTCGCATCAAATAACAAACAAAATTTTTAAATTTTCGTAGAACAATAAAGAACTAATGAGACGTCGTTATAAGACTGTTTCTGATTGGCCAATTACTTCAATTACTAACCATTCACGTAACAGAAGAAAAAAGTAAGTGTGTGCAAAATTTCAAATGGAAGCAAATTTGCCAGATATTTCCAACTTTACATTGGGTGCGTTCCACTAAGCGCTCACGACGCTTAATCGAAGTAACTAAATTCTAATTTTGAAATTATTATAGTCGTCTAGAGCGTTGTATAATAATCATTATCTTGTCTTCGTCTCTTAGATTTAAAAATGTATTTATTGACTAATGTAGTTCTGTCCAGCAACTAACGAACCTACTCGCACCAGTATTTTAGCGCTGAAGGAGGGTAAAAAGAAAAAACTATTTGATACCCACCCTCAACGCTAGTCTATATAAGATCTGGCAGCAGCTACTGACCTCATTATTTGTCCGTGCGCGCGCGGCATTCGCACTAGTGATAACTAAGTCTACAAATCCTATAATCAAGAATAAGTGTTCATGGATTCATTCTTCAAATCAAGAATTGCATTATGTGATAATTATTTTACGCTTCGAGTCAGTACGCGATACTGGCCTATAGCGTTTTTCTGCTCAGAGTTAATACGAGATATTAACCCGTAGCTATTTTTTGCTCAGAGTTAATACGAGATATTAACCCGTAGCTATTTTTTCTTCGCTGCATTTGTAGTGGAAAGTACAAATTTTATTTGTAAATAAAAGTACAGCAATTAATGTGTAGTTGTCTAACTACCCCTAAAAAAAAAAAAAAAAAGAAGTATACATACGTTTTGTATCTATACTTACGTGGTTAATCACGGTGTTTGTGTATAGTTTTTTTTTCCAGTTCATCTGGAATACGAACGAGGCACATTTTATGAGCCTGCTGGTTCCGCTGTGCAATATGGCAAATACGTGTACAGTAATGCAACTGAAGATAAACACGAAAACGAATCAGTTATAGTAGCTGCCCCTGCTAGTCACGTAATACAGTGTACCGCTCAAGTACATGCCGAAGCGGAAATTCCGGCGACTAGTAATGCAGACGAGCAAAGGGACTTAATTCCTGCCGAAATTAGTACTAACGACGAAATCCGTCAACGAGGATTTTGATCCCGATTTATTACGAGCCTTAGGCGAGTTTGAGGCAGACACTATTGAGTGGGGCGAGAACATTCATGAAGATATTGCTAAACATTTTTCAGCATACTCTTTTGAATGGGCTAAAAAAAGAGGCAAAGGAAGAATTACATATAAAGTATTTCCTTCCAAAAAACTTACTTTTTTCAAAAGCCCCGACTCTAAACCCGGTAATCGCCGCCATGCTGACCGAGGCCTCTAGAAACGGAGACAAGCGTATTCTCTCCAAACAGAAGCAGATTGGAAAAGCCCTTTCAGGTCTGGGCAAGGTTATGACCTTTCTTTTGAAAAAGGAGCCTAATATAGCTGAAGCTATACGTACGTTAAGCGACGTAGAAAAACTAGTTGCCGACGCTCACTTCGCTGAAACTGAAACTCGTCAGTCTGTCGTGATCCCGCTGATTGAAAAATCCCTCATTGACCCTTTTAAGGATAGAAAAAGGGATAGCTTTTTATTTGGCGAAAAGCTTGGCGATTTAGTCAAAAGCAGCCGTGGCATCAATAAAACCGGGCAATTAGTTTAAGCAGCGGCACCCACAGCATCTGCTGCAAGCTCCGGTTTAAACTGGAGACCCCCAACGGCACATCCGCGCCTACAACGCGGCGGCCAGCTGCCATATCCCAGCCGCGGCGGTGGGCACAGAGGATACCCGTACTATCAGGCCAGACCGAGCTCCACCAGCCCGGAACGCCGCATCCCGACGCCAGGCACAGCCTCCGCCGCCGCCGAGACGACAAGCAGCGCAGGCGGCGCGCCTGTCAGCGAACCAGCCCACAGGTACACGCAGGTCGTTTAAAATATTTTTTAAATGCGTGGAAGTCTATAACCCAGGATAAATTTATTTTAAATACGATACAAGGTTACAAAATTCCCTTTATAACAATACCGAATCAAAATCCTAAAAATTACGGTACCAAGTATTTTTCTGCGTCTGACATACTACTTATCAAAAATTGAAAAAGAACTGTTACATTTAAGTAATATCAATTAAAAAAAAAAAAAAATGTGTGTCAACCCGAACCGGGTCATTTTCTGTCTGATTTCTTCCTTGTTCCGAAAAGTGACGGAAGTATGAGGTTTATTCGAACCCTCAAAAAATTAAATAAGTTTGTTTTCACTGACCTTTTTTAAATGGAATATATCAGAACAGCGACAAAGCTTGTTACATGTCAAATATTGACTTGAAAGAAGCATACCTGTTATTGCCTATTCACCAATCTCGTAGAAAATTTGTAAGTTTCTGTTTTAAAAATAATATGTACGAATTTACTGCTCTCCCGTTCGGGCTCTCTTCGGCACCGTATATTTTTTACAAAAATACTGCAACCGGTTGCAACACATTTAAGATCATTAAGTTTTCAGTCTGTAAGATATCTTGATGACCAACTTTGTATAGGAAATACAAAAGAAGACTGTTTAACAAAAATGCCAACCGTACTATAGAATGCCTAGAAAGATTAGGGTTCATTATTAAATACATTAAAAGCAATTTAATTCCTGAAAAAGAATGTAATTTTTTGCGTTTCGTTATAAAGTCTAAAAGAATGTGCTTGAAATTACCACAAAAAAAATGTCAAGTATTAAAAACATACGCATTCGTGATTTTGCAAGTTTTTTAGGCACACTTATAGCTGCATGCCCGGCAATTGCATATGGTTGGGTTTACACCAAGTCATTGGAGAGAGCAAAATATTTAATGATAAAACGAACTTACCTGTACGTGAAGTTCTATCATAATTATGCGAGCTGCTCAATTCGAAGCGATTAATTTTTACATGTAGTACTGTTTCCAATTCACGGCCATTATCACGAAATATTTAAAGAATAAATGCTAATCTGTAAAAAAAAACACATTAAAAGTACCTATTTTGACTATCCCCGCCACCCAATCGTCGAATCCAGAGGTGTCTGCCATATTTACTTCATTAAGTTTAAAGATTAATAGATAGGAAGCTGATTTTTGCTAGATCCTAGGGTGGGAGTAAAGGGTTGGGAGTGTTTATTAATCGCTTCGAATTGAGCAGCTCGCATAATTATGATAGAACTTCACGTACAGGTAAGTTCGTTTTATCATTAATTATGCTTCACTGCTCAATTCTCGCGATTAATTTTTACATGTAGATGTTTAAAGAAGGAACAAAAATCTGCGAACTGTCTATTATTTAATCGTCCTAATAAGACAGTATTACATAACAAACAAAGAACCAAATATAGGCATTTGAAATTAATATTTCAATGTCCGAGAACAAAAACATTTTCTCTATCTATTATAGGTAATATATGTATTTATTACTAATTTAATAAATCATAATATAATAGGACGACGCTATCATTTCATTATTCACCACTGAGAATAGATCTAGCGAAAGATTCGTCTTGACAAGGGACAATTTCCCTATTGTAAAATCTTGCAAATGTGGAAGAAGATGCGCTCCATCCAGCTGTTTTTCTTATAAGGTCCACGCTCACCCCAAGACGATTTGCCTTGGAAGTAGAAGCGTGACGGGTGCTGTGTGAGCTAAATACCGAAATGTCAATGCCGCTTTGATGAAGCACATCTTTTATCCAGTGACTTAGAGTTTGGCTTGTCACTTTTCCATGTGGTTTTCTGTAGCTTAAAAATAAGTAATCTAAATCAGGTGCCCTCAGCGTTGATGTTCGGTCTTTGTAACAAATTAAGGCTCTCGCAGGGCATATAGCCGTGTTTTCGTTATAAAATGGTATTTTGAGGAGTGGTTGATAGTAATTAGGCCTTGTCGTTTTAATTGATTCTGATATCAATATAGTTATATAATCGGAAGTTATTATTATATTTTTTAATTGAATTTGGGACAGAGTTTGAACTCTATGAGCAGTTATGAGTGCTATAAGAGAAATTAATTTCTTTGATAGTACTTCAAGGCTTAAAGTTTCATTTGGGTGTAATTTTGACAAATAGCTTAAAACGACATTCGTGTCCCAAGTGAAGTCATACTTAGGTGCGGGTGGGCGCGATCTGAATGCACCTTTCATAAACTTTTTAATTCTATCGTCATCTATAATATTTTTTCCTAAAAGAAATGATAGCGCTGATTTACTGCTATTAAGGCTACCATATTGATAGCCCGAATTATATAAGTTTGTAAGAAAATACAATATATTTGGAACTGATGCATTCAAGTAATCAACATTTTGATTTTGGCAAAACGTAAGCCATGCTTTAAAATAACAATTGTATTGTTTGCGAGTATTCGGTGCAATAGAGTTAATCATTATGTCTATTGACGAAGGGGGGACACTTCTTCGCAGTAGCGCTTCCCTGATAATATCACTGCAGCCAGGGTAAGATTTTTGTGCAGACTGTGTCGGGACCTGGAATCGGCAGAAATCAATAAATCACTGCTTGGTTCAAAATAAATTAGTTTTGAGGTCATTAATTTTTTAACAATCGGGAACCAGGGCTGGGTAGGCCAAAAAGGTATCACAACAATGCCAGTGGCTTTATCTGTAATTATTTTATTTAGAGTTTTTAAAATAACGCTAAAAGGTGGAAACGCATAAAAATAAAAGCTTGACCAGTTTACGGTAAAGGCGTCAACACAATAGGAATATGGATCGGGTTTCCACGAAATATACTTATTACATTTAGCATTAGATCTACTAGCAAACAAATCTATTTCTGGTAAGCCGAAGTTATCAATAATCTTTGAAAAAGCAAAGTTTGCGAGTTCCCATTCAGTATCCGACTGAGTTCTGCGAGATTCAAAGTCTGCGACACTATTATCGCTTGATTTAATATATGACGCAAATATGAAAAGTTTTCTATTTTCACAGAAATGCCAAATGTCACGAGATATTTTGTTTAGGTGCGGAAACTGCACGCTGCCCATGCGGTTAATGCAAGAAATGGCAGTCGTGTTGTCAATGCGAAGTAAAATTTGAGTATTATACGCATCCGCAGCAAATATTTTTAATGCAAACAATGCGGCTAACAATTCCAGCATATTTATATGAAAATCTTTTTCATCGTTAGTCCAAAAACCATGTGCTTTTTTGTCTCTACATGTGGCGCCCCATCCACTTTTACTAGCGTCGGAATAAATCTCAAACTCATAATTACTATTGCGAATAGGACTTATAGAGTTATCAATATTTTCGTACCACCAATCTAAATCTTCATTTAATATGCCCTTGTTTAATTTCATAATTTTTTCATAATCGTTATATTTTAGCAAACTAATGAACTTTTCCCTTTCAAACAATTTTGTATGTAACCACCCGTACTCTATAGCAGGGCAAACTGATATTAATAATCCTATAAACTTTGCAAAAACTCTTATTTTACAAATTTCTGTGTTTTTAATATTTATGATTTCATTTTTTATTTTTTCTCTTTTTTCTTGAGGCAACTCAACACAGAATTTTTTAGAATCGAGAACGAAACCTAAAAATTTGCAACTAGTTCTTGGTTCTAAATTACTTTTCTTGTAATTAATTACAAAGCCCAAATTTTTTAATAGCTTTGTAGTGACATTTACATTATTTACACAATCTGCGTAAGAATTACCGATTAAAAGGATGTCATCTAAATAAATTGTGGAAACGAATCCATGTAGACGCAAGTGCTCAACCACGGGTTTCATAATTTTTGTAAATACTAAAGGGGCAGTATTCAAACCGAATGGTAGACAATTAAATTCATATGTTTTCTTGTTAAACTCAAAACGCAAATATTTTTTGCAATCTGGATGAATCGGTACCAAAAAATATGCGTCTTGTAAATCTATAGTTGTAAGGTAAGAACCAGGCGAAATTAATCTTATTGCTGTTCTTAAATCCTCCATTTTAAAGTGACTCGTTTTAATGAATTTATTCAACTTTTTTAAATTTAATATAAAACGTTTTTCGCCATTCGGTTTGGGTACTAAAAAAATACTTGATAAATAGTCTCCTTCTTCTCTATTACATTGTGAAATTGCACCCTTTTCAAGTAGGTTATTTATTTCAGTACAAAAATCGTGTAATTCATCTAGGTTACTTGATTGATTTTTAGGATAATCTGTCTGAAACGGCTGAGAAGTAAAAGGGATCTTGTAACCTTTGATCCAAGATAGTACAGTCTGGTCAGCATTAAGCTTTTTCCAGTAGTTATAGAAGTATTGTAATCTACCCGAAGGTATTGTCACCTGTATATCTAATGTCTCCTCTTGTAAGGCGCAGTCGCCCGTGCACGTGGCGCTGGTTGCTGGCGCCTGCTGTCCGCTTCGGTTCTGCTCCTGTACGTCGAGGGGGCTCCCGCAGTTCGATTGGATGGAGCTGGTCTCTTGTTCACTGTCGGATGGTTCGGCTGCGGGTGCTTCCAGTTTAAATTAGTCTGTATACTCGTTGATGCCGGATTCTTAGTTACGGTGGACTTGGGTCTGTTGTATTTTAGGTCTTGGCTTGTCCTTGTGATCGCCTTTGTGGCTTTTAATTTTTCCGAGAGATCTTCGCCAAAAAGGCTTTTATCCCTTTTCGATTCCTTTAAAGTGTCTTTCAATCTGTTGTTCAGGGTTGAAATGAGGAAGCTTCGTCTCAGTTTTGTGTCTATGTAGTGGGAATCACATAATAATCGACATGCACTGCTTACATGCTTAAGAACTTGTTGGCTTAAATTCGACTTATCAGATACTAAAATATCCATCGATTGAGCTAAAGCTGTCAATGCTATACCCACTTGCTTCTGCCTAGCTGCCAGTGAAGCGTCTTTCTTTTGTAACAAATCGGAGATAGCGGCTTTCACCTCTGCATTTAGTACAGGAGCCTTGAAAAGTTGACAGTTACCCGGAATGGGGTAGTCTTCAATAATTTTCTCTTTGTGGTCTTTTTTGAGTCCATTTTGTAAGATATCTTGTAGTCTAGATGCAATATCATTGTGGACATTTGGACCAGCAGGTGATTCTTCCTTCGGGGCATCGCCCAGTAAAGAAAGTATCTCATCATCTAAGTGTGTGGTTTCTCCGATTATTACGTCAGCTTCGTCACTTTTGCTTGAGGTGGACGGCTGCGCGTCGTTTTCGACCACTGATGTTTGTGGTATATTTTCAGTCTCTTTAGGCGTGAGATCAGGTTGTTGGGTGACGTCAGCGTCAGGTTTAGGTGAGTAATAGGTATGTTCATATTCAGTCTCCGAACGGGTCTGATATTCAATGTCTGAAAGCAAATATATCATGTTGCTATCTTATCCGTGAAGGTAATGATCCCAAGAACCATTCGCATCACTTTGGTATCCGGGCACAAAATATATCAATTGATAGAAAGCAGTGAAGGTAACAGTCCTCAAATATACTGTTCGCATCACTCGTGCCAGTACCACAGACATTTAACATCAACTCAAATACATAATAGCACCTGGTGAAGTGAAGGTAACTACCCCTTTGTGTAGTTCGCATCACTATTTCCTTGTAAAATTGTTTACAAGGTTAAAATAAAAATATAAATAATTTGTGGGTAGGTACACCCTCAATGAGTCTCGCTATTGCACATTCAACCGGTAATAATTATGCCTATAGACCTTTTGTTCAGCTAAATGTAAATAAAGAAAAAAGGAACTAAATAAACCAACGATTTTAACGACTCACCTGATGTTGATTCAAAACTAAGTGAATCAGAGCTATCGTGACGACTGCGTATTTGTTTCTCCAACCTACGAAGTTTCTTTAGGATTCGTTCATCACTGTCCTTATCCCGCTGTTTGCGTTTTCTTCCCATGTTAAAAGCTGTTTCACTACACAATAACAACAGGTATAGTTCGACACTAAGTATTAAATTTAATTTTTACGTGTAACGGCCGCTGCACGAAAACAGATAATGAAGTAAATATGGCAGACACCTCTGGATTCGACGATTGGGTGGCGGGGATAGTCAAAATAGGTACTTTTAATGTGTTTTTTTTTACAGATTAGCATTTATTCTTTAAATATTTCGTGATAATGGCCGTGAATTGGAAACAGTACTACATGTAAAAATTAATCGCGAGAATTGAGCAGTGAAGCATAATTAGCCTTACTTAAGTTTAACGATGATTACGACAAATTTATGGCAGTTCCAGATAGCTTATATGAGGAGTTACGGTGGTGACAGAATCACATTTTGACAGGGACTAACCCCATTCAAAAGTATAATTATGTACAAGAAATTTTCACCGATGCACTACACGATGGGGCGCTGCCTCGAACGGTGAGAAAACCGGGGGTCAATGGACTGATATAGAATGTAAAAATCACATTAACTATCTGGAACTGTTAGCAGTCTACTTCGGCTTAAAATCATTTGCCGATGAAAAAGCTAATTGTGATATACCTCTTTGCGTTGACAATACCACCGCCATATCGTATATTAATAGAATGGGTGGCGTACAATACCCACATCTTAACTGTGTGGCTAATTTGATATGGAAGTGGTGTGAGGAATAAAGGGTCTTTATTTTTGCTTTGTACATCAAGTCTTCCTTAAATATTGAAGCAGATGGAGTCTAGAAAATTTAATATTGACGGTGAATGGCAATTACAGGCTTTCATCAAGGTCATTCAAAAGTTTGATCAGCCAGAGTTGATTTATTTGCATCTCGCACAAATGCTAAATGCCCTAAATATATAGCTTGGAAAAAAGATCCATACGCGTACAATATTGACGCATTTACTATTAATTGGAAACCTTTTTTCTTCTACGCTTTCCCACCGTTCGCACTTATTTAAAAAAAAAAACGTTAAATAAAGTCGTCGTTGATAATGCGACTGGTATAGTTATCGTTCCTTACTGGCCGTCACAACCCTGGTACCCCCATTTTAAAAAAAAACATTAAGTATGGGTGAAGTCGTATTTTTTCCTCCAAGTAAATAGTTACCTCCTTACATCTGTTTTTAGATCAACCCACCCGCCGCACCTACACCTTACCCTGGCAGCAAGTGTGTTATTAGGAAAAGCTTTATCAAAAAGGGAGTACCCAGAGTCTGCGTTAAATGTCACACTTCCCACAATAACACATAGTACTAAGTCACAGTTACTCTTCTAGTCTCAAGCTATGGTGGCAGTACTTTTTTTTTTTTTTTTGCTGTTCAAATAGTATCATGGTTAGATTTTATTTCTAAATGTTTTCAAACCGGATCGAGTTATGGTACGCTCAATAACCATAGATCCGCTATTTCTTTGATCTCATCACATAATATAAGTCAAAATGAGAATTTAAAAAGATTTTTTTTCGAGGGGTTTTTTTCTTTTTACATTAAAACCGTCTTTCCCTCGTTACAGTCTAACACGGAATCCTAATACTATGGTATTAGATTATTTAGATAGTTATGTACCTAATGATACAATTGATTTCGAGAAGTTTAGTAATAAACTGGTTATGTTTCTTGCTTTGGCTACTGCTCAAAGGATCCAATCTTTGTCTTTGATTAAAATCTCAAATATTACATTTTACAATGATAAGATTGTTATTATTATAAGTGATTTAGTCAAAACATCTGGAATAGAACGAGCACAACCAGTAATAGAGTTACCATTTTTTAATCAAAGACCAGCAGGTATACGCCCTGCTGCTACGTTACAAAAATATATCGCGGCTACTGCAGCCCGTAGGTCGAATAAAGACGACCATCTCATACTTACTTACTCATAAGAAGCCGTACAGACCTGCTTCATCGCAAACGATAGGTCGGTGGATTAAGCAGGTCCTTCAGCAGAGTGGCATTAATAGTATATTTGGCGCTCATTCGACGCGCCATGCCACGACCTCCGCGGCTTCACGGGCTGGCATTAGCGTTGAAGTGATCAGAAAAGCAGCTGGCTGGTCTAACCAGTCGGCTACCTTTGCTAAATTTTGTAATAGACCAGTTGTCAAAAATATTTAAGTAAAAGCCATGTTGGTCCTTATGTGTTAAAAATAAATACCGTGTATGATTATAATGGTTGTTTTTTAACTATTTACATAATTTACGCTATGAATTAGCAGCATTGATTATTATTACTCTCTGAACATCTACATTAGTCAATAAATACATTTTTAAATCTAAGAGACGAAGACAAGATAATTGAATGATCAAACGAACTTACCATAAGTGAAGTTCGATCATAATTATCTTGTCTTCGTCGAAGAGATTTAAAAACCCTCCCTCCCTTGGATCCCTAAAAATCAATGCTTGCTGTATACTCTGAAAATAATGAGGTCAGTAGCTGCTGCCAGATCTTATATAGACTAGCGTTGAGGGTGGGTATCAAATAGTTTTTTCTTTTTACCCTCCTTCAGCGCTAAAATACTGGTGCGAGTAGGTTCGTTAGTTGCTGGACAGAACTACATTAGTCAATATAGTACATTACTGCAGAGGCCGTGAAGTAAGGGATTGCTGGACGAGTTTGGGGTAGGTGGCCGAGTCGAAGACGAGGCCAGATAGAACGAGTCCTGCAATCCCTGTTCCGGCCAAAGCTTGTATAGTGTTTTTCTCAAACAATGTGAGGAAATATTAAAATTAAAATAACTACTAGACAATCAAGTAAAATCTCTTTACTTTTTTCCGGTAGCATATTTTGCATAGCTAAATTTGCCTCCTCTTTTAAATGAGGCGGAGTACAGTTCATAAGTTCCCCGTCACTTTCATCACTAGAAGTCATTTTTATTTCTGTTAAATTATAATAACAATCACTACGAAATACGCATAAGCAGAAAAAAAGATTTTCGATTTGCCACCTTTTTTATTTTTTAAATGTACTAATTTGATCCAGCTATTTGAGCACCATGTTTAACCGCACATAAATATAGTACCATAGATTTTTCTTTTTTATGTCGCAATTATGCTTAGGTACAGATTGTGGTGGTGGTTGGCTGTATGTAATTTTTTCCTTTGCCAATTTAATTTTAGTATAGAAATTTAAAAAATTAGAGCAGCGGACAAAAATGGATTTTCATACTAACATTTGTGGCCTAAGCCAAGAAGTAATGTAGGGAGCCATAAACGAGAAACTTCATGTCCTCATATCGGGACATTAACGCATACATTTCCGAGCACGTTTGAGAAAAATACATTTTTAAATCTCTTCGACGAAGACAAGATAATTATGATCGAACTTCACTTATGGTAAGTTCGTTTGATCATTCAATTATAGTTGAGTCCGAAGTGCCATAGACTATCCAAGATTAAAAAGTATGTGATTGCAATTTTGTCCATAAGCACATAATTGAGGGACTAAAATCAACGAGTAGAAAAAAGTTATTAGAGTACGTAAATTTGGACGTGGAAACACGATGTCCTAGGTGTCGTGGCGTGGAATTCCCGTCACAAGATCCAAACGCGCCGGCTGTTATAGTAGGCCAGGGTCGATAATTTTTGAGACAAAATAAAATTATAGTAGGATGAAACCCATTAGAAAAGGTAGAGAATATTATAAAAATGAAAGGAAAAATAAATTACGGTCGATCTGAGGTCGGGAAGGGGGGGGGGGGGTGAGTTTTTAAGAGTGAAAAACGGTTTATCTCGATTTCCGGCGAAACTACAAGTCTTATGAAAAAAAGGTAAATGGCAAAGTTGTAGGTAATAAAAAGATCTACAACTTTTGTTTTTACACTTTTTTCACATAACCTCAAAATTTATGTGAAAAAATCAAATAACCAAGTTTTTGGTTTTTTATTTTTATCTTTAGCAAAAATAATTATTTTTTCACGAAACTTGGTGAAAATTTACCTTTTTATGTTCCAAACATACAGTAATTTTTTTTATTTAAAAGATTCATTTTTTCACCTTGTTTTGACTTAATATCGAAAAAGCACCCTAATTTTCAATCGAAAATTCTCACGTCAAAATCGACCGTAATTTATTTTTCCTTTCATTTTTGTAATATTCTCTACCTTTTCTTATGGGTTTCATCCTACTATAATTTTATTTTACTTTTTATCATTTTCAAAGGTATCGACCCTGGCCTATAGCCGCTCAATGGCGTAACTGCTTTTGCTTGCAGTGGCGAGGGAAAAGCACATCGTAGGTGTTGATGGTCGGAGATCTTGGTCCGCAAATAAATTACTAATGTAAATCGTACGGTGAAAACTATACACCGTACGGAAAAGCTGGAAATAAAACTTGCAATGAAATGTAATGCAAAAGCTCACACTACCCTAAACGAACAGCCACCAAACAGAATACATACCCGTCATTAAAAATCCGGCTTTTTAATACCAAAATTTATGGCAAACAAATACAATGGTTCTGTGTTGAGCGAAAACAACCAATGAAAAAATTAGGATCTCTGCACCACAGTAAACACCACAATACTTCGGTATTTAAGAAAATTTAAACTCGTATCAGGATCTTAGTAGATCCAGGAAAATATTCGCCTCTTCAGCAGAAAAACACAAATCTGAATGCCTTGTTTACCTAATGTCAATTTTGATTTTTCCATAAAGAACACCAATTTAAAATTTAAACGTATCTGCCCAAAAGAATAGATAGTAACCAGTAAGAAATACTAAAGAAAGGTTATTAATAAAGAATTACAATAAAAAGGCTACATCACCATGCAGCAAAATGATGCTGCAATAGCTACTTTAGGGCAAGCCAGTAATTTTGACGGCAGTTCTCAAAAATTCCTCTCTTTAGACGTGGAGTTATGATGTCATAATTTTTTTGTACTTATATACTTATAAGTACTATTACTATGTTGTTACTATGGATTCGATTTTTTTTCAGTACCCTGTCGTGTGGGGTATGAAAGAACATCATGAGCTACACACACACGCACACTTTAGCATATTTAATTCAATTTTGAAAATAAGAATATTATTATGAAATATTTGACGTTAATTTTACAAAATAATTCTCAGTCGTGTCTTACTTGAAAGAGCTCAAACTTGATACAAGCAGTAAAATACGACTGAACTGGGATTAATTTTACTAGAAATGTACGTATACCGTTTTAGTATTTTATTTTGTCACAGGTACTTCAGAGTATTCCAAATAGCATTTTGCGTCGTGTTACCGACGCTGCTGCCACCGCTCGCATGGAGCGAGAGCTGGGACTACGCGATTCTTACTCAACCCTTTTTGCGTTATATTATCAACCTCAATTGTACGTGGTCAGTCAACAGCTTTGCACACCTGTGGGGCAACAAACCTTACGACCCGTGAGTATCTAAAGCTAATTGAACCTGAATCTAACATCTGCAGTTGATGCGGTGCGAGAAAATCGCGCAAATAACGTTAACATTCAATCATTCGTTAACGCATTAATGTTCACATTCTGTCGTTGCTTTTTAACGTCCTTTTTAATCCTCAGTCCCCTTCCTAACTTTCAGAGAGATTCAGTTACTTGGCTACTGGTTCCCAGAACCAGTTGCGGTCGTGACAATCTTTCTCTCGTTTCTCCCTGCTCCAAATCCAAATTCCATTCCGATCCCTTTTTCGTACATGACGTTCGACGTTCGTTCGTTGCTATAGACCGGTCGGTCTATTCTATACCCTGCGCAGTCGCTTGAAGGCGTATTGACTCGATGGATCCTCTCCTCTTAAATGAATGTTATTTGTGTTTTGTAACTTGTGGGTTATCTATATACAGAGTGGTCCAAAGACTGACGTCTAAAAAAAAATTTAGATGCCTCAGTTCGTTTGTCTGGCCTCTCTAACATAAAAAAAAAACTAAGGTAGAATGTTCGAATAAAATTTTGTTTAAAAAATCTTATAAAATACGTGATTCCTTTCTTAAGACAAAAGAAGAACAAATTTATTTGTTCACAAAAAGTATTACCTGGCTTTATTGATGGCCAGTACGAAATTAGGTTCGGCCAAAATTAAACAGTTTTTATGTTACTAACAACAGATTCTTTATTACACATTCTACCTAAGTAGGTACGATTGAAAGTCGAATCCAGCAAATTATGACCTATTAAGTGTCACTTTTTTTTATTATTCTGCAAGTTTAGAGACTGGTGAAGTTTTTAAAATTACTTATAATCTTTGGATTCTGAGATTTTGAGGTTTTTTTTTTATTACAAAATCAAACTTCGATTTGCTCAAAGGTAAAACTTTCGCTTTCGGTTAATTTTATTGTAACTTGGCTCAAGGTTGGGAAGCTGATTATTTTACGTGTGAAAGTGCAGTTAGTGAGGAAAATGTCATAAAAAAAACACTCAGAAAAACGTAACCAAAAAAAGTGACATGATGATAAACTGCTTGGTCCGAAAATTCTTGAAAAAATCTTTAAAAATTAATTACTCGAAAACTACAAAAAATCGGCGAACATACATGGGGTATATTCGGATAGCCCCGGATGTAAGGCATCAAAATTTTTTTTATAGACGTCAGTCTTTGGACCACCCTGTGTATAAAACTCAAAGGTGACTGACATATATAGTGATCTATCAACGCACAGCCCAAACCACTGGACGGATCGGGCTGAAATTTAACATGCAGGTAGATGTTATGACGTAGGCATCCGCTAAGGAAGGATTTTTGGAAATTCCCACGGGATAAGGAAAAAACGGGAATTATATATGCGATTCCGAGTGACGCTATCTCAGTAACTATAATAACTAGACTCTTCAAATTTGATACAAAAGTAGGTGATTACAATACTAAGAAACTAATTTCAGGATTTTTGGAAATTCCTACGGGATAAGGAAAAAAAACGGGATTTATATATTCAGTTCTACAGGATCGATTATTCGTTTTACTCGTCGTATAAAACTGAAATTTGGCCTTCAAGTTCCCTTGGGGAGTGTAGGGGAGCACTACAAAAGGATTTCCCGAAATTCCCACGGGAACGGGAAAAACGGGACTTTTCGTTTTACTGGTTGCAGAAAGCTGAAATTCGGCATGTAGGTTGCTTCGGGAGTGTAGAGGAGCATTAAGAGAGTACTATACATAAAAACGTTCCTCTTGAATCATTCTATCTATTAATAAAAACCGCATCAAAATCCGTTGTGTAGTTTTGAAGATATAAGCATACAAAGGGACGTAGGGACACGATGACAGAAAAAGCGACTTTGTTTTATACTATGTAGTGACTATGTAGTGATGATGATGATAGTGATAAAGAGTTATAGGTACATACATACACTGCGGCGAAGCTAACCAGTTAACTACAAAGTGATGAACGAGAAAATTTTAATCGCCCATTTTGTAGAGAGCAGCCGCACACTAAGGTTCAAATTGCGACGGCAAATAGGTACAGTCAGCGTCATATATATTCACGAGCAAAAGTAATAAGTCACTTCCCACATGATATTTTATATTAATTATAATAATATAATAATAAAGAAATCGCATTAAGGAACCTTAGACTTGACACGTGTTACATATTTCCCACTATACCTACTTCCGTCAAGCGCTGACCAAAAGCATTGCATGCACACAGCACGAAACCGATGCCATTCGACTTGACCTCGTAAAAAAACCTACGATGGCGAAAATGCTGACGCGGCGGCTCGTGTAGCAGCCTGGGCGATGCGGCCGCGCAACCGCGGGCTCACTTCGTTTTTAGCATCGAGCGAGTCAAAACCATATAATTTTTATCTTTTTTAATAATTGTAATCCTTTTCTAATTAAACAATTTTAGGCAATCTCGTTTTTGAGTCATCCGGCTGCCACTTCCGTATTTCACGACTTTGTCTAGATTTCATTACTTTTTAGAGATAAACAAGCAGCTCCATCGAGACTTTGCTAGTTTTTTACAGAATGTTGTGGTGGGATATCGTTATAGTCCAAGTGGTCAAATATATCAGAACACGCTCTTACTCCCTTGACAAACAGGCGTGTACCGATATCATGAGGACACTTTGACTGTTACGATATAATAAGACACTGACTGTACGTGCACTCGAGGACTTTAAATGTTGAACCACTGTGGAACGCTGTCGTGTTAACTTTGCCAATCCTTTTCCACTAAAAGGCAATTATTTCACTGTGACAGCATTCCATGGTATGCTCAACAATTAAAGACCTCGAGTGTACATGAAATTTTTTCGTTCAAACATCGAGTCATCGAAACATCCAAAAACTATTCTTATTCTATGCTAAAGTATAGTGCAGCATTATCATGCCGCATTATCATTACGTACCTTTTTTCGTTTCGGCGTTACTGGCTGATTTTTCTTAACGTCTAATTCATATTATTCAAGGTGTTTAGAATAGGTATTTCAAATTTTCAAATTGTGTTTCTGTGCTCTGAGACGAGTTTTTGAAGACAGTTGGATTGACTTGTTGTGAGAGACGTGTCATCGTTTTATTTACATTTTTCTCAAGAAACCAATTTAATTACTTGATAAAGTAATTTGTTGCTGATTTTTACGACACGAGTGGAGATCGCTAAGTAAAGCCGGTGGATTTTCCCGTGTCGAGTCGCCCTTGTCCGGGTATTAATTTTATTTGGCCGATTTTTCATCGGTTCCCCCGCTACCCCAACTATTTCCTGGTTCTGGCCTATTATATTCCCGCTACAGTACTGTGTACGAAGAAAAGGGAGTTATTCCTGTTAAGACTTCAAGCCGTCTGATTTTTATCGTATTCTTCAGGAAATCGCAGTTGGATACCATTATCAAGAAGACGATTCGCTCCTGACGTATTCTTATATTTAATACCCCTTAAATGCGTTCTTTTTACCCGAGCTATGCGAATTGCAATTAGTCCTTAAATTTTGTGTTTATCTATTATACAAGATCACTTTTGCCGGCGAATGTTTAATAGTTTCAACTCATAACAATCGTTCTCTTCCCTTATAATGTATGTACAAGGTAGGCATATGTAGCGACTCTGCAGAGGAGTTAGATAGCCTACTTTTTTCTGAGTACGTTTTAACTTATAACTCGCTGTTTGCGAACAATTGTTACACGATATTTTCTAATTCTCTAAATTCTAAAAAGGGGTTCACCATGTTCTTGTCGTTTGTTTGGTTCTCAATTAGCTTACAAGATCTGTACTTTTCATAAGACTCGCGCGACTCTTTACTTATTATAAACCGTTGTGATAACCTTCGCATTACCTGAATAAAGTGTTTATGTTCTAAATTCTACGTGTTTAATTTATGTTAGCGTCATAGGGCATTTAAGTGCACCTAAGTGTGCTTTAATGTTTTATTATGCTACAATAGCTACTAGCTGCAGGAGTGGTCAGAACCACTGCATGTTAGACCTTCTGTGGCCACCGGTGGCGGCTCTTTGATAGCTTATCATTTTCAGATCAATAATGCCCGCGGAGAACTGGGGTGTGTCTGTGGCAGCGATGGGCGAAGGCTGGCACAACTACCACCACACGTTCCCGTGGGACTACAAGGCCGCTGAACTACCGTACGCGCTCAACCTCACCACGCTGCTGCTGGACGGATTCGCGAAGCTGGGCTGGGCGTACGACCTCAAACAGGCCTCTCCTAACTTGGTGAAAACCGTAACCAAAAACAGAAATAACAAATCTTTACATCACATGTAACTCCGACACTTTTGCTGAACGAGAGTTCATTTACTTTATTTATTAAGGCGAAAAGTTATAATTTCAGGTAAAATTGGTTTGGATAAAAGTTATTGGACTTTTTAGGGGTTTCCAGGGACAATTGTAACTTTCAACTTTTACCTATATGTATAGGTACACACAGAAAAGCTATTCGGTAAACACCCCAGTTATCCATGTGTGTCATTCTATACACACATCCGCACTTAGCCGCTGCCTTATTACGCACACAACAAAATGGTTCGGTATCCACACGAGCATTCACACTGACATGGCCTACGTGTTCTATTGTGTTTTCTGACTACCTTCACGTATAGTTATTCAAACCTGCTATTATGTTGTTAAAAGCATAATTTCGCGACTTGATTATAAGCGCGGTGGCTCAGTTGTACTGATATAGGGCTATGAAACCGAAAGAACCTAGTTCGAATCTTGCACAAGTGTATCTATTTTGTTTTTCAATTTTAAACTACTTATCTCAAAATAAAATCATGTTTACTTAACCCGTCAAGCGTCTAAGCGACTACAGTAGTCCCTAACTTTTTCGGGCGGGAAATGTCCTAGGGACTGCATTATGCAGTTAGGGAAAGTTAGGGACTACTGTAATCACTTGGACGCTTGACGGGTTAAAACAAGAAAAAAAGGATGTAAAAGAATTAAATAATAAAATACAATAATTGTTTAAAATTTTTTATTGCAACATTTAATTATTATTTATTATTATTACATACATACATATACATACATACCGTCACGCCTCCTTCCCACAGGGGTAGGCAGAGACTACTTTATTCCACTTGCTACGGTCCTGACATATTTCTTTCGCTTCATCCACAGTCATCAATCTCTTCATACCATGCTCGTCGGTTTCGGGTACTCCTGACCTGACCTTTTTCCAAAACGTCTCCTATTTGGTCGTCTCCTATTATTATTATACTAGCCTATATTTGTTATTATTACCAAAAGTAATTAAATTAGCAAAATAAAACTGCATACTTTTCCTTATAATAGCATAATATTCATAAAATAACACGTACTTTAGGGGCCTGTATGATTTTATGTTAACTAAAAAGTTTTATGTCACTAACATTAATTTAAAAATCATTATCTTGCAAACTCAGATCAAATAAATACTTTTTATTTGATCTGAGCTTGCAAATTGAATACACAACCAAAAAAACGGCTATTTTAAAATGTAATTAATTTGAATTGACAAGGGTTTTGAAAAGGGCATCATTGCTAAGAAGAAATGCCTTAAGAACCACATAATTATTATCTTAAATTCTGATTCATTAAGTTCAAGCCTGATAAAGATGAACGAAATGTTTTATCTGCGGACATGTAAGTCAGTGGTGAAATGAATCGACATGTGAAATGACAGCCATTAACAATAACATCATTGCACACTGGATTAAATCTCCAGTTTGAAGTGACTAAGCTATCTAGATTTGCTTTGGATTGGTCTAGAAAAACCTTAAACTCGTCTTAGACTAATTTGAAATGTCAGTTTTCTATGTAAAAGCATAGATATTGGGGCGTTAGTGGCTTCAGGGTCTTTTCAATAAGCTTTTTTTAATTATAACGTTTAAAAAATTATTTTATTAAAATAGTAATATTAATTGGGACAGAGTTACGTGAGTACTTTAATACAAGGGTGGTAATAGAGACGACAGACAGCCGCTCTGGCTTTAAATCCTACTTTTATACAAATCAACAGCGCCCCGGTGGGCAAAAGTGAAACTAAATTAGTTCTGTAAACCGCCGCGAGAGGTCGCTAGTTGATGATGCGTCGACATATTCGGCCGCCTTGAGTTGCCTTTTAGTGAATGCTCTCTTAATGATGCCAGTCGCTGTTTTTATGTTAGCGACTTGATACGTTGTCTCGACCAGGGAAAACGGTCACGACTCTGCCCAATTGCCATTTGAGCGGAGGTTGGTTGTCTTCTTTGATAACAACCAAAGTGTCTGGTTTGATGTCATCTCGATTAGTTTGCCATTTAGTTCGCTTCTGGAGCTCAGTGATGTACTCGTTGGACCAGCGCCTCCAGAAGCGTTGTCGAAGTAGCTCAATACGCTTGTAACGTGTCACTTTGTATAAGTGGATCTACGAAGAGTGTTGCATTTAACTAAAATAGCACCAGTAAAGTCTACACCTACATGCAAAAATGGTCTCTCTAGGTGTACTCTAGGTTGCGGTAGTACAGACATCCTTTGTTTACAAGATTCAGCGCGATATCTAACGCAAATTATGCAATTGTGGATAACCTTTCTCACTTCTAAGCATCCATTAATGGGCCAGTAATTTAAACGTAAATTTGACAAAGTATTTTGTATATCAGAGTGGAACAATGTGAGATAAAAAAAAAAAAAAAAAACTTTATTGCCAAAGTACAGGTGTGACAATCAAAACATTACAAAATAATACAATTAGGACTACACTTTGACAATGGGTACCGTTCTCAGCAAAGCTTTAACTATGTACGTGTGTGTGTGCGTGTGTGTGTGCGTGTGTGTGTGTGTGTGTGTGTGTGTGTGTGTGTGTGTGTGTGTGTGTATGGGTTTTTGTGTGCGCTTGTGTGCGTGTGCGTGTGTGAAAGGGTGTAATGTGCATGTGCGAATGCTTCGATCAACAATACAACTAGATTCACGGTGATAGCTCTGAAAACGGCTCCGAGAAATAAGGCCACAAAATAAATTTGTGGCCTTAGTTCTGACAGTATGCGCCAACCTCGGCCAACGTGAGGACGTGTCAAAATGCCACAATGTGCGTTCAAAAATTGCAAAAACAGCCACCGAAACACTAAGGTTTCGGAAGGAATATCTTTCTTTAAGTAAATACAAGTCAGTATTTCATAAAGTACGTAAAAATTGGCAGTTTACATTTTAAAATCAATAATTTATTGTTTGGCCCACCATCTTGACAATAATCGGATGTTTTAGAACAAGAAATTCATGGAGTAGTTCTTGTTTTAAAATAAAATATATATTGCATTTTTTTGTAGATTTCTTAGTGATCCTTTTTGCTGTGCAGAATTGGTAACTATTGTCGCGAGAGAAAGAGAAGAAGAACTTTACATGCCTTACCAAAATTCTGCTATAATGTTCGATTCATTTTGACAAATTCGACATAACTGGAAATAGCCAAAGACGTAGATTACAGAAAAAGGCGATTCCCAAATTGCAGGTATAGTTACATAGAAATGTTTAAAATAATATAAGATGAAGTATAGTGAGAAGGAACAGAGGAGCTATCACTTATTAAAGAAGACGTAAAGCTTCAAGAAAAGTTCAAGCTGTACAATATTTATAACACACACACAAATCACGTCTTTATCCCTTACGGGGTACACAGAGCCTAAGGTAACAGGTACCTACAGGCCACATTTAGCAAGATTGTGGGCGTCTAGGTGGAAAATCGAATCAAAATAGTGATGGGTTGCTAGCCTCATCGCCTATAACATGATTCCTATTATAATCGCCCATTCCCTCGACGACTTTCTGCTTGAGAGGCGGTAGGTCGAACAACTAGGTTACTACGGCTGTTGCCTGGCTGGGCCTGCGTGGGAACTATGACCCAATCCCTCTCGTTGTTAAAGGAAGCCTGTGCTCAGCAGTGGAACGTAGATGGGCTTAATTAATAAAATTCATGTTAATATTTGTATTTGTTAATATCTGTCAAATAAAAAAAATCTGAGTTATATACTTAATTGCGACTCCATTATTACCCCGTTCCTCAAATAGAATGACATCTTTTTGAAACGAAGGTAGTTCTTTTGTTTATCGAACGCTTTCGCTCGCTTGTGACGAAACGTCGTAAGTATTATATACAATTATAATTATTTGGATCTTTGTTGCTTAGACATAAGGTTTATTTTACGTTAATAAAGAAGGTAAAACAGATATAGCTATAAGCATAAGCAACAGGGCCACTTTTTCGCTTTGATTTTGTATGGGACCTTGAATCTAGTTGTATTGTTGATCGAAGTGCGAATGAGTTAAAAAAGAGATAAATAGTATGGTGTAGATATTATATGTTTTAAGTGGGGTCTAAACTAAATAAATAAATAAATACAGGACCTTTTCTTACTTTTTACAAAATATTTATACCTAACTACACAAATTACACAATACTCACAAGGGACAAGTTTGCCTTTGCGTTTGCAAAAGGTGAGCTTTAACCAACTTTTTGAACGTTAACAAAGCCATATGTTCCCTTATAGGTGGTGGTAAGTCGTTCCAAATTTTTGTTGCGGCGAATTTGAAGCCCCCCTTAAATAATCCGGTTTTATGCTGTGGTGCCTTGAGTTGGTTTTCTCTATTGCTTCTGAGAGGTCGCGTAGATAGATAGATAGATAGATAAAAACTTTAATCACCACAAAACATTAATGGCCCAAAACAGCATTGGTAATTAACAAAAGTAAAAACAACTTATAAAATAACATGCAACACGGTTCCAAAAGATATTTAAAATTAACATTAAAATAACTAATAAAAAAAAGGGAAAGCAAATAATTTTGAACATTAGAGAGCCATGTGATGTTGTGGGAAATAGGCGCTGACTCAGCATGGACTGCAACTACGAATAGCTGCAGAGCTGGTATTCTGTCAGAGACCTGAAAGAGTGCCAGCGTGTTTCTCAACAGAAAATTTGTATTGTGTCATTATGCCAAACATTGAAAAGAGTTCTGATTTTACTTACAAATTCTACTGACTGAAGAAGTGGCCAAAATGTAAAATTAGTAATTTAGAATTTATGAATTTATGCCGAAATGCCAAACAATTTCAATTTCAAAAAAGAAGCAGAATATTAAGTGATGATGAATGAGGAAGGTTCAGGACATTTGTATTTGTAGTGATAGAAGATGTAATTTATATTTGCTGCGAAAAGTCGATCTTGATTTAATATTTCGAATAGGTGGAGGTATATTGTTCCAGCATTTTGTAGCTTGGTACCTGAAACGTCCCCGAAACGCGCACGTTTTGTGAGGGTACACGCTCAACACCAAGGCTCGCGAGGCTCTAGCTTTATGATAAGAAGGAGACCATTTAAGCTTTGTGTACATATAACTGGGAGTTTAAAATTTTATGCAATCAAATAATAAGCTAGAGAGTAATAAATTATAGCGACCTGACATTTTCAAAATTTTTGCGTTATTTAAATATGGAGTAATATGAGTACGAGCGTCTTTAACCCATTCTAGCTCGTCATACAGATACCTTGGTGTTTGGAATTGCAATACTTTTCGAACCACGAATGCCAAGTGCAGATGTCTTCGGTTGGCCATATTGAGGATCCCTCTGTTGTTAAGGTAAGGTGTGATGTGTGCCCGCCTTGGTATCTCATAACAAAAGCGCACGCAAGCATTTTGTACGCGCTGTATGGATGTTTTCGTTTTGCTCAGAAGCCTTGGTCCGTATACAGTGTCGCAATAATTGAGCTGTGATAATACCAGGGCCTCTACCAGAACTTCCCTCACGTTTACCGACAGGTACTTCCGTAAACTGTACAGTGATTTGAGTCTGAAAAAAGCATTACGAATTTTGGTGTTTACATGCTCCACGTACCGCATTTCCCCATCCATTATCAAACCAAGATTCTTTACATGTTCGACCTGGGGGACAGGTTCCATTCCTATATGAACCCCCGGGCCCTGTTCATTAATCCTGTTACGCTGCCATTTGCTGCCCATTACGATAAATTGGGATTTGGAAGGATTTAGCACAAGATTATTTTTTAGCGACCACTGTGCCACCGCCTCAAGGTCTTCGTTTATCTTTTCTGTAGCATGATTTAGATCTTGTGGAGCAAAGGCATAGTACAACTGGGTATCATCTGCATATAAGTGTGTCTTACAGTGTTTCAGGTTTGATACTATGTCTGCCGTGTAAAGAATGAAGAGTAAAGGGCTTAGGATAGACCCTTGTGGTGTGCCACGAACGATCCGTTGCGTGTTTGACTTCGTTATTATTCCTTGTGCTGTGTCCAGCTCAACGAATTGCTGCCTGTTGCTAAGGAATGACTGAAACCAATTGCACGACAACCGCGTTACTCCGTAATATGACATTTTTGCGAGAAGCAGTGTGGGATTAAGACAATCAAATGCACGGGAGAAGCAGATGCAGTTTGCGTATAATCAATGTAGTAATATGATGCTTGCACGGTAGAATGAGTGGATGTTTCTGGTTAAACTGAACATTAGCATGCTTAATTCGACCTCCTACTCTTAGCAAACCATCACTGTCTAGGTATGGAGATAATTTTCTCAATGGACCAGATTTAAAGGTGTCTAATTTTGTAGTGTCTGTAGTACTGTCAACAGATTTTAGTTCATTTACTTCTTTAGAAAACTTATCACCTTGAACGGTCTTAATAATAAAATTGTGGCCTTTTTGTAGCTCATTAATCAATAATGGACCTGTTCGCTTGTCATTTTTGTTTGTACAATCACTACATAGTATAAAACAAAGTCGCTTTTTCTGTCATCGTGTCCCTATGTCCCTTTGTATGCTTATATCTTCAAAACTACACAACGGATTTTGAGGCGGTTTTTATTAATAGATAGAGTGATTCAATAGGAATGTTTTTATGTATAATACATGCATAATAATGTAGAAAAACACTGGTTAACCCGTGCGAAGCCGGCGCAGGTCGCTAGTTGTAAATAAATCTATAACAAAAGGCAATTGTTCTTTGTAATTTAGTAAAACTTGAAATTCTATGGAAAACATTATCACACATGTAATTACTGTAATTTTTTCCTTTCTCAGTAACTGTATTGACTGATTTTTCAATAATAATTTCTGAATGCAAAATGTCACTCTCCGGCGCCAAGAATTTGGTCTGGGGCCATTGTGACCTAGGCAACAATAACCACTGAGGTCCATGCCACCAGAGGGCGCTCTTTTGTAATTCTTGGGGTTTTATACCGCGTGTCAGAAGATCAGCTGGGTTGTCCTTTGTGACAACATGGTTCCAACATGATACATCAGTATTTTCAATTATTTGTGTCAAGCGGTTTGAGACAAATGTATTTAATTTTTTGTATGGAGACTGTAACCAATAATATACAATAGATGAATCAGTAAAGGTTCTTTAATTTCTAGCACAGATTGCAATATCTTTACAGTTCTTACCAGTAATTCTGATAGCAACAAGGCACCACACAATTCCAGTTTTGGTATTGTTTTTGAAGGATTTGGTGCAAGCTTATTCTTGGAAATTATTAAATTGCACGTAGGTTCCATGTTAGGATACCTAGCTAACATATAGATACACCCACCATAGGCCTTGGTCGATGAATCTGAAAAGCCTACAAGTATGCACTTATTAGGTAAAATAAATACCTTGGAATGTTAATGTCTTTCAGTTGAGACCATGAATCTGATATTAAATTCCATTTAAGAAGGAGTGGCTGAGTAAGCGGTTCATCCCAATCCAACTTTTCTTTCCATACTTGGATAAATATTTTACCAACAACAGTGCAAGGTGACAAAAACCCGAGTGGATCAAAGGTTTTAGCAATGAATGAAAATGTATGTATTTATGTATGTATAACTCTTTATCTATACATATAAAATTCAAAGTCCTGACTGACTGACTGACTGACTTAACTATATATTAACGCACAGCCCAAACCACTAGACTTAGAGACTTGAAATTTTGCACATAGATACCTTATACAATGTAGGCATCCAATAAGGAAGGATTTTTGGAAATTCCCACGGGATAAGGAAAAAACGGGAATTATATATTCGACTCCGAGTGACGCTATCTCAGTAACTATAATAACTAGACTCTTCAAATTTGATACAAAAGTAGGTGATTACAAAACGAAGAAACTAATTTCAGGATTTTTGGAAATTCCTACGGGATAAGGAAAAAAACGGGATTTATATATTCAGTTTAACGAAATCCTGTGAACTATAATTACTAGACTCTTCAAATTTGGCATAGAAGTAGGTGATTATAATAGTAAAATAATGTTTTAATGATTTTTGGAAATTCCCACGGGATAAGGAAAAAAACGGGAATTATATATTCAGTTCTACGGGATCGATTTTTCGTTTTACTGGTCGTATAAAACTGAAATTTGGCCTTCAAGTTCCCTTGGGGAGTGTAGGGGAGCACTAAAAAAAGGATTTCCCGAAATTCCCACGGGAACGGGAAAAAACGGGACTTTTCGTTTTACTGGTTGCAGAAAGCTGAAATTCGGCATGTAGGTTGCTTCGGGAGTGCAGAGGAGCATTAAGAGAGTACTTTCCAAAATTCCCACCGGAACGGGAAAAATATTTTGTTTACAAAGAAATACTGCGGTAGGCATAATATGGCTAGAAACTTGAAATTTGGCACACATATACCTTGAGTATCCTAGAGGTGCACTAAGAAGGTATTTTTCGAAATTCACACGGGATAGGGAAAAAAACGGGATTTTTTGTTTTACTGGTCGTAGAAAGCTGAAATTTGGTAAGAGCCTTCCTTGATGAGTGTATGGGAGCACCGAGAAAGGATTTCCAGAAATTCCCACGGGAACGGGAAAAACAGGACTTTTCATTTTACTGGTTGCAGAAAGCTGAAATTTGGCATGTAGGTTGCTTCGGGAGTGTAAAGGAGCATTAAGAGAGTACTTTCCAAAATTCCCACGGGAACGGGAAAAATATCTGTTTACAAAGAAATACTGCGGTAGGCATAATATGGCTAGAAACTTGAAATTTGGCACACATACCTTGAGTATCCTAGAGGTGCACTAAGAAGGTATTTTTCGAAATTCCCACGGGATAGGGAAAAAACGGGATTTTTTGTTTTACTGGTCGTAGAAAGCTGAAATTTGGTAAGAGCCTTCCTTGATGCTGTATGGGAGCACTGAGAAAGGATTTCCAGAAATTCCCACGAGAACAGGAAAAACGGGATTTTTCGTTTTACTGGTCGTAGAAAGATGATATTTAGCATTTAGCTTCCTTAGGGAATGTAAGGTAGCATTAACAAAGGATTTCCTAACATTTTTACGGGAACGGGAAAAACCGGGATTTTACGTTTTACCTACTTGACATAAAAAGTTGAAATTTGTCGTTTATTCGGGAGTGTAGGGGAACACTAAAACGGGAAAAAACGGGATTTTACGTTTCCAGACGAAACAGCGGAAGAAAGAGACTTAACATTTATAACGTGTCTTTCTTTAAAGGTTTTAAGTGTACCTACTCCGAAAGCACTCCCCAAAATTTTCACGGGAACGGGAAAAAACTTATTTTTTCGTTTTACATCTTAGCGCGTACGAAGTCGCGGGCAAAAACTATTTGGGGTAGGTATATTTTAGGACAGCTCTTTAGGTTAGGTTAGGTTTGTTTTATAAAAATCCTGCAATATTTACAGTTTCAGAAAAATTAAGGCAGCGGGGCAATGCGGGGGCTTGCTTGCATGCTTGCTTGAGTCCTTGCTTTGCATGCTTGATTGCATACTTGCTTTCAAGCATGCTTGCATGGTTGCTTGCATGCGTGCATGCTTGCGTGCTTACTTGCATGCATGCTTGCTTGCACGCTTGCTTGCACGCTTGCTTGCCTGCTTGCATGCCTGTTTGCATGCCTGCTTGCATGCCTGCTTGCATATTTACATGCTTGCAGGTTTGGGTGCTCGCTTGCTTGATTGCTAGCTTCTTTGAAATGCTCATGGTTAACGCGTGCGAAGCCGCGGGCAAAAGCTAGTCTACTATATAAAAATAAGTCGGGTTTTCCTTCCTGACGCTATAACTCCAGAACGCACGAACCGATTTCCACGGTTTTGCATTCGTTGGAAAGGTCTCGGGCTCCGTGAGGTTTATAGCAAAGAAAATTCAGGGAAAATTTCAACAGAAAAGCGGGAAAATCTTTTTTCACATACAGCGCCATATCTGATACATAGCATGAACTACAAACCAAAATGGCGCCGGTGCGTGATACATTGTTTGACAGCTACTACAAATTTATCCCGGAAAATTGCATAGTTCCCGCGGCATAGCGATAAGCGAATTCTCCGCGGACAGAGTCGCGGGCAACAGCTAGTTGTACACCCAGCAAAGCGAATCGGTAAGCACCCTAGTTATCCATGTGTGTCATTCTATACACACATCCGCACTTATCCGCTGCCTTATTACGCACACAACAAAATGCCCTATCTGTGCTAATTGTGTTTTCTGACTACCTTCACGTATAGTTATTCAAACCTGCTGGTATTTTGTTCAATGGAAGCATAATTTTGCTACGAGTATTATAAGCGTGGTGGCTCAGGTGTATTGACCTAGGGTTACGAAACCTAAAGAACCTGGTTCGAATCCTGCACAAGTGTATCTTTTTTGTTTTCAATTTTAAATTACTAATCTCAAAATAAACTCATGTTTACTTAAAACAAGAAAGAAAGGACGTAAAAGAATAAAACAATAAAATGCAATTATTGGTTCAAATTGTTTATTGCAACGTTTAATTTTTATTGTATTAGCCTCTATTTGTGTTATTATTATTATTACCAAAAGTAATTAAATTAGCTAAATAAAACTGCACACTTTTCCTTATATAATAATATTCATAGCGAGGGCAGGAAGCTTTGTCTCTCGACACTAGCTGCATTTAAAATCACTATTTATATAAAAACACACCTGAGTTTGCGTCCCATTTTCTTAGCGATGAATCGATGAGTGTATTTTTTCTTGACTGTTTTCTGTTTTCATTTAGTATAATTATGATTGTCCAGCATTTATGTTGTCAGTATGTTTAATAATCCTTGCGCTAAAAAGCAACGCTGCGCATTGACATTATTTGTTGCCGTCACAATGTGCTACGGCGGTTCGCGGTTCATTTACCATAATTATACGGTCACACAAAGTTTGTTTGGATTATTAGATTTACCTTCTAGAGTAATGTGAAAGAAGTTTGTTTGTTAATGGGCAGTTCTCCGGAGTGGCATTTTTACGTGTCCGGGGCAAAAATAATAGATTTCGTCGCTAGATAATACTGAAAAAAATCAGACATATACTTTAGGCTCAGTTCCGCTTAGAGCACTATTAAAATACTCCATAGTTATGTTAAGAATTCAAAACTGATCCTTCGTTATGGTAAATGAGAACAGGCTTTATTAAAGAGAACAGTCACAGTGACGTTGACAGCTGACAGATGTCAACGGCACGTTTTGGCGCGAAGCGCTCTAGAAGAGACGCGGAGATTGTATTGTCATTCAGGACTGAGATGTTGATATGTGTAGTGATACGTTCGAAGTGTAAATCTGTATTAATGGTAAGAAAAGATGTAGCGATCAATAAGAAAAGACTATGCCAGTGAGGTTTCTTGCTAGTTCTTCCTGCGGAGGGTCATACCTGAACTAGCTCAATGTACTCTGTGTTGTTGACCAAGTGAATAAAACGATGTGCGCTACTAACCCGACTTTCATTGGATGTAAGAGAGGATCCTAACAAGTCAGAAGCGCGATGAAACACGCCCCATGACATAGGAAGGAAAGCCACAGAAAAGGGTATGGTATTAGAACTAAATCTGGTAAGTGATAACTGTTATGTGAACCGGCGTCTTACAAAATCCCGTGAGTATTCGTATTGGATTATTGAAAATAAAATACTGCTTAAAGTGAGTTGAAAATATATTGGTTCTGCTTCATATGGGTGTGAGATGACCAGTGGCGTGCGATGAGAGATCGGCAGGGTAGGCAGCGGTAAGGTGACGCAATAAAAATTGTACACGTGGCTTGCGCTGGCGACTCTCCACTGCACGCCATAGGAGATGACCAGCTTGAGGTCATTTTGATTTACATTGCATGAAGCAGGTATATACAAGATTCAGTCACAACTATTGAGTGAACTGTTAATGACGTATTTTGATTGACTAACTTAATGACCAATGAGGATAGTTGATGAATGATCCACAGAGATACTTTACCTGAATCAGATGGTTGATCACTTAAACACTTACCTAAAACTAGGAAGGCAAACAAGTGTGTTCTACCCGATGGTAAGTGATGACCACTGCTAGTGAGATAGTTTTTCTTCTAGTATTTGCATGTTTATGTGGAAATAACAAGATATAGAAGAGGGTTTATTGTGATGGATTGTGTAACATCCATTATAGTGGTTTGAGATGGATTTAAAGTTATAGATCTATCTTATTTATTTGGAAAGTCATGTAATATACCTTCCAGTGATTTTTATTTAGATTAGACTTCTTGATAATATTGTGAAATAATTTATAAGAGAAGAGAATGAGAGTAATTATTCGTACTCTAATACAAAATGTACAATACTCACACATACACATACAAACACTACACTACACCATATTGTCACACATTGTCTGGAGGTGATTCTTCTGAGCTGACTTCACTAACTAGGTAGTCCTAGGATTGAAAATATTCATGTGTTAGTAATATTATAAAATAAAGAGAAAATTTAAGAGATATTAAGTGACATATACTATCAGTAAGTAGATAGTACTCAGGTATGGAAAAGTAAATTTAAAGGGAAGTAAGTGATATGAATGCATAAATAATATGTTTCTAGGGATTAATATTTACTTATTTATTTATTACATTCTAATGCAAGGACCATACATTACATGTCAAGATGTTACAAGTGATTTGTCGGTCCATGACACAAGGGTACTCGATAATAATAATAATCAACCACTGCATACAAGGATTATTTTATTTTATTGTTTTCCATCAAGGAGTTTTCAAAACAGTGATGATTATGAGGAGTGATAATGAGTATAAATTAAAATTTAAAAAGAAAAATCTGCAAGTCAAATATATTATTAAATAAAATAATATTATGATACTGTGATATATTTCTATGGGATTACATTTGAAGCATTGGTTAAGTGTTTTACAAGTTAGTTATTGAGATGATGAGATGATGTTAAAGATTATACCTACTCAAACAAAAAAATGTGGATTTCACTGGTGATCTGTGAGGATACAGTGCACCAATCATGATTAATAGTGTTTATATCAATTGCATTCTTCATTATACACAATAGATATGCATAATGTAGAAACCTATGTGACAAAAATACAGGGTTAGGAACTCTGGTCTTGTCACTTGTCACTAAAGTAAGTACAAGACATGGAGGATTCTAATGAATAAATTTATTAAAATGAAGAGAAGTAGGTAAAATTATGAAAAGTATATAGGTACAAAAAAAACCAGAGTCTAATATGTACCTAAATTATTTTGAATATACTTCTACAGGCATATAGTGCAGATAAGATAGTGTGCCATTGCATTGACACCTGTTGAACATATGGTAGTTTACTGTCTTGAAAAGAAAATTACAAATATGAGGGAAAATTAAATACCTTGCATAGTAAATGTTTGTGTATTCACATGCCAAACTTATCAAGTGACTTCAAAATCAATTTGGTAGTGATGTTGGGTTAACTATGTCCTGGCAACTAAGAGATACATTAAAACCGGAGACCACCTATACATATTATACATGTTCTTTCGGAAAAGTATGTATATGAAAAAATATATGTTATGTGTTATCAATTGAAGTGCAAATGATAGTGAACCTAAGAGATATATTATATATAAAAAATAAAATAAAAAAATTAAACTTTTAGTTGCATGAGCATAACAGAGACTTAGTAATGGACAGATTGGACAATACACATCAACTTTAGGAAGATATTCAATATGCCCTTTTAGTGTTGTGTATTATAGTGAATGCAATTCAAGACATGATAAGATTAATTCATCTAGAGTCATTTAATAAATATATCAAATACCGATCAAGGACAATCAAGTGACCTTTTTCTAAACTAAGGAGAGCCTGTGCTTTGAGTAAACATACTTATACAGATTAATACATACTAGAAAACCATATAAAGCATTCGAGAGCAAATAGTCATTTTTGTGTTCATACATAATGTCTGCCCTGACTGGTGACAGACTCTGAACTTATAGTTTCATGGTCCGGTTCAGCCCTCTAACCATTGGGCCATTGATTGTCAACTGAATTTAATAGACAAATCTCTGATTTTGTTGATGGATAGTCAGTTGATTACTGCTAATATTATTACTGTACTTGGTAGAGCCACATAGTGCATAAACCCATGAATCTACTCAGGGGTAACTACCCTTTGAGTATTTTATTTTTAGGCGAGTGATTGCCTTAAGAAATCCCATTTCCATTTGCTCACCATCAAATCTGTAGACAGAGTAGACAGGCACTTTATTGATAGTGCGATTGGTATAACAGTTTACACACACAACAGGAAACATTACTGTAACAACTGGTTACAAGATTTTCATAAGATAGAGAATTTGTATGAATGCAATTAAAATATGACATAATAGGTAGGTGCCTATAAAAGTAAATTAGATATTGTGATGAGTGTCAACTCACACTTACACGCATGTGTGTGAACATGTTACTGTACAAAATAAAGGGGCTGATAATATTGACAGTCACTAAAAGATGTACACATACAAAAGCAAGCTAGTCCCTCAAAGAGATCTCTACCGTTGTGTGTTGGCCGTGGGTAGTTGAGAAGAGCTAGTTGAGAACCCATAAACAGTGGGTTGATGATTTCAAACTGTGAAGACAACACATAAGAATAACTCAACATAATACATGTATACATGAACGCAACATCAAATATACTACATACAATACGTACAAAGAGTAGCGAAGTCAGAATAGTGATTCAAGATTAATGTCTTTACAAAATTTTAAGTGAAGCAAAGTAAAGTAATGAAGTCGAATCTAATATTTTAATGACTAAGAGATAAATACAGAGTAGGTACTTATAATAATACTATAATTTATTACACGTGAGTTCATATTGTGTCAGTAACACGAAATTAAAAATTATGTGGGAAGTGAAATAGTGATGTGTGATGATAATAATAGACTTCTGAATGTTTCAGCGATATTGTACGCTGATTATTCTGTGACGAGAGATGACTGGATTGCCACTGATTGGTAAGTGACAAAGTCGTATGTCATAAGTCATAAGCCGTTTATTTTCTAATAAACAATGAATGAGGCCGAACCCCAACGGCGACCTGGATGATACTGAACACGAACAGTGACCAGGACAGAGAGCCCGGATGATACCGAATTAACGGTGACCACAAAATGGGCAGTGGATGATACCGAAAGATTTGATGATTGAAGTGAATAAATACATAGATAGTATTTACTTGTACTTAGAATTTATTAGTCAGAATGTTCTTGTTGAATTTTGATATATATATATGCCCCAATTCATAACCATCTCGTTACGTCAACGACTATAAGCCATTTTTGTTTATGGTAATTATAGCTCTAAAATCCATGTCAATATGTTCATAGAATAAAAAGAAATAATACCGCAAGGATTGCTACTCGTAATCGTAATAATCGTCTAATGAAAAAAAAACAATTACCTGCTATGGGTGGTGTAGGGGTATAGCACGCGTCACGGAATGACGAGGACCCGGGTTCGATTCCCGGCCATAGCTTTACTTTTCGGATTTTTCTATATGTTATAATTTTCACTGACATTTAGAAATTAAAAACAATTCACATTCGGAGAAGCTTAGTTATTTTATTCACTTCAAACAATCAAGCGAATATCTAAGCGGTGACCACAAGTGATGCATAGACTGATACCGAAGCACGCATGTGCAAGCGGTGGCTATGGAAGTGATTATGGCAATGGCTAATGACTGCGCTATTTATTATGTCAAATTGCAAATATTTATTATATTCGCTTAAGTAATTCATTATCATGTGAAACGATCTTTTTACTTTGTGCAACCAGAGCGACACAGTACATTTATTTCTTACGTTTAAAGTCCAGTATTTGACTGTGGCAGATATTATATACAAGGACCGGCATGATTGCGTTGCATGATTTCAAGGGATTGCCATCGCTCTTAATAACGATATTCTGGGATTCTCGCTTAGAACCTACATTTATATCTACGAAATTGTGATATTGGTTTGCTAAGATTCAGTAACATGAGTATTTCTTTATTGGTCCTTTTGAGTAAAAGTAAAGAGAACGTTACTAGTGAGTTACAATTTAAATGTAAATCTGAGGATAATCAACTGCTAGTATGTAATATTATTAAGCCGTTAGGAGTAGACACTATTTAGTAATTAATACAATACATCAGTAAATATCCAGAAGACTTACAGCTACGATAATGATTTTCAGCGATTATTAAACGCAATGAATGTTAGACAGTAGGCGGTTGTATCGCTTAAAATATATTGTTCGCATTTGTTTGTATTTTAAACAATTCGATTTTAGTGATTCTGAAGTGATAAACAATTAATGGGAGTTGCAGTAGCGAAATAAATAAAATGGATCAAATATTAATGCTGTTCTAAAAGATGAAATTATACTGCAATTTAAGTAATGTTTGTATATCTCAATATTTGTATGAATTGATGAATTAATTAGTGCGTAAGTACTAGTTTCGTTATAATAGGAACCCAGGACTGACGATTGATGGACAATTCAATGTTACTCTATTGATAACTGGGCAGGATATATATAAATTGCTAGTTTGATCCATGATGTTGTTGCGTTACGGCAGACGTGAAGTCAAGCAAAGATTAAAGCTCTCATTTTATTCTAGTGTCAATTGTTATAATTATAATATTTATAATATACTCGTACGTTCACGAGTAACTGAACGGAATGAGTGATCAGAAGCAATTAATTGCAGTGACATCATCATTGAGTCAATTCTGAAGTAATAATGATAAATTTAAAGAAAATGAACCGCTGACAATTTCGTCGACGGGACTTATAATGATCTGTTTCGGTGTCTTGATAATGCTTACAATTTCTGTACTTCAATTGTACTTTATTAAGAATTGGTGGGGTGAGGGGTTTGACATGTATATAATATTATTTATTATACTTACCATAATTAATATAGGTAGGCTTGCTGTGACGTGCGAGTTGTGATGGGCACCAATGCTTTTATTTTGACCATTTTATACCGACCCACTTCCTCGCAATAAATGATTTAACTTGTCTGAGAAAATGTTGATAATGGAGCAGGGTTTATTATCGACATGTTAGCAGATTTGATAGGCGATATTACAATAGCGAAGTAAGAACTTACTTGCAAGAATAAATGGTGTTATTGATAGCTAAGTCCTATTTAACACAATCAGCAAAGTATGTCGTCTCATATGTTCGGGTAGAAGTTTTAATTTGCGAATATATTATGTAGATACCTTTTGATATCTTACTTGTTGCATAGACTTGTACCTACTTGAGTTGGACTGGTCGTTTTGTTCGATATGGGTATTGAAATGGATTTGAATCAAGAACACTATTGCCATATTAGACATAGAATATAATTGGTGTTAGACTGGAAACGCAAATGAAAGTGAGAAAGAGAGAGAGAGAGAGAGAGAGAAATGTAATACGCGAATGTCAAGTAGAGATAACACGATAGACGAGACCATGTTTCTGACACGCTGCGAGCCTAAGTGCAACCACTGACGCTCAATTGAAATAAGTTGTTTCTTTTTCCTTGACACGCGCTAACAACTGTAAAAAAAAAATGTTGTTATGGATCTACTGAATCCAGGACCAACTATACTGTTATTAATAAAACAAAGAAAGGTGTTTATTGACAAAGCTTATAGCACTGCTTACGATAGGTACTGATCGACACAAAACTTATGATACTGATTGCAACAGAGTACTAGTGTGGTAATTAGTACATACGTAACAGACATTTCAATTATAGTGTAAAAAAAAAGTACTCATAGGTGTAAATGTACCTACAAGAAACGTGTATATTGGAAACCTTGTGCAAGTAATTTATGATGCGCGTAAAATGTTTGAAAGTATAATAATTTTGAATTCAATACACCACAACATATCAGTAACGGAAGTATGTAAATTTATATTGGCCACAAATAATTAAAAAAAAAAAACACTGATGTGATGACGATGTTAATACTTTATGAAGTCCTTATTTTGTTGTCTATAGAGTAGAAAGCGATAATTTGGTTGAAATTGATTGCTTATTTGGATGTCATGTCGTACATGAATGAGGGCATTCATGAGAGATGGGATGGCCGCAGCAGATATTGTGGAAATACGAATTCATTTAATTCGCTGAGCTATGCAAGCTTATACTTGTTCATATTATAAGTGTTAGAGAAGTGATACTGATATCAAAGTAAGGAATTAGTTTTTTTTTCTGTTTGTGCTGGTGTTTATGATTTTATGTAAATAGAGCAACTTAGAACAGCTTCAATTGAATACTTAAGTATGTGAAAAAAATAACATTCTTGTTATTCGTAGAGTGTAATCGAATAGATGTAGAGTTGAGTACAACATACAGTATTGTAATTGATATTTTTCATACCACGGTTTGTGAAAGAATAATAACTTGATATGCAGAACTACTTACCGAAAATGATTGTACTTACATTTGAAAAATTTCTCGTTTTGTTGTGTATTATCTTTAATTATTCTATTTTCATTTACCTTTTCTGTCTCGGACACCAGTGGCCTGATTTGTGATACTCAGCATGGTTCTTAGTCGATGAATCCGACTACGCACAACACAAGCAAGTTGTTGGATCATAAAAGAGTAAGATCTCGTGCGTACCCAAACAGCATGTGAACGTGCATTGATGCTTTTCTGCTGTACTATTATAGCCTTTCAGGATCAGTGCTGGGTACCACTAATCTTGTTAGGTGTTGCCTGAGGTCAGGCATAGGTCAGGACGGCCGACTGTTAAGAATTCAAAACTGATCCTTCGTTATGGTAAATGAGAACAGGCTTTATTAAAGAGAACAGTCACAGTGACGTTGACAGCTGACAGATGTCAACGGCACGTTTTGGCGCGAAGCGCTCTAGAAGAGACGCGGAGATTGTATTGTCATTCAGGACTGAGATGTTGATATGTGTAGTGATACGTTCGAAGTGTAAATCTGTATTAATGGTAATAAAAGATGTAGCGATCAATAAGAAAAGACTATGCCAGTGAGGTTTCTTGCTAGTTCTTCCTGCGGAGGGTCATACCTGAACTAGCTCAATGTACTCTGTGTTGTTGACCAAGTGAATAAAACGATGTGCGCTACTAACCCGACTTTCATTGGATGTAAGAGAGGATCCTAACAGTTATTTACACCTCTAAAGAAAAAAATGTTACATTTAAAAATTGACATTCGGTGGTAGTGTCCCTGTCATGTATGCATACTGTCAAGCTCAGTAATAAACGGACTTTAATACGAACCGGTTGTCTCATTGTGTATCTATAACACTGGCGGACGAAGATTGTGGATCTACCCGAAAGTTAAAATAAATAAATATAAAATGTCCTATATTGGTAATATTTCTAATTACGACTATAAGTCCGGGGAGTGGTCTATATTCAAAGGTCGTTTAACGCTGTTTTTCAAGATCAACACAATTAGTGAAGACAATAAGAGTGCGGTGTTAATTACTCACCTGTCGGACGATACCTACAGACTGTTGCGTAACCTCGTTTACCCTAAGAATGTCGTCAATTTGTCATATAAAGAACTAATCGATTCTTTTGATCTGCATTTCAAACCGAAGAAATGTTCTTTTGTGGATAAGGCGAAGTTCTACGGTGCGATGAGAGCGCCAGGTGAATCTATAGGGGACTGGGCGGCTAGGCTAAGGGGCCTGGCAAGTTTCTGTGATTTTGGAAACGCCCTTGAAACGGTTCTTCGGGATCGCTTTGTCCTCGGCCTGGATGCGGGTCCCGAGCGGGATAAGCTCTTCGAGCAGGAGGTGGCGCCTTTGATCTTGGCGAAGGCAATCGAACTTGCCGAGAAAACGGAAAGTGCAAAAGAAGCAAAGACGGTGGTAACTAACGGAGCAGGTGTCGTGGTGAAGCAGGAGCCGCTGTACCGGCTGGCGGGCCCCGGCCGGGCTCCAGGCGCGCGCGCGACTCGTCCCGCAGCACCCCACGAAGCTGGCCATCGTAAAAGTGCTTCTCAGTGTTCCGTATGTGGTATGTCGAGTCACAGTGCAGACAAGTGCCGGTACAAAGGCTATCGTTGCCAAAAGTGTGGAGTAAAAGGTCACCTAAAAAGGATGTGCAGTGTACGGGTGAACAATATTGCTACGAATGAAGAGAACGAACCGGAACCTTTTGTTTGCGAGAATTGTAATGAGTGCAACGTTTACAATATGAGGTATGACTATCATAAACCTATTTCCGTTTGTATTCAAATCGAAAATAGCAACTATTGTATGGAATTAGACTCTGGCTCGAGTATTTCTGTAATTTCAGATAAGTACTACAACAATTATTTCCCAAAATTGTTGCTTAAGCCATGTAATATAACAATGTGTGTTTATAACGGACATAAGTTATCTCCATTGGGATATTTTTGTAAAAATGTTACATACGGTAATATCACACATGAAATAATGTTTTATGTAATTCAAAATGGAGGCCCACCATTGCTCGGACGAGACTTCATGTTTAAATTTAATATTTCTCTTGCACCCATAAATAGCAACAATGTACTTATAAATAATATTGACAGTGATTTGGATTATCTTTTAACCGAATTTACGGATTTATGGAGTGAAGGCTTGGGAAAATTCAATAAGTACAAAATAAAATTACATCTTAAACAAAATGTCGAGCCAAAATTTTTTAAGCCTAGATCAGTGCCTTTTGCTTTGAAAGATGAAGTCAACGCCGAAATAGATAGACTGGCGAAGTTAGGTATTCTAGTTCCCGTAAACCATTCCGACTACGCGACCCCAATTGTTCCCGTTTTAAAAGAGAACGGGAAAATTAAAATTGCTGGGGATTATTCAATAACATTAAACAAGGATATGCACATCGACAAATACCCGATGCCTCGTATCGAGGAGGTATTTGCTAAGATTGGCGGTGGTGAGAAGTACACAAAGCTTGATCTCAGTAACGCATACAACCAACTTGTTCTGTGTGACGAGTCTCAAGAGCTCACTACAATAAACACGCCCTTAGGGCTGTTCAAATACACGCGTCTCGTGTACGGGCTTGCTAATGCGCCTGCCATTTTCCAGAAGACTATGGAGACCTTGTTGGCCGGCATAAAAGGTGTTAGTTGCTGGTTTGATGATATTTGTGTGACCGGCCCCAACAAGGAATTGCATTTACAAAGGCTTCGTGAAGTACTTATTAGGTTAAGGGACGCTGGTCTAAAATTACAAAAAGAAAAATGTGAATTTTCCAAGCAGAGCGTCACTTACTTAGGATACGTTATAGACAAATCGGGCATTAGAACTTGTCCTAATAAAATTCAAGCTATTTCTTGTAGCTCACGTCCGTCAAATGTAACCGAATTGAAGCGCTTCCTTGGCATGACAAATTATTATAGAAATTTTATACCTGGGGCGTCTAGTATATTAAGCCCGTTGTTTGAATTACTTCGTAAAGATACTGTTTGGTGTTGGATGGAGAAACATGAGCAAGCACTGGTTAGGATCAAGCAAGAACTGGCGTCAGATAGGGTATTGTCGCATTTTGATCCTGCGGCACGTCTAGTGTTAACTGTCGATGCTAGTCCTACAGGTTTGGCTGCCGTCCTAGAGCAAGGTGACTTAGGTCACGAGCGCCCCTTAGCATTTGCGTCTAGGTCACTCTCAGAAACTGAGAGAAAATATAGCCAGATTCATAAGGAGGCGGCTGCTATTATTTTTGGGGTAAAATATTTTCATCCCTACCTATACGGCCGCAAAACTCCCTTCGTATTAAGAACGGATCACAGACCTCTTTTGGCCATTTTCGGTCAAAATAAAGGTGTATCTGTTATGTCAGCGTCTCGTTTGCAACGCTATGCAATATTCTTGTCCGCCTATAATTACAAGATCGAATACTTGTCGAGCGAAAGAAATGTTGTAGCAGATTATTTTTCACGGGCCCCCTCAAATGACAACAGATCCGATTTACAAGAATGTACTTCGGGTTCATATCTAAACTATTTCACTTCAGAGATTTTACCTTTGTCATTTGAAGATATAAAACAATATACCTCATCTGATAGCATTCTGCAAACTGTTATTAAATATTGTCAGAGAGGGTGGCCGCGCAAAATTAAATGTAAAAACATCTTGCCTTATTTTAGATGCAAAGCAGATTTAGATATCGAAAGCGGATGTTTACTTCGCGGACATAAAATTGTCATACCTCATTTACTTCGCGGGCGGTTATTAAATGATTTGCACAGCACCCATCTCGGGGTAGTTAAAACCAAAAGTTTAGCTCGCGGGAAAATGTGGTGGCCGAATATCGATGCGGATATTCAGCAGAAGGTGCTTTCGTGCTTAACGTGCGCGTCGCTGCGCAGCGCGCCGCCGCGCGCGCCGCCCGTGCCCTGGCCGCGCGCCGCCGCCGCCTGGGACCGCGTGCATTTTGATTACATGCAGATCGGCCAAAAGTCTTATCTAATCGTTGTCGATAGTTTCAGTAAATGGATCGAATGTTTATACATGAGCGATTTGTCAACTAAATCCCTAATTCAGAAATTTAAGTCATTATTTTACACCTTCGGCCTACCTCGCGTTCTCGTATCGGACAATGACCCTAAAATTAGTAATGTTGAATTCGCTCATTTTTGTAAACAAAACGGAATTAAACATTTGACTTCGCCCATTTATCATCCTAACAGTAATGGACAGGCCGAAAATTCTGTACGGACGTGTAAGAAAATGTTAAAATGCATAATAAATAACAATAACTACTCTCGAGATGAACAAATTAACGATGCGTTATCAAGGTTTTTATTTGAGTACCGCAGCTGCGCGCACTGCGCCACCGGCGAGTCGCCGGCGCGGCTCATGCTCGGCCGCGAACTGCGCGGCAAACTCGACCTTATTCTCCCTTCAAAAACAGTTCATGTTTCAAGTGATGACTGTAATCACCGACGCATTTTTATGGAAGGTCAAATTATTTTGGCTCGATGTTTTGTGGGTAGGAAACCTATTTGGTCAAAAGGACGTATAGTAAATAAATTAGGCAGTCAAATGTATTCGGTTTTTCTTGAAGAAACCGGATTGTGTAAACGTCATGTAGATCAGATCCGGCTTCATCACGAGCCAGTCACATGTACTACCCCTGTGATAAATCCTCCTCCCCAACTATTAATGCCCCCATTGGAAACTTCTGCTAATAATTGTAGTGTCCCGCAATCAGATGAATCGACAATAACATCAGAATCACAAGAAAATGAAATTATAATTAATGATGCGTATTTTGATTGTGAAGAGAATGTTGATTCTAATGGGAGCGAGGTGGCATGTGTCGGCGCACAGCCGCCGCTGCCGCTGCCGCCGCTATCTTTGCAAGATGGTGCGCGGGAGGGGGCGGCGCCGGGCACGCCGCTCCGGCCGCCGGCTCCGGCTGACTCCAATATTGTGGAACGTCGCCGGTTGACTCTTAGACCGCGAAATAAAAATATAAGTTATAAATGTTAACCCTTTAGATTTAGTTATGTTTAAGTCCTTACTTTGAATTGTTTCAGATTCCAAAATTAATGTGAGAGGAGTGTCATGTATGCATACTGTCAAGCTCAGTAATAAACGGACTTTAATACGAACCGGTTGTCTCATTGTGTATCTATAACAGTCCCCTACGCAGATGAGCGGAGAAAAAAAATTATATCTTAAGATACGAATTTTATTTCCAGGTCTCAAATGGGTTCCTATATACAAAACTTGTTTATAACTCATATAATACACACAAATAAAAAATATCATTTAAATTCATTCAATTAAAACAATTTTTCGCCATGTCCGAGGGTAACGTTTGAACTCGGTGGAGTTTACGAAACGCGCCGGCATCCTAACAAAGAAACATACCAGGAATCCCGCGACGCGCGTGTAGGTAGCCTCAGATGTGCCGTGTTTGCTGGTGAGAGCAGAAGTCGATTCACTACTCAGCGCCAAATTTTTCGAGGTAATGTTCGTCGTTCGGTGGGTTTGGTTTCGTGTTTTGTTGAATTCGGTGAAGCAATTAATTTTTTCAGTGTTAGTTCTATTGGTAGTTTGATAGTAAGTAAGTCATCTCTAGGGGTATGTGATTTCATTATTGTGACTCTTGTAAGTACTATTCCTATATTTTCTGTTATTTGGAAAAAACGTTTAATTTTGAATTCGGTGGCAATGATCTCTGTGGATTCGGTGGGGTTTTGGGCCACCGAAATCAAGAAAACAGCCACTGAAATCATAAAACTGCTACCGAAATCAATAAAGCCGCCACAGCTATCAATATTTATTTTAGAAAACGTTAAAGTATTCTTTATTTTTGCACGAATACTTATTGCACGCACATAATAAAATTAAAGAAGTATGTCTGTCCATCTCTCAGTCAAGTTGTCGCTTGTTTACGCTTTTTAAACGGTTGAATCGATTTATATGAAAATAAATATAGTATATGCTCCAGAAAGATTAAAATATACGTTTCATCCCAGAAAAAATGAAATAAAGTTAACGCTGACGTAGTCACAGATAAAAACAAGTCATTAAAATGAACAAAAAATTTTACCTTGCTACTCCGCTACTCACGTGCAAGATAACCAAGCTTGTGCGAAATATATATGTTTTTCATGCAAACCCTCCCTCCACTGCTGCCAATAAAACACACATAAATCCCACAAACTTAATTATCCCTTACACCACACAAACACTGACGCGTTTCGATCCCTCTACGGGATCATTATCAAAGTTTAATGAACACAACTGTTACACATGCAAACCAACGTCGTACTGATCCGAAACCGTATTTATAAGCATAATGTACCTTCATTCATATTTTTTCCCAAACTACCCTATTATTTATGATTTTTAATATACACTAACAACTACCTTCAAAAATTTTTCCGACTACAGTAAAAACAAATAGGGTTATGTTTTTTACAAAAATATTTTTTATTCGTCAAAATGAACACGCAATAAAGGCGATGAACCCAAGTTCACCTGCCAGTTTTCATGAGACTTACCAGTGTAGCGTAGGTGCTAAAGAAAATATAGTTTCCAGGCGATAATTAAAAATTATTTAGGTTCCATTCTGAAACAATAACATATTGTTACTATCGACAATCCCGAAAACAAATAAAATAATTTCAGGAATGTATAAACTTACTATTTTTGAAGTTGTTCACATCGAGGGTTCAGCCATTAGGCCACAAAAAACACAGATGCCCTCCGATTTTGGGCTGAAGGCCTAACTCCTGCCTCGGGCTCCGGCACAAGTCCACATCATCCGCCATCGTAGATGACATTGACGTAACCTAGCTGTCAACCTCGACTAGAACCAACTGTCACTGTCAAATCAGCCGCAGCGTTTATTTCTATGTCCCATCTCACTAAACATCAATAATTTGGTTTCCCTTAAGAGGTGTCTATCAAATCAACTAGATGTCGCTAAACGTTCCGTTACAAGATGAAAGAAATTTTACGATTATTTTTAAATATTCCCTTTAACCGAAGACTGATTACCATTATGAGGATCCAAGTACCTAGATAGGAGAGACGAATTATTTTCTTTCGAAGAAAAGTTGAGATTTTAGTTATTCCAAGCATTTTAAAACTGATTTTTATTATCCTAATTCTTAAATTTCTTTGAATGTATTTTTATTGTTTGAAACTATGGTGCAATGAGAGATTTCAAAAATCATTATTCTTTACTTATCTCTTACTTATTTAGTTACTCTGGCACATTTGAAGCTAGAGGCATTTAAGCAAGTTAAGTAAGAATGTGTTTTTTGAAACCATCCCGCTTTTCGCAATTATGTAAGAATTACTGTATGATTTTTTGACGTGACAACGTCTTATAAATTGGTTTGCCGGGTGACACTTCAAGAAACTGCGTTACGCTCCGCTCACGTTATGCGCTCACAATGAGAGCGAGTGAGAGGCATGGTTAGCCCGCCTAAGAGCGAGAGAGACAGACATAAAAAGTGAAAGGCACGCGTCCCTTCCACTCGAGCACAGTTAGCCCGCCTAAGAGCGAGAGAGACAGAGCGAGGGAGAGAGAGTGAGAGAGATAGGCATACACACCGGTTCATGTCTTGCGCTTCTATTTCGCTTAGGCGCCTGCATACAAGTTTACACGTTGCCAGTTAATTGTAAAAAGATTGTGTAGTGATAATGTGAAGGTAGTTTCGTCCATCGCAACAATTCAAACAGCAAAGGTAAATAATTTCAGACTGATAATATAACATGATGAAATAAATGACTAAGACATAAGTGAATAGGTTATGTTGTAGTAATCACAATGTTGTGGTAGTTTTCAATCAAAAAAGTAGTATAAATCGTTTCTCAACCAATAATAATTTGTTTAACTTGAAAAAATGAGCGCGACTTGCTATGTAAAAAATTGAAATAACAATGTTTAACCTCCAACCTGTCAAATCGAAACTTTCAAACATTCAAACCGAGACGACCAATCACTGCGCAAGGTAGTAAGCGCGCGATTTACTGTAATTTTTTGTAATTAAAGCGTGTTTGGTATAATTTTTTTTTTCTTTTATTTATTTAATATATATATATAAAATAACACAGAATTGGGGTTCATATGCCACTATTGAAAAACCCTCTGGGGGTTTATGTAATAGTAGGCGAGTTACAGCGGTTCAGTGCGTCGCTAACCAAACTAAGTAGGTACATTGTTGTCACTCTCTAGGTACTTAAGTAGTGATTTTTGAGTATCTTTTTACATGTTTTGGGATTGTTGGCAGTGTTTATCACTTCGCTTAATAATTCCTTTGGGAGGGTATTCAGTGTCGCGGGTATTAGGTAAGAGTTAGTTCTCCTTCCATAGGAATTACTATTACATGGCAAATTGTAAGCTGGCAAATAATCCAAACGGCGCAGTTGGTGCGAACGGGTCTTTTGTTCGATTGTGGGTATGGCAGCGCAATTAAAATGCGTTTTATTATTATCAAGTTGATTTCACTGGAACCTTTTTGATTTAAGTGGCATTGTCTTTTGAATTTTGATTTCGGTGAGTATGTTTGATTTCGGTGATTGTTTAAATTTAAATATCTTACTAACTAACAGGTTTACTAGAAGGCCTTTAGTACTAATATTTTTTAAATTTAGGTCTGTATTTCGATTTTGAGGTGATACAATAAAAAAGTTAGTAGAAAAATTTACCACCGAAGTCACCTAAAACAGCTTGTCTCGGAGAACTGCCCTAATATTGCCATTTTTCTTCTTTCTACTGTCAGGTCAGCCCAACCAAAGCCAAGGATTTTTTATTTTTTTTATTTTTATAAAATTCATCCATTGCAACTAAAGGAATTATTGTCCATACAGCCATGGTAATGGTTGTAATGCCGGTTCACTATTACACTGTTTTGAATTTATATAGTTTTTAATATGTGCTTAAGTAGCACTTGATGGTCCCATCGGAAGACCAGCGCTGGCTGCAAGGCCAGCATTATGCTGAGATGGGACCATTTCGTGATATAATATGTCTTTATGTTTTTACCTCTTTTTCTTGTCTTTGTAACTTATCTATGTCACGAATAAATGTTTTCTTTCTTTCTTTCTTTCTTTCATAAAATAACACACACTTTAGAGGCCAGTATGATTTTATGTTTACTAAAAAGTCTTATATCACTAACATAACAATTATCTTGCAAATTGAATACACAACCATAATAGGGCTATTTTTAAGATGACACATAATTAATATCTTAAATTCTGGTTTATTAGGTTTAAGTCTGATAAAGATGAACGAAACGTTTTATTTGCGGACGTGTAAGTCAGTGGTGAAATGAATAGACATGTTAAATGACAGCCATTAACAATAACATCATTTCACACTGGGTTATAATCTCCACTGAAGCGACTAAGCTACCTATCTCGATTTGTTTTGGATTTGGACACCAGGGCCCATCGATGACATCCAACCCCATAGCCTAAAGTAACACTGCCACTCGTTCTGCACTGTGAAACATTACTGTGTTTATATATTTAATTAAGTTAATATATTTCGTCTTCATCACTAAAAATCACTACATTTGACTTTGATTGGTGTAATAATCAAAGTCAATATATTCACGAGCAAAGGTTTCTTCTATGCTGGTCCGTTAAAGCATGTTTTTTGCTGGTCTACGCCAATGCAATCCTGCAGCATGCAGATGGTTTCGCACAGGTTGCAACGTAGCATTGTGTCTTGTTGCTGTGAAATGGGTCACTAGCGGGTGCGGCAACTACATAAACCAAATGGCAGGAGATGAGGCTTCAGGTTTAGGCCCAGAACGAATATTTTTATCGTGTCCGAAGTCTGCGTAAGGGTGAATCCATAATTGCACAGTCTTCCGCTGCAAAATAAATGAAGTTTAAATAAAAACATTTTTCGTCAAAGAAAGTCGTTTAAAACATTACCGATAAAATAATAAGTCATTGTTTTTAACACCGTTTGTCTACTTACCCATATCCAAAAACGCCTAGCGATTCCTTATATAAATAGTTATATTGTTTTGCTCTTTTCAACAAAGATAAATGAAAATCCATGTTTTGCAAATCACAAGGTATTCGAAAGGCAAAATTAAACAGTTCGTAAGTGTAACACACGAAGGGTTCATCCCGTAGCTAATAATGGCTGCCAGCGGTGACAGTTGTTTGTTCACAAAATCATATTATTAGAAATTTGAGGGTAGAAAACACTTTATATTGTTTAAGACGATAACGACCAAAATAGTCATCAACTAGCAACTTTTAAACTCCAGTAAAAAGAGTCATACCTAATAATAATTATATTAAAAGAAAACACAACGCGTTTGCGTTTTTAACATATTATATAAGAGTAAAATTAAACATAAAACAGACTGCAACCACCATAAAATTAAATAGTTACGGAAAAAATTAAATTATAATTTCAACCTTATTTCAAAGCTCATAAAACAGCTATTTACACAAATTGCAATACAGTAGTCGCAGATTGGACATAATTCATAAATTCACCATGTAACTTGCATTCCTCGGTGGCCTTGCGGTCAAAGGCAGGTCGAAGATTTGACTTGTGCTTTAGTGAACCGGGTTCGTATCCGAAGAAAACGGAATATAAAATAGTAATAAAATGACATTTTTGGATGTTATTTCAATGGCCATGCTGGTTGTGAGGAATATTGGTTTGGAATTGGAATCTCAGACTTGTTGAGAAATAATAATTACATCGTCGCATCAGTGAGATGGTAACTACTCTTCGCTAGTAATACGGGGGAGACGCCGCCTCGGCCATCAGGTCGCCGCAGGCTGGAGCCGTCAGCGGCCGGCCAATCAGGAAGTGTGCCGGCGTCAGCGGGGCGAAATCATTTGGGTCTGGCGACATAGGATACATGGGGCGGGAATTCAACACGGCTTCAATCTGGCCAAAACCGTGCTGAGCTCCTCATAAGTTAAATTAGTATTTCCCACTACGCGCATTATTGCACGCTTACTCACGTCAATCCCTTTTTTCCCATAAGCCCCCCTGATGGGCGGAATAAGGACAAATAAATTTAAGTTCAATGTAATTACCAGAGGCAAAATCAATAATAGACCGAGAGCTGTCCTGCAAAAAATGTGTACCTAAGTTCTTTTGCTGATCCTACAAAATTACGGCCGTTATTTCATTTCATTTCATTTATTCCATAACAAAATACATTTGTGTTGGACATCAATATATAAACTAAACTAAACATTATTATAAACACTTATTTCTAATACATTGACATTCGAAAATAATAATAATAATAATAACAATAAATTAGGAAGAATTATTAACAATAAAATCATTTATGTCATAAAAGCACATTTTAATCAAAAAGTCTCTCAGTTTACGCTTGAACGCGTTTACATTATTAATACACTTTAGGTCATTTAGTAAACTATTGTACAATTTAACAGTTTGATGTCTCGTGCTATGCTTTACTACTCTGAGAGTGGGGACAATTAGATTTTACCAAGTCTTTTCTACGCGTGCCTTGCCTAACAATTATTTCTTCGCATGTTTCGTATTTTTCTGGGTGTTTAACAACGTCAGTCAACATTATTAATATGTAAAGACACGGCACTGTAAGAATTTCAAATTTAATAAAATGTTCCCTACATGATTGCCACGGCGGAATGCGCGCCATAGTTCTAATGGCTCGTTTTTGTACAACAAATGCCTTTCCAATATTATAAGCGTAACTTTGACCCCAAAACTTAATACTACTACGTAGACGAGATTCTACTAGAGAATAATATACCATTTTTAAATGTTTTACTGTAATTTCTTCTCTTAAGCTCCTAATCGCATAACAAGCCGAGCTGATATTGTTTTCCAACGCCTTAAGTTCCTCCTTCCAATTAAGACCACAATCTACCCGTATTCCAAGAAATTTAACCCAATCCACAATTTCTATATCAACACCATCCAAACTTACATTAAGAGATTCTTTATTTCTTGATGTTATCAGAAAAGATCTGTAATGGTTTGCCTCTGCGAGCAATAAACCTCTTTAAGGCCATTAAATAATATTCAGTTGACAAACTAGTCACCAATTCCAAGTGCAACATTCTTGTTGCAAAACAAACATTTGTTTATTTAAACTAAATAACATTTCTCAAGTTTAGAACCCCTACCTTTTCGGTTCAAAATATATAAAGGTCCTGCGTAGCGTAGTCAACCCCACAGCGAATAAAGGGGAAGCCCGGCTGTAGGCGCTCCTTAGGTAAGTTACCCATTATCTTGTCTTCGTCTCTTAGATTTAAAAATGTATTTATTGACTAATGTAGTTCTGTCCAGCAACTAACGAACCTACTCGCACCAGTATTTTAGCGCTAAAGGAGGGTAAAAAGAAAAACTATTTGATATCCACCCTCAACGCCGCTAATCTACTGAGCAGCTACTGGCCCCATTATTGTCCGTGCGCGCGCGGCATTCGCACTAGTAATAACTAAGTCTACAATGACTAAACTGATGACAATGACTAAAGAAAGAAGAGACTGAAGAAGAAAAATGGCGTAGAAGAATAAAGTTCATGGATTCATTCTTCAAATCAAGAATTCCATTACATGATATTTTTGGCTTCGAGCCAGTACGCGATACTGGCCTATAGCCTTTGGTGCTCAGAGTTAATACGAGATATTAACCCGTAGCTATTTTTTCTTCGCTACATTTGTAGTGGAAAGTACAAATTTTATTTGTAAGTAAAAGTGCAGCAATTAATGTGTAGTTGTTTAACTACCCTCAGAAAAAAAAAGTATACATACGTTTTGTATCTGTACTTATGTGGTTAATCACGGTGTTTGTGTATGGTTTTTCCCAGGTCATCTGGAACATTTTATGAGCCTGCAGGTTGCGCTGCAATACGACAAATACGTGTACAGTAATGCAACTGTAGATAAACTGGAAACCGAATCAGTTATATTAGCTGCCCCTGCTAGTCACGTAATACAATGTACCGAGGGTACATGCCGAAGCGGAAATTCCGGCGACTAGTAATGCAGACGTGCAAAAGGACTTAATTCCTGCCGAAATTAGTACTGTTTGATAATTCTATATTATCTTAATAAAAACTGTTGTCTTTATTTAAAAATGTATTTTATTTTTTCCACACACAGTTTGTTACAAGAATCAGTTTTAGAAGAGTACAGTGTTGCTAGAGCAAGAGTGCAACTGACAGCTGTCATATCTACAGCAGGTTTGAGTATCACTCAAACAATTTAAATATTTGCAATAGCCAAATCAACGCTTGGCTTGACTTGTTTCGGTTTAATTGGTTTAATGCGATTTGAACTGATCGAGTGTTGCCATACATACATCCTTACATTTGTCAACTTGTTTGTATAGTGCTTTCCGCTGGCGTTCGTGTCGCCACAGTGTATGTGTCTTTTATATGTTTAGTTTTAATTTTATCTGGGTCCTACTGAAAAACAGCGTTGCGGCTTGCCGCAATATTATGCTGAGTGGGGCCCATTTTACACCATATCGGTACTATTGCTATTGTATTTCTTCTTACTATTATATATCTACGTGTATAGAATGTGTGTAAATAAATGTTCTCTCTCTCTCTCTCTCTCTCTCTCTCTCTCTCTCTCTCTCTCTCTCTCTCATTTGCACATAAACTCACCCCGCTGACAGAGTCTATATGCAATGCTACCAGAATACAATACAATAATAAACTTATTTAAAGTTTATCAAAATAGTGCTATTAAAGCACATAAGAGAAGGAGAAGTAACAAAAAAAATAGTACCTACTATTAAAGCACATAATAGAATGAAAAGTAACTAAATACAATCCCACAGAGCAATGCACCTAATCTATATCTACCTTGTAATCATACAATGCAACTTATAGTAATGTATTTAACAATCCATTACCTGGGTTCTTCCTTATACCATACTACTAGTAATAAATATATAACTATTTGTCGGAGTGGAGCCGTCTATCGGAAGGCTATAACGATACCAAGTGTCGACGTCTGGTGGCACGTTGGCGTACTGCGAGCTTGATTGTTTCGATTATTAAAGTTGTACTAGGAAACGTCGGGTAGTTGCCCGGGTGAATTCAGAGATGGCGTTGCGCTCCGTTCCGGTGTATGGCGGGAACAGGCCGGCCGGGCGTCATTATGGTGGAGACAGTCGAACCGAGCGGTCGTGACGTAACGCTATCTTTGGGATCACCTCGTTTCCTTTCATTTCAAATTGCATCCGTTTAAATTAAGACAATCTCGTGTGATTTTCATGTGAAGTGAATATTGGTAATTAAAGTCAACCTTTTGCTATCCGGACGCGTTCTTATTTTGTCACTCACGTGCACGTCTACCCTCAATTATGGACGGTCATGCAAATGATCGTTATGATGGCAGTGTTAGTGCGGAAAAGTGTTCCGGTGATCCTCAAGCAGACCATGAGCCTCCTCCATCTCCGTCATCAGAAGTGGGATGTAATCAGCGCCCAGGAGATGTAAACAATGACACGGATATGTGGAGAATGATCATGGAGCAGCAGAATAAAAACTTGATGGCTTTATTGGATGCAATCAAGCCGTCACCTGTGAGTACCAACATTATTCTACCTGAATTCGATCCTGATAAAGCTAACGTGGATCCTCGTTCGTGGATAGCTACGGCAGACATGTGCGTGGCCGATAAACAACTTGCGGGTGCCTAGCTTATGATGACGCTTAGTCGATCGCTGAAAGGACAAGCGTCATCATGGCTTTCTCAAATATCCTTTGAAGGCATGACGTGGACTGACTTTAAAGAAGTTTTTGTATCCAGATACGATTGCTCAGATACAGTCGCTGCATTCTTAATCAATTTGAGTACTAGTAAACCTAAAGATAATGAATGCCTATCGGCATACGCAGCACGAATGATGACTTCGCTTATGTCAAGATGGTCTGGTTTGTCAACTGAACAACTAGCCATAGCTACCATTATGTCACATATTGCGCAATTCGAGCCACGTGCACAAAGAATAGCATTCACTTCAAATATTACGACGAGGAGTGAGATGCAACGTGAATTGAAGGCTGTGACTTATTTGAAAAGGTGAAACAATGGAACTGAAAAGACTGAACCAGACGCAAAGCGATTCAAGCCTACGATGCCATTGAAATGCTTTAACTGTGGAAAGATGGGTCACCGAGCGGCTTCGTGTAGGATAAAGAAGGATGGACGAAAGGATTACCGTGCAGCCGCATCACCTTCTGCAAGCTCAAGCTCAAGCAACTCATCGAGACATTTCAAGCCTGCATCTACCCTCACATGCTTCAAGTGCGGACATCCGGGGCATATTGCTACACGCTGCACTTCGTCTGACACCAAGGTAGGCGGGGCTGCCTCCAGCGCCTCAGTGGGGCGACGTGTCGACTTATGCATGGTTAACGCGCCGTCTGGGACTCTAAATCACTATGGTGAGCGCATTTCATTTTATTATGATTCTGGATCAGAATGGTAACTCATTAAAGAATCGACTAGTGCTAAACTACATGGAAAGCGGTTCAATAACGTTGTGTCCTTAACTGGCATTGGACAATCGAGCGTAAATAGTTGTGTGCAGATTTTGGCTACCATTGAAATCGATTCTATTACACTCGAAGTGTTGTTTCATGTTCTGCCCGATCATTACTTGCGTAGCGATGTCATGATAGGTAGAGAAATTCTTGGACAAGGTTTAGGTGTTAGTATGACTGCTGGTCGCTTGCAATTGAATAAAGTTAAAATTGTAGAGTTGTGTGTGGAGTCTCAAACCCCTATCTCATTCGATAACATTGACACAGATATTTCAGATAAAGACAAACAAAAATTAGTATCGCTTTTAAATGATTTTAAATCCAGTTTTGTCGAAGGTACCCCCACTAAAACAGCCAATGTAGAGCCCATGTAAATAAAATTACGTGATCCAAACAAAACAGTTTTCCGCCGCCCGTATAGGTTAAGTCCGGATGAACGCAAGGTAGTTAGGGGTAAGATTGATGAATTGCTCGCCGCTAATGTAATACGCCCCAGTACGTCACCGTATTCTGGCCCTATCTTACTCGTCAAAAAGAAGGACGGCACAGACCGCATGTGTGTAGACTACCGAGAACTGAATGATAATACCGTGCCTGACAGGTACCCGCTTCCTCTGATATCTGACCAAATTGATCGATTGCAAGGGTGTCAGTATTTTACGACCCTAGATATGGCAAGCGGTTATCATCAGATACGCGTGCATTCAGACTCGATAGAAAAGACGGCTTTCGTGACACCAGAGGGACATTTCGAGTATGTTACAATGCCCTTTGGTCTCCGAAACGCGCCGGCTGTTTTTCAACGCGGTGTCATAGAGGCGTTAGGAGAGTTAGCTAACACGTATGTTGCTGTGTATATGGATGACATATTAGTACTTGGGGGATCTAATGTGGACGAAGCGCTAGATAGAGTTCGCACGGTATTAAAAACTCTGGCTGACGCAGGATTTTCCTTTAACCTGAAAAAGTGCTCTTTCATGAAGGAGAAGGTAGAGTACCTAGGCTTTGAAGTAAGTCGCGGTGAAATTCGCCCGAATCCAAGAAAGGTCGAAGCTCTGGTTGCTCTACCTCCTCCTGATACAGTGACGCAGCTTCGTCAGTTTATCGGTCTTGCGTCATACTTTAGGCAGTTCGTACCAAAGTTTTCGCAAGTAATGGCGCCTCTTTATGCATTAACTAGCTTAGGAAAAGGCCGAATCAACTGGTTTCCTGAGCACGAGCGTACGAGGCAGCAAATCGTGAAAATGTTAACAAGCAAGCCTGTGTTAATGCTTTACGACCCTGAAAAGCCAACCGAGTTGCACACGGACGCAAGCTCAATCGGTTACGGGGCGGTGCTAATTCAAGTTCATGAAAATAAGCGCCATCCAGTTGCTTATTTCAGTAAGCGCACATCTGCCGCAGAGTCTAAATATCACTCGTACGAGTTAGAGACTCTTGCGGTAGTCAATGCAGTGAAACATTTTCGCCATTATTTGCATGGACGTAAATTCACAGTCGTGACCGATTGTAGCTCGCTGCAAGCTTCCCGAAAGAAACTAGATCTGAGCCCTAGGGTACATAGGTGGTGGGCTTTCCTACAAGCCTTCGATTTCGATATCGTGCATATACAGGGCAGTCGAATGTCACATGCAGATTATTTCTCGCGGAATCCTTTACCAGAATCAAACACAAAGGCACAAATTGATAAAGTAGAGCATAGACAGGTTAACGTGACACACTTGTCGGACTCTTGGCTCCTCGCGGAACAGCAGCGTGACCAGGAGATTGCGAAGTTGGTAGCAGATATCAATGATAATAAACTTAGTAAAGAAGTAGCTAAAACGTACGAACTCCGGTCAGGTGTGCTGCACCGCAAGGTACAAAGAAACGGTAGGACTAGGTGTTTGCCTATTCTCCCTAGAGCGTTTCGTTGGTCCGTTATTAGCTCGACTCACAATGCACTGATCCACTTAGGGTGGGAGAAAACCCTTGAGAAGGTTTTCGATCAGTTTTGGTTCGAACATATGACAAAGTATGTTCGAAAGTTTGTCGAGGGCTGTGTAAAGTAGCCAAATCAAATTCGGGCAAGGTGCAAGCAGAGCTTCACCCGATCCCGAAAGTCGCGGTGCCATGGCATACGGTGCACATTGATGCCACTGGCAAACTTAGTGGGAAAAACGATAAGAAGGAATATGTGTTCGTTCTAATTGACGCATTCACTAAGTTTGTCCTGTTGCATCATACTTCAAACATCGATACAGCAAGCAGCATAAGAGCTTTGAGATTGAGTGTATCGATTTTTGGAGCTCCAACTCGCGTGATCGCTGACCAAGGCCGTTGCTTTGCCAGTGCCGACTTTCGAGAGTTTTGTAACTCGAACAATATCGGCTTGCACTTGATAGCAACTGGTAGCGCGCGGGCGAATGGCCAGGTCGAGCGGGTCATGAGTACTTTGAAGAACATGTTAACGGCCGTAGAGACTGAGGGTGAGCGCTCGTGGCAAGATGCTCTTCCCAACATTCAGTTGGCTTTAAATTGCACAGTCAGAAGGGTCACGAAGTATAGTCCATTACAGTTGATGGTAGGAAAGGTGGCTAGGCCTCTTGATCTCATGTTTATGGAAGGAGCCGACTCAAACTGTGATTTGACCGAGGCTAGGGAGCAAACTGTTGATAATATTGACAAAAACGCGACATATGATAAGGCTAGATTTGATAAAACAAAAGCTCAAGTCCATAAATTCACGTTAGGTGAATACGTTCTGTTAAAAAATGAGGAACGCAATCTAACCAAGTTAGATCCTAAATTTAGAGGGCCTTTTAAGATTGTAGAGATGTTGGATGGCGACCGGTATAGGTTGCAGGCGCTAAATTCCAAGCGTAGCTATAAGTATGCCCATGATCGCTTACGGAGTATGCCAGAAGGATATGAAGTACCGGAAATTGAGATTGAAGAGTCTGATCCCGAGTGATAGTAAAATCCTTCTGATGAAAATAATTGCGATGTCAAGTTGTGTAATGATTGTGTTGTTGGTATGCCATTACGTTTTGGATGGTAGAGAAGAGCACATGTGTGCTGGTGTCTTGTGTGACCGAGTATACCTTTACCAGTCCAAAAATAATGAGGGTGGTGTTCCGTTACCTCCGAGGTAATGATGATTGATTGTGTAATGTGTGCCTGCAGTCGGGTTATTGACTGTGGATGGTGTTCCTACATACCTAACTCAAGTTGTAGATGATCAGAGAGTGCCTATAGATGATCGTGTGCTCACGATGATGTTTACTTTTTTTTTTGTATTGTGTGCTATAGAAATAAAATGCGTTTTCTGTAATGGTGTGCCTTGTTCATTCTTATCCCTCGATTGGGGTCAGAATGGGCCGAGCGTGCCAGAGGCTCTTTGTTTGTTTTGCTTCACAGATGAGTCCCACGAGGACGTGTGACGCGCAGGACGGCCGTGTCGGAGTGGAGCCGTTTATCGGAAGGCTATAACGATACCAAGTGTCGACGTCTGGTGGCACGTTGGCGTACTGCGAGCTTGATTGTTTCGATTATTAAAGTTGTACTAGGAAACGTCGGGTAGTTGCCCGGGTGAATTCAGAGATGGCGTTGCGCTCCGTTCCGGTGTATGGCGGAAACAGGCCGGCCGGACGTCATTATGGTGGAGACAGTCGAACCGAGCGGTCGTGACGTAACGCTATCTTTGGGATCACCTCGTTTCCTTTCATTTCAAATTGCATCCGTTTAAATTAAGACAATCTCGTTTGATTTTCATGTGATGTGAATATTGGTAATTGAAGTCAACCTTTTGCTATCCGGACGCGTTCTTATTTCGTCACTCACGTGCACGTCTACCCTCAATTATGGACGGTCATGCAAATGATCGTTATGATGGCAGTGTTAGTGCGGAAAAGTGTTCCGGTGATCCTCAAGCCAGACCATGAGCCTCCTCCATCTCCGTCATATTTATAAACTTAACATATATATAGATGCACAAAACATTGCAAGTATTGCAACACAAGAAAGGTAAGTTATAGGTAAGTATATTTTACTTATTTAGGGGCAACAGTACAAGTTTAGATATTGGCCTGTGATATTCACCATTAGAAGTTTTAAGCAGTAGGTACAGATCTAACAAGATTATCAGAAGAATTTTTATATACCTTCAATACTCTAGCCAAACACCACTGTGAAGGAGGAAGATTGTCCTCTTTAATTATTACTAAGTCAGATACTTCAATATTCCTCTCAATATTGTACCATTTGGCTCGAGTTTGAAGTTCAAACAAATATTGTTTGTACCATTGCTTCCAAAACTGTTGCTTCACTTTACATACCAATTGATACTTATTTAATCTATGATCGTGCACATCCAATAAGCTAGGTTCTGGTATGTCAGTTAATGAGTTACCAATAAGGAAATGTCCTGGCGTTAAACATGTGAGATCATTGGGCAGGTCTGATAATGCACATAGAGGTCTTGAATTTAAAATACCTTCGATTTGAATCAAGATTGTGTTTAGTTGTTCATAATGTAATTTTAAGTTGCCCAATTGTCTTTTTAATAAATTCTTACTACCTTTAATACCAGATTCATAAATATTTCCCATGTGTGAAGCTAAAGGAACAGTAAAGCACCAATCTATATATATAAAACTCAAAGGTGACTGACTGACTGACTGACTGACTGACATAGTGATCTATCAACGCACAGCTCAAACCACTGGACGGATCGGGCTGAAATTTGGCATGCAGGTAGATCTTATGACGTAGGCATCCGCTAAGAAAGGATTTTTGGAAATTCCCACGGGATAAGGAAAAAACGGGAATTATATATTCGATTCCGAGTGACACTATCTCAGTAACTATAATAAGTAGACTCTTCAAATTTGATACAAAAGTAGGTGATTACAAAACTAAGAAACTCATTTCAGGATTTTTGGAAATTCCCACGGGATAAGGAAAAAAACAGGATTTATATATTCAGTTTAACGAAATCCTATGAACTATAATTACTAGACTCTTCAAATTTGGCATAGAAGTAGGTGATTATAATAGTAAAATAATGTTTTAATGCTTTTTGGAAATTCCCACGGGATAAAAACGGGATTTATGTATTCAGTTCTACGGGATCGATTTTTCGTTTTACTGGTCGTATAAAATTGAAATTTGGCCTTCAATTTCCCTTGGGGAGTGTAGGGGAGCGCTACAAAAAGATTTCCCGAAATTCCAACGGGAACGGGAAAAACGGGACTTTTCGTTTTCTGGTTGCAGAAAGCTGAAATTCGGCATGTAGGTTGTTTCGGGAATGTAGAGGAGCATTAAGAGAGTACTGTCCAAAATTCCCACGGGAACGGGAAAAAAACAGGATTTTACGTTTTACTGGTCGTAGAAAGCTGAAATTTGGCAAGTGGGTTCCTTGGGGAGTGTAGGGGAGCATTATGAGATAATTTCCCAAAATTCTTCTTCTTCGTTCCCGTAAGAATTTCGGGAAATGCTTTATTTGGCGAAATTCTTACGGAAACGGGAAAAACGAAAAGCGGGGGAAAGTTGAAATTTGTCACGTAGGTTTATTCGGGAGCGTAGGGGAACACTAAGAAAGGATTTTCCGAAACGCCCACAAGGACGGGAAAAAACCGGATTTTACGTTTCCAGACGAAACAGCGGAAGAAAGAGACTTAACATTTATAACGTGTGTTTCTTTAAAGGCTTTAAGTGTACTCCGAAAGCACTCCCCAAAATTTCCACGGGAACGGGAAAAAACTTATTTTTTCATTTTACATCTTAGCGCGTACGAAGTCGCGGGCAAAAGCTATTTAGGATGTATTTTAGGACAGCCCTATAGGTTAGGTTAGGTTTGTTTTATAAAAATCCTGCAATATTTACAGTTTCAGAAAAATTAAGGCAGCGGGGCAATGCGGGGGCTGGCTTGCATGCTTGCTTGAGTCCTTGCTTTGCATGCTTGATTGCATACTTGCTTTCATGCATGCTTGCTTTCATGCATGCTTGCATGCTTGCTTGCATGGGTGCTTACTTGCATGCATGCTTGCTTGCACGCTTGCTTGCATGCATGCTTGCATGCTTGCTTGCATGGGTCCTTACTTGCATGCATGCTTGCTTGCACACTTGCTTGCATGCTTGCTTGCCTGCTTGCATGCATGCTTGCTTGCATGGGTGCTTACTTGCATGCATGCTTGCTTGCACGCTTGCTTGCATGCTTGCTTGCCTGCTTGCATGCCTGCTTGCATGCCTGCTTGCATGCCTGCTTGCATACTTACATGCTTGAAGGCTTGCATGCCTGCTTGCATACTTGCATGTATGCTTGAAAGCTTGCAGGTTTGGTTGCTCGGTTGCTTAATTGCTAGCTTCTTTGAAATGCTCATGGTTCACGCGTGCGAAGCCGCGGGCAAAAGCTAGTTAATACTATGTTGTGAAGCGAAGTCTATTATGTCATTATAAGAGTCCTTATTCTTAAACATTTTATATAGAGCATTCAACTCATTGTGAGCACCATGGAAACCCTTAGCATTGTCTGAGTAAATAGCGTTACATAATCCACGTCTAGATATCAGTCTTTTTAGAGCCATAATAAATGTTTGAGTTGACAGGTCATTGACCAACTCCCAGCGAATTTCTCTGGCTGTACAGAGAGGTAATACCGCCAGTGTGTTGGGGTCTATGCCGCAGGAGGGCCTTTTAGATGGCGTTTTCTTTTTATAGTTAGAAAGGTATATTTATTTAGTTTTGTAGTGGAGATGGAGGTGAGGCAATAAAACGTGTAAGAGTCACTTGCAAGAACTATAATGACGTATTAAAAAACACACACATTAGGGTTTAACAGTATTTAGGTAACGACAAAGTGAACCATGTAAAAAATTGTAACCTCACGCGACGGTGGCGGCAAGCGGACTGGTCGCGTGTTATAGCGCGCGCGTCGGGAACGAGCGAACGTTAAACGAGCGAGAGCGACTGATTCAGTGGGCGCGTGAGAGAGTGAGACGGATGCATGAGCGCGATGCGCGGGATTTGTCGAAGCTACGTTACCAAGCTAACAGAAATTAAGAAGAGCGCGAAAGCGGTGCGCGAATGAGGCGGCCGTTTAGAATACAAACCGGAGCAGCGGGTTTTCTTCCTACATACTCCCCCTTTTGACCAGGACAGTGCCCTCACCACTGGTCAAACAAAACCACCTTCTAATGCTTACGAGGCCGGCCTCTTCGTTTTGCCGGTGCGACAGGATGTGGAACCTCGAGTCCTTCACCCTCTCTGCTGTGGTAGCGCCTCAAGTCGGAGATGTGGTGCTTCCCTACTATCTCATGAGGCTTCTCGGGAAATGCGACGCAGTAAGTAGTGGGACTCACCTTCTTACTTATCACGTAAGGCCCATCACGTTTCGGAGCGAACTTTGACGTGACGCCTTTCGAAGCACTGCTAAGGACGTGAGATTTCATAAGGACCAGATCACCAATTACGAGTTCGTCGTGTCGACGACGAAGATCCTTAGCAGCCTTTTGAATGTCCTGCTGTTTCTCGATGGTTTCCTTACTTGAGCTGAGCGTATCTGCAAGTTTAAGCAGATAAGGTGTGATCTGTGGCACATAATTTTCCGCCATGATCACTGCACGGAGATCTGTTTGAACTTCCAGTGGCGACCTTAACTCACGAGCATAAGTAAGGTATGCAGGGGTCTGTTCTGTAGATTTGGTCCGCGAGGAGTTCAAAGCGAAACGAATCAAGGGGAGAGCTTCAGGCCATTTGTTATGATGATCCTGTACAAGGATTGCCAGCTGTGTTTTCAAATCGCGGTTCTTTCTCTCGACCGGATTTGCTTCTGCATGATACAATGGGATAAGGTTTTGCTTAACGCTCAGAGTGAACATCGCTTTTTGTCTTTTGCATAACTTCCGCAATGAACTGCACACCATTATCTGAAATAATACGACGAGGAAAACCAAAACGTAAGAAAACTTCCTCAATCAATGTTTTGGCACAAACTTCAGTCGTGGCGTCAACGAGGAAAAATAGCTCTACCCATTTACTTGCGGTGTCTTCAACGATAAGCACCCATCTTTCTCCGTTGGCACTCTTCGGAAGTGGTCCAAACAAATCAACCGCCAACACTTCAAATCGTTGGGCTGGGACTGGAGTTTGCAGTAAACCGGTAGGTTTCTCATTTGACGGTTTAAACCTCTGACAATCAATGCATGTTTTCAGGTAATCAGCTACGAACCCACGCATGCCCGGAAAGTAGAACCGTCGTGAAATTCGATGCATGGTTCTATCCAGGCCTCCGTGACCCGAGGTAGCAGCGTCGTGGCATTCAATCATAACCTGCTTTCTTCTTTTTTCAGGTATTACCAGCTGCGGCTCTTCGGTCTCAACATCAGTATAGCGGTACAGGATTCCTTTACACATGTGGTAACCTCTTTCAGTCCACCTATTAATCTCTAATTCATCTTTTCCTTCCAGGCCATTGATGATCTTCGCTACTTCAGGGTCGGCGAGCTGGTCGTCACGCAGAGCGGCGGCTTCCCATCGCGGAGCTTCAATGATCACCGTGCAAATTCCGCAGGAATCACGAGCTTCATCTACGCACGCAGGGCGACTAAGTGAATCAGCAATAACGTTAGCCTTCCCCGGCGTGTAATCGACTTGAAGATCGAAGGATTGGAGCTTCATCGCCCAGCGTACCAGTCTTCCCGTCGGCGACTTCAAGGTAAGTAACCATTTTAGTGGCTGATGATCGCTAGCCACACGTACAGGATGTCCATCAATGAAACCACGGAACTTTTCAACCGCCCACACGACTGCAAGAGCGTCTCTTTCCGTTGTAGAGTAGTTGCGCTCGGCAGGTGCAAAGAGACGGCTGGCATACGCGATCGGACGTTCTTCACGATGAGACTCCCCCTGCAGCAAGGCCGCACCTAGTGCATAATTGCTGGCGTCGGTCCTTAGGACGAATGGAAGAGAATAGTCAGGTTGGATGAGTATTGGTGATGAAGTGAGTAGACGTTTCAGTTCGTTGAATGCGTTGACCTGAGCTTCCTTCCACAACCACGGCTGATCCTTCTTGGTGAGCATCGTTAGCGGCTGTGCAACTTGAGAAAACCCAGGAACGAACTTCCGAAACCAGGAACAAGTTTGTAAGAAGCTTTTCAGGTGTTTCACATAGCTGGGTTCCTTCATGTCTGAGATCGCGTTGATCTTGTCTGGGTCTGGCGAGATTCCTTGAGGCGTGATGACGTGCCCCAGATATTTGACGCTTTCCCTCACAAATACGCATTTGGTGCGGTTGGCTCGCAAATTGAAAACACGTAAGCGGTCAAATACAGCACGTAAGTCTTCCAAATGTTGCGAGAAGCTGTCGGATATCAGGATCAGGTCGTCGATATACCCTAGAATAGTCAAGCCTTGAAGTGATGCACCAGATCGAAATCGGTCTATTAAACGCTGGAACGTGGCCGGCGCGTTCCGTAATCCAAAAGGCATGCGCTTGAACCTGTGGACTCCGAACGGTGAAACGAACGCTGTTTTGTCTCGATCCTCCTCCTTGACTGAGACTTGCCAGTACCCGGAGCGAAGGTCAATAGTGCTCATATAACAGCTTTTACCTGTGTACTGCAACAAGTCATCAATAACGGGCAGTGGATAAGAGTCACTCTTTGTTACGGCGTTGAGTTTCCTGTAGTCCACGCAAAACCGAAAAGTTCCGTCTTTCTTCGGAACCAACAGAGCCGGTGCAGCCCATGGAGACTCGCATTCTTCAATAATGCCCTCGTTTAGCATCTTCTCTATTTCAACCTCCATGATGGTTTTTTTAGCTGGTGTAAGTCTATATGGCGGCGCGGCGATGGGTTTGTGGTCGTCCGTGTCGATACAATGTTCTGCGAACGGCGTTGGACCTCCCCCTTCTCTGAAGATGTCGTCATATTCCTGCAATGTTTCAGCCAGGATTGCCTTTTGGTTCGATGTCAGCATGGTACCTTCGTCACACCGAATAAGATCCGCGGTCGCATACCCTATATAAGATCTTGATGTCTCACACTGCAGAGGGTGAATGACCTTAGGTCGATCCGACATAAACCACGTCATACTATCAGGAATGTTAATAACTAACCGCGCTTTTCGTATGAAGTCCATTCCCAATAAAGTATCGTTATTGGTCGCGTCTGGCAAAATAACGAACGTAATCGGTATCACAGAGCCTTCTAGGTTTACTTCTACGTCAGCAAGTTTAACATCGATGTCATGCACTACACCGTCCGCGAGCTTTATTGTCATGCAACTATCGCGAAAAGGGTGCTGTAGTTTACGTAACAACGCGTAAAGACCAAAACCCGCGATACTACGTTTAGCCGCTGTATCCACCAAACCAGTGCCTCGAAAACCGGAAACTTCGAACCGAAGAATGGGACGTCCGCCGGTACCGTTATTCGACAAAGTAGGTACATCACGTGCGCGTTCCGCTTGCAACCCATCACCATGTTGAACATTCTGCGATAAACTACTCTTTGACAATATATAAGTTTTACAAATGCATACATTCTGTTCTGTATTAATCTTTGGCACATCACATACATGTTTAATCTGACCTAAACTAATCTTTGACTGTTCAACACCGTGATACGTCTGTTCAGGTTTATTCTGTGACACAAGATTAGAACTACCAGAAGATTTAGGAACATTATCGAAACCGTGATACATCCGCTGTTTATTATTCTGTGACATAGTACTTGTACTTACAGAGCAACATTTTGAAACATTAACGACGCAATGATGCATCGACTGTTTATCAGTCTGTGGCACGATATTAGTACTAACAGAGGGACATTCCAAAACATTATCGACACAGTGATGCATCTGCTGTTTATTACTTTGTGACACAATATTAGTACTATCAGAAGGACATTGCACAACCTTATCGACACAGTGATGCATCTGCTGTTTATTACTCTGTGACACAATATTATTACTATCAGAAGGACATTGCCAAACATTATCGACACAGTGATGCATCTGCTGTTTATTACTCTGTGACACAATATTGGTACTATTAACAGAAGGACCTTGCAAAACATTATCGACACAGTGATGCATCTGCTGTTCATTACTCTGTGACACAATATTGGTACTAACAGAAGGACCTTGCAAAACAGTATCGACACAGTGATGCATCTGCTGTTTATTACTCTGTGACAAAGTGTTAGTCGAATCATTATGCGTTAAGTTATCACTTCTAAAGTCACTATTAAACGAACAGAATGAATCCTTATGGTTGCAGTTATCACAGTTAGCACGAATTACGCCCTTGGCGTTGCAAACAAAACAACGGATCTCCGTATGATCGATTTTATTTTTCGCTTTTAAACACACTACGTTCGTGGCCACTTCTACGACAGTAAACACAATAAAGTTTTTTACCTTGAGTCGTAGTCGGGCTTACCGCCGAAGTACGATCCTTTGCAGGCGGCGGGGTCGGCACGCTCGGCGCGAGTGCGCGATCGACGCGGCAACGAGGCTCTCGACCAATTGACGGTTGGATTCCGCCTGAGCCCTTGCGAACGCCGATAGGAACGACGACAGCTGCCCTTCGGATATCGTGGGGTCGTCTTCAGAATTCTGCATACTTTTGCGACGCGGCATTTTAGAATAGACAGTCAGTCAGTTATACTTACACACCACATTTTACACTTATCATTGATCACAATCCACTTTTCCACTGAGTTCGTGAGTTCGATCGAGCACGATACCTAACGACGCGATTCGCGGAAGGATAGGTAGGTACGCGTGCCGCTAGTTGTGCGCCAATGTAGTGGAGATGGAGGTGAGGCAATAAAACGTGTAAGAGTCACTTGCAAGAACTATAATGACGTATTAAAAAACACACACATTAGGGTTTAACAGTATTTAGGTAACGACAAAGTGAACCATGTAAAAAATTTTAACCTCACGCGACGGTGGCGGCAAGCGGACTGGTCGCGTGTTATAGTGTTGCCAACTTAGTATTCAAGCTTAGAGCTAGTGTTGTGCCAAAAAAGAGCTGAAAAAGAGCTAACTTTATCAGCTAAAGAGAGCTATGAAAAAAAAAAACCATTCGAACTTATTATATTTTAATCAATAAAAAACAATCTAAGGAACTATATTCAGAGCAGGAGTTTTACAATCGATTGGGCTCACTATAGGGTTGTTGTGATCTTCCTTTTGTATAATTGTTACATTATTTGGAATATTGCTTATTCTATTTGGTTTTTAATATGGTATTACCAATCAGTATGTAACACCCACTTTTTTTGATGATCTTTTTAATGACTAGTAACACCGAAGTCCGGGTGTCAGTCTTGGCAGGCGTTTTTCAGCGATGGACAAATTTGCTAAATCCACGAAGGTTGTTTTGATTATATCTTGGAAACTACTGAATATTTTTGTTTCGGGGTACTTTGGATCGTTTCAGGAATAAATCTAGTATATATTTTTACAGATTTAAACTGTTTCTGAACTTTCTGCATGTATGGAAAAACATGATTCTCTTTCCGCACAAGGTATGACGTTTCTCTATGGCAGCACTGGTTTAAACTGTGGAAGACGCCTCTGGCTTTCCTTTAATCTTAATAATAGCACTAGGTATCATTAATCTTCATCTGACCATAAGTAACATATGTTGTCGTCATCGTGAAAATCAATCACCAAGGAACTTCCACTTGGGCCTGCTGCAGCCTGATCAGGGTTGTTGTATAAAGCCATTGTCCCTATTTTTTTTAGTACCTCAGTTGGCAGTATGTAGTTGTGACAGAATTTTTTTTGACGCCGTAATCCTGCCCTGGTGGTAATAATCAGAGATGTACAAAATGGTTTTAAAAAAGCATTTAAATACAAAATGCAAAATACTTTTCAAATTTACTATTTCAAATGCAAAATACCAAATAGTTTTGCGTTTAGTATTTCAAATGCAAAATGCAAAATAGGTATTTTGAAAATACTTTTTCAAAATAAAATACCTTTTGATCGAATATCAGACATTTTTATTTATTTTAGGTATTTATCATGAGAAATAGAGACACAATGCACAGTGTTTTTTATGACCCCAAAAAGTGACATTCTGTTTTTATCAGTAATATCCAAAGTTTAACTCATTATTTATGTAAGACTAAAACACCCAGGTGACAATAGGCCATAGTTTTTTTTTTTTAAATATTTTAAAAAGTTGACCTTAAACTGGGTCAAACTAGAAATTTATTATTATTTCAAGAAATGTACACACTTAGCTTCTCTCTGTATTGCAGGTAGATACGTTAATGTATGGCGTATATTATTGCTCACTTAATTACTTAAAAGTACTTATAGAAACGGCAGTATACGCATTTTTTAATTTTAAGAAATTATTTTTTTTCTCTTTTTCTACGCCGAAGTAGAATCTCTGCTTAAGTCAGATAGATTCCTTGAAATAAGCTCTATCACCCATATTTTTTCTCTATTCTAACTCCGCGGGAATTTCGAGAAAAGGACCTTTTTCAAAATGTGTTAGGGGTGTCACAAAAATTGACCTTAAATAATTCCGCCTTTTTAGGCTTTTGTGCTTAAAGGGTCCTAACGGGACATTATTAATATTATGCCTCTGTTGTCAGTCTGTCTGTCTAATAATAATTAATTAATAAAAATTTTATGATGTTACTCTTCTAGACTTGGTGTAATATTTTTTATTGTACGAATTTGTAGCGTCAGATTTCTTTTAAGTAGCGTACCTATAGAAGAATTTTTTTCGATGAAAGGTTTTGTGTAGCACGGGAAGGGGTCCACCCTCGTTAGGCTTTAGCTAAACCCCGTGCTAAGGCACGCAACCTGGAGAAACGGGGGTGAGGCACCATGGAGCCGTTACAGACCCATGGCGCCGCTTTGCCTCAGCAGGGGCTTACCCAACCTGCTGAGGGATGTCCGTCCGAGCCTCGATCGGCGGACTTAATGCTAGAGGGGCATGAGGGCGCCAACCCTCATGTTGGTACACGAGTGGCAAGTGAAGCTGTGGATGGTGCCACAGCCGGTACTTCTCAGCCTCTGGAAGTAGCCGCTAGTATACAAAGAGGACGCACTAGACTACATCTATACGAGTGCTTTTCGGAAGAAAGCAAAAAATTACGAAAATTAGGATCACCGGAAGATTTGACTTTCTCCGAATTACTTAAAATAGTAAAAAGAGAAATGGGAAACAGTTTAAAACCATCATTAACATCTACTGACGAGCAATGTCTCTTTAACATAATCAGTTGTTTTCTGTCTAAAACCATGAAGATGTTCAGAAATTGCAAAAGCAACAAAACTGTTTAAAAAAAAACATAAAATTTACTTAGAAAATAATTTTCTTTCTGACATACCTGAAGAATTAAAGGCACACGCTGACAGCAACAATACGGGGACCACATGTTTGATTGTTGGCAGTACAAGTACAGAACCATATGTGGATTCCGAACCTAGTACTTCGAGTACTTGCCAGCCCAAAATCTTGACTTACAGACAGGAACTAAGAAACAAAAAGCGCCTAGCAGAAGTATTTGAAAATGAACCACCAAGTAAAATCGTAAAGACCTTCATTTCTGCCATTTCGACATCGTCTGAATCACAGTTGACCTCAAAAGCTGCCAAAGATTTAGAATCATTAATTAAATTATGTCTTGAATCTCCATGTAAACCTACCGAGATTTGTAATAAATTGAAATCAGCGTCAGAACAGCGACCCTACACCCCGGATGAAGCTTTGAGTATCATGATAGACAGAAAATTTAGTGTAGAGACTTATAAAGAAAGGCAACAAGATCTCAAAAGTCGGGGGTTTAATGTTTATCCACCTTACGCACTAGTTCTGAATGCAAGGAAAGCTTGTTACCCAAATGAAGAAATTATAGTGTCCGATATAGAAGCATCAGTTTCATTGAAAGGCTTGCTGACACATACACTAAAGCGAATTCTACATAGTTGCGAAGAGAGTTTTACGGAGTTTTGCGATCGTAAAGGTATAAAAGAATTAACCTGCGTTTTCGAAGGATCTTGGGGTTTTGATGGCAGTACTGGACAGTCGTTTTACAAACAAAACTTAAGTTCTTCTGCTCAAGATCTTTCTGCTAATGAAAATAGCTTAATTGCAACCACTTTTATACCTTTACGAATCCTAGTATCTGATAAAACCTACACGGCATGGCTTAACCCAACACCACAATCGTACCGTTTTTGTCGTCCACTGCACATTCAATACAAAAAGGAAACATCAGGCACTATTCTTTCTGAAAAGTCTTGGGTAGAAGAACAGATTAAAAATTTGCAACCGATAGCTTTGCAAACAACAAACGGCTACACTATAACATTTATTTGCGAATTAACTTTGAGTATTATTGATGGAAAAGTGTTGAATATTATAACTGGCACCGCCTCACAATTGCGTTGCCCATTCTGTAAATTAACGGCCAGTAATTTCAATAACATAGAACTATGTTTATCGACACTCACGCAAAAAGAAAATTTAAAATATGGAATGAATCCTCTACACGCCTGGATACGCGTTTTTGAATTTTTATTGCATATCGGATACAAGAACGATCCTTTGGTTCAGAAATGGCGTATCTCTAAAAACACAGAAGAGAGCCGCATAGTTAACGAAAGAAAAGCGCGTATCCAGGGTGAAATAAGAAGCAGGATGGGATTGTTGGTTGACGTGGTAAGACCTAATGCCGGAACAACCAATGACGGCAAAACTGCCAGATCGGCTCTGTCCGATAAGAACAGGCATATTTTTGGACAAATTTTAGGTATTGACTCGTGGCTTCTGGATGACCTCTATCATATTTTGGTCACGATATCGTGTGAGTTACCAATTGACTCACAAAAATTTCGCATATTTTGCCACGCAGTAGCTGAAAAGTACGTTGGGAGTTACAACTGGCACCCAATGACGGTTACTATTCATAAAATCTTGTTGCATGGTCATGAAATCATCGAGGCCAATCCCCTTCCCATAGGAATGCTTTCAGAGCAGGCCGCTGAATCGCGAAACAAGTTTTGGCGCAGTGACCCAGAGCATCATTGCCGCAAAATGGATCGAGAAAAAACTATGATTGATCTATTTCATCGAGCGTTAGAATCCTCGGATCCTGCAATCGCAATGCTTCGGGTCAATCGCCGTCAAAGATTTTCAAAGCGACTCCCACTGCCAGTAACTGCGGTGAATTTGCTGAAGCCTTTTAACGATAATACAAACGTAAATACTGATGATGACGAAAATATTACTCCTCATGATGAAGAGTCTTCGTTAATCTTAGAAGATGACGAAGAAACAGTATTCTTGAGTACTGAGAGTAATTTATTTGAAAATACTGAAGACTAATAAAACACAAAATTAGAAAATTCATCATAATCATATCAGCCACAGGACGTCCACTGCTGAACAAAGGCCTCTCCCATTGATCTCCAGAGAGACTGATTAGACGCGGTATTTTTATTTAAATTAAATTCTTTAATAAAAATATTTTTGACCTTTCTGTGCCAACCCTAAATTTGAATATTGACCTTAACTTTAAAAAATATATTTCTCAGAATTCCCGCGGAGTTAGAATAGAGAAAAAATATGGGTGATAGAGCTTATTTCAAGGAATCTATCTGACTTAAGCAGAGATTCTACTTCGGCGTAGAAAAAGAGAAAAAAAATAATTTCTTAAAATTAAAAAATGCGTATACTGCCGTTTCTATAAGTACTTTTAAGTAATTAAGTGAGCAATAATATACGCCATACATTAACATATCTACCTGCAATACAGAGAGAAGCTAAGTGTGTACATTTCTGGAAATAATAATAAATTTCTAGTTTGACCCAGTTTAAGGTCAACTTTTTAAAATATTTTTAAAAAAAAAAACTATGGCCTATTGTCACCTGGGTGTTTTAGTCTTACATAAATAATGAGTTAAACTTTGGATATTACTGATAAAAACAGAATGTCACTTTTTGGGGTCATAAAAAACACTGTGCAATGGCGAGCCGAACAAAAACGTCTAATAACATGGCACCTTATGCATGACATTTTGGTCAAATTTATCAGTACGCGTATCAATAAATTCTGTTACGTTAATAATTAATAATAATAATGCTCACTTAAAATAATGTAAAGCAACTAGACTTACGATTAACAAAAAAAAAACCGAAGTCACAAAAGGAAACTATTCCAAAACAAACTAATACGCACTAAAAAGAAAAAAATAATTGCATATTCTTCTACAACTTAATAATCAACTTACTTTTTCTACTTATCAATATTTAGGTGCGATCTATCTAACGTTGTTACAATTATTGTTATTTCTGGAGTCGGTGTCCGCCAACGAAGGCTTGTAACTACATACATAGGTATAAGTAGTTATAGGTGAGATGTGCTTGTGGGTGCGCGTTTGCTTACACCCAAATTTGTTGGTTTAAAAAATATGAAAAATCATCCACAAAAAAAAAAATGGCCGACAGGGGTGTGCTGCGGTTGCCCTTGTATCACGTACCATAGAACTGCCCAAGGTAAAGAAATGCGCACTTACTGCTTCCTCCTTATGCTCTGGAGCTCCAGATCCTGGCCAGGTCTGCTGTATGAGGATGAGAGAAGGCAACGCGGCCTTTCTCCTCGCCACGCGGCAAGATGATTTTGAAGATTCAACAGAAAACAAATACAGACACCAAATTCACGTCGTACACACACACACTGAGTCGAATTGGAAATATTTAACGTCCTTTCAGCCTCAAAAAATCGCCTATTTTCAGGATTCGATTGGATTTAACAGGAGGCTATAAGTAATTCGCCGCGTTCAAAAGACAACTGTCCGAGTTCGAAAGGCGGTGCGTGAGCGAGACCGCCGTATCAAAAATGTGCGCATTAAACAGAGATAGACTCTTGGGCAGTCTTATTCTTGGTATAAAGCAAGATATACACTCTCGCGCAAGCATCCCCCCGGCCTTGAGGTGTCCTCAAAAAAAAAAAATAATAATAATAAGAATAAGGAAACATCTCAAGAGCAGCAAATATATAATAACCAAATGATACAGAATTATAGGTAGTGAGGAGTGAGGGTGTAACAGCCAACAAGCAGGCACCAAATAAAACAAAGAAAAAAATGTAGGCCTGATATAAGAAGAACAGTGCTCAAATAATGCATATGTAAGGTTTAGTACATGAATGAACTTATAAACTACAAAATAAAAAAAAAATAATATCTGATTATTGATTTGGTAAAGGACACAACCTTACTACCGGACGTTTAAGAGTTGTATTACGCGTCTTTACCTCTGCGACACGAACGACTCCATCTCGACCAGGATATAATTTAGTTACGACCCCTAGTGGCCATTGAAGAGGTGGAGCGTTATCTATATTAATTAGAACCACTTGTCCGACAGATATTGGGTTGGAAGGGGTGTTCCACTTTTCCCTGGTCTGTAAGTTGTGCAAATATTCGGTCTTAAATCGTTTCCAGTAGGATTGAACCATGGAATCTACTAAAGAAAACCTTGATAGAAGATTCGGACGTTCGCGGGTCAGATCAGCAGCTGGCAAGTACGACATAGTTGCAGTTGAAATAAAATGTGCAGGAGTTAGAACACTCGGCTCTGCCGGGTCACAACTCAATAAGTACAACGGGCGAGAATTAAGAACTGCTTCGATCTGATTTAAGAGCGTTATCATTTCCTCGTAGCACAAGGTTTGCTTACCTATGACGCGGAACAAATGCGTCTTAATAGACTTAATATTTGATTCCCATATTCCTCCGAAATGGGGGGCATTAGGGGGGTTGAGTTTCCAAGTAACGCGATTGCTTGCAAGCTCTCCCGAGAATGTCTTATAATAGTCATCGGATTTTAAGAAGACATGTAGCTCATCCAAGTACGAGCGCGTGGACACGAAATTAGTTCCATTATCGCTATATAGATACAGACAAGGACCTCGACGCGAAAGAAAACGTTTAAATGCCTCTAGAAAGCTTTCCGAACTTAATGAACTACTGAGCTCTATATGGACGCATTTAGTTACAAGGCATATGAAAATGCATATGTAAGCCTTTTGGGTCCGAACCCCTCTCTTACGAGTCATAGTTATATAAAGCGGACCGGCGTAGTCCACTCCGGTGTGAGTAAAAGCCTTGCACGGTTCCACTCGACATGACGGTAGTGCTGCCATAATAGGCGCTGTAGCTTTAGGTTTAAGCTTAAAACATTTATTGCACTTGAATACCTGTAAGCGTATGATACGCCGTGCGGCGAGAATCCAGAATTTTTGTCTTAACAAAGATAGCAGCAATTCAGGACCAGCGTGTAAATTTTTAATGTGATAAAAATTGATTATTAAATTAACTATATGTCCTTTTTTAGGAAGTAGCATTGGATGTTTATGCGCTTCTTCTAGTGACGCGTTTTGTAATCTGCCTCCAACGCGAAGCAGATCGTCAGCTAAATAAGGTGATAATTTGCGTAATGGCGGTGAACAATTTTTACCCCTTTTAATTTTATTAATTTCATCAGCAAAATGCATTTGTTGAAAGACTTTAATTACAGCCTTTTCTGCGGTCTCGATATCTACAGCGGTTATGGTTGTATCGCGGCGCAACAATTTACAGAATCGAAGAACGTAAACAACCGATCGCAAAAATTTATTCCACGAAGAAAATTTCAAACTTAACGTTAACAGCGGGTGTTCGGTCGAGCTAACATCACAGGTTGCATGAGATATAGTTTTTTCTTCAAGCATTAAACCTTGAGTTTTATTTGAATTTAATTTTTTAATAGGCCATTGTTCAGAGGGAAAATTAAGCCAATCTGGACCGTGATACCAAAGTGGATGGTCAATCATTTGAGAAGGTAAAAGCCCGCGCGAAATACAATCTGCGGGATTGTCGGAGCCGGCGACATGATAAAAATCATTTCTATCTAATAATTCCTGACACTGAGCGATGCGGTTGGCAACAAACGTTTGAAATCTATGAGGTGATGATATAACCCACCATAGAGCGACTTCAGAGTCAGAAAAGGCGTAAATTTTATCAATCGGGTACCTTCGCGACAATGTATCGTATACCTTTCGTGTCACCTTCGCTAACAACACCAGAGCGCATAATTCGAGTCTAGCCAACGTCACTGTCCGGACCGGGCTTACGCGGGATTTTGAGCAGACCAAGGTCACGATTGGTGGCTCTGTAGCACCTTCAACGCGCAGGTATACCACACATCCGTATCCCTTCTCACTAGCGTCACCAAAGGCCAGTAAGGTTACCCTTGCCGAAGTAGTAACTCCCATATAGCGGGGAAACTGCAACTGTGATAAACAAGGAAGTTCCTCCACATATTGTTGCCATATATTAACTATATATGCCGGCGGTGTATCGTCCCAGTCAATGTGCAATATCCACAATTCCTTAATTAATAATTTCGCGAAAAGTATGACTGGTCCGACCAAACCTAGCACATCATATAAGCGAGCGGCTGTGGACAAAATGGAACGCTTGGTACAACACGTCGGTAATGTACCTTTTTTTTTTTTTTTTTTTATGGTGTGGAAAATGCGCCTTATGCATCCGGCCCGGTACGGGGTTACCGAGGGTATCTGGGGCTCTCCCGAGGCGTCAGGCATACCCAGTAAAAAACACACGGATTCCCACATTTGGCACTATTGCAGGGGGCCGCGGGAGAACTTTCGTGAACCGCGACGTCCCTGCGGGCCCACCCCGGGATGGGGCTACCTCCCTGCGACACCTGTGCAATGCAGGATTGGGAATTCCCGCCCTCCCCCGCAGGTGCCGCGGATTTTTTATAGAGGTTTTCTCCTCACAGTCACTGCAGTAACCCGCGGCCTCGGCATTAGGAACACCAAGGTTACGCGTAGCCACGACAGGCACCCTAAGGCGCCTCCGTCACAAAGGGGTGGTTTTCCAGGACAGAAAATGTCCCTTCAAGCCGCCCCTGTCCTCTCAAAGTCCCGAAGGATTCCTCACAAGAGGGTTGCTCTCCAGGGCTGAAAATGCACTTTCGAGCCACCCCCTCCCACTTTCGTCCTGAAAAGGACGTTTGCGTCCTTAAAAGGACGGTTTTGGTTTCGTCCTAAGAAGGACGTTTTGCCGACATCCCGAAGGATTCGTAATATCCCGAAGGATCCCTCTCTCGCCCTGAAAAGGACGTTTGCGCCCTTAAAAGGACGATTTCGTCATGTCCCGGAGGACCCCGCCGCTCTGAAAAGAACGATTAAGTCTTGAAAAAGACTGTTACCCGCTCGCTCTGAAAAGGACGAATGCGGTTGCGGATGCGCCCTTAAAAGGACGGCTTCGTCATGTCCCGGAGGACCCCGCCGCTCTGAAAAGAACGATTAAGTCTTGAAAAAGACTGTTACCCGCTCGCTCTGAAAAGGACGAATGCGGTTGCGGATGCGCCCTTAAAAGGACGGCTTCGTCATGTCCCGGGGGACCCCGCCGCTCTGACAAGAACGATTAAGTCTTGAAAAAGACTGTTACCCGTTCGCTCTGAAAAGGCCGAATGCGGTTGCGGATGCGCCCTTAAAAGGACGGCTTCGTCATGTCCCGGAGGACCCCGCCGCTCTGAAAAGAACGATTAAGTCTTGAAAAAGACTGTTACCCGCTCGCTCTAAAAAGAACGAATGCGGTTGCGGATGCGCCCTTAAAAGGACGGCTTCGTCATGTCCCGGAGGACCCCGCCGCTCTGAAAAGAACGATTAAGTCTTGAAAAAGACTGTTACCCGCTCGCTCTGAAAAGGGCGAATGCGGTTGCGGATGCGCCCTTGAAAGGACGGCTTCGTCATGTCCCGGAGGACCCCGCCGCTCTGAAAAGAACGATTAAGTCTTGAAAAAGACTGTTACCCGCTCGCTCTGAAAAGGACGAATGCGGTTGCGGATGCGCCCTTAAAAGGACGGCTTCGTCATGTCCCAGAGGACCCCGCCGCTCTGAAAAGAACGATTAAGTCTTGAAAAAGACTGTTACCCGCTCGCTCTGAAAAGGACGAATGCAGTTGCGGATGCGCCCTTAAAAGGACGGCTTCGTCATGTCCCGGAGGACCCCGCCGCTCTGAAAAGAACGATTAAGTCTTGAAAAGACTGTTACCCGCTCGCTCTGAAAAGGGCGAATGCGGTTGCGGTTGCGCCCTTAAAAGGACGGTTGGTTCGCCCTTAGAAGGACGGTTGTCAAGTCCCGAAGGATCCCTCTCGTCGTCCTGAAAAGGACGTTTGCGCCCTTAAAAGGACGGTTGCATCCTTGAGAGGGCGTTTGCGCCCTTAGAAGGACCGCGCACAAGGTTGCTCTCCAAGGTGGGTGTTAACGGCCGTCTGCCCACCCACCCCTTCCAGCAGCCAAGGGCGCTTCAATCCTTAGAGGGACGTTTGCGCCCTCAGAAGGACGTTTCGCCCTTAGAAGGACGGTTGGTTCGCCCTTAAAAGGACGGTTGTCAAGTCCCGAAGGATCCCTCTCGTCGTCCTGAAAAGGACGTTTGCGCCCTTAAAAGGACGGTTGCATCCTTGTGAGGACGTTTGCGCCCCTAGAAGGACCACGCACAAGGTTGCTTTCCAAGATGGGTGTTAACGGCCGTCTGCCCACCCACCCCTTCCAGCAACCAAGGGCGTTTCGACCCTTAGAAGGACGTTTGCGCCCTCAGAAGGACGTTTCGCCCTTAAAAGGACGGTTGGTTCGCCCTTAGAAGGACGGTTGTCAAGTCCCGAGGGATCCCTCTCGTCGTCCTGAAAAGGACGTTTGCGCCCTTAAAAGGACGGTTGCATCCTTGAGAGGACGTTTGCGCCCCTAGAAGGACCACGCACAAGGTTGCTTTCCAAGATGGGTGTTAACGGCCGTCTGCCCACCCACCCCTTCCAGCAACCAAGGGCGTTTCGACCCTTAGAAGGACGTTTGCGCCCTCAGAAGGACGTTTCGCCCTTAAAAGGACGGTTGGTTCGCCCTTAAAAGGACGGTTGGTTCGTCCTTAAAAGGACGGTTGGTTCGCCCTTAGAAGGACGGTTGTCAAGTCCCGAAGGATCCCTCTCGTCGTCCTGAAAAGGACGTTTGCGCCCTTAGAAGGACGGTTGCATCCTTGAGAGGGCGTTTGCGCCCTTAGAAGGACCGCGCACAAGGTTGCTCTCCAAGGTGGGTGTTAACGGCCGTCTGCCCACCCACCCCTTCCAGCAGCCAAGGGCGCTTCAATCCTTAGAGGGACGTTTGCGCCCTCAGAAGGACGTTTCGCCCTTAGAAGGACGGTTGGTTCGCCCTTAAAAGGACGGTTGTCAAGTCCCGAAGGATCCCTCTCGTCGTCCTGAAAAGGACGTTTGCGCCCTTAAAAGGACGGTTGCATCCTTGTGAGGACGTTTGCGCCCCTAGAAGGACCACGCACAAGGTTGCTTTCCAAGATGGGTGTTAACGGCCGTCTGCCCACCCACCCCTTCCAGCAACCAAGGGCGTTTCGACCCTTAGAAGGACGTTTGCGCCCTCAGAAGGACGTTTCGCCCTTAAAAGGACGGTTGGTTCGCCCTTAGAAGGACGGTTGTCAAGTCCCGAGGGATCCCTCTCGTCGTCCTGAAAAGGACGTTTGCGCCCTTAAAAGGACGGTTGCATCCTTGAGAGGACGTTTGCGCCCCTAGAAGGACCACGCACAAGGTTGCTTTCCAAGATGGGTGTTAACGGCCGTCTGCCCACCCACCCCTTCCAGCAACCAAGGGCGTTTCGACCCTTAGAAGGACGTTTGCGCCCTCAGAAGGACGTTTCGCCCTTAAAAGGACGGTTGGTTCGCCCTTAAAAGGACGGTTGGTTCGTCCTTAAAAGGACGGTTGGTTCGCCCTTAGAAGGACGGTTGTCAAGTCCCGAAGGATCCCTCTCGTCGTCCTGAAAAGGACGTTTGCGCCCTTAGAAGGACGGTTGCATCCTTGAGAGGACGTTTGCGCCCCTAGAAGGACCACGCACAAGGTTGCTTTCCAAGATGGGTGTTAACGGCCGTCTGCCCACCCACCCCTTCCAGCAACCAAGGGCGTTTCGACCCTTAGAAGGACGTTTGCGCCCTCAGAAGGACGTTTCGCCCTTAAAAGGACGGTTGGTTCGCCCTTAAAAGGACGGTTGGTTCGTCCTTAAAAGGACGGTTGGTTCGCCCTTAGAAGGACGGTTGTCAAGTCCCGAAGGATCCCTCTTTTCGTCCTGAAAAGGACGTTTGCGCCCTTAAAAGGACGGTTGCATCCTTGAGAGGACGTTTGCGCCCCTAGAAGGACCACGCACAAGGTTGCTTTCCAAGATGGGTGTTAACGGCCGTCTGCCCACCCACCCCTTCCAGCAACCAAGGGCGTTTCGACCCTTAGAAGGACGTTTGCGCCCACAGAAGGACGTTTCGCCCTTAGAAGGACGGTTGGTTCGCCCTTAAAAGGACGGTTGGTTCGTCCTTAAAAGGACGGTTGGTTCGCCCTTAGAAGGACGGTTGTCAAGTCCCGAAGGATCCCTCTCGTCGTCCTGAAAAGGGCGGTAATGTACCTACGACAAATGAAAAGTTGTCCGTCGCGGGATGCCAACGAAGGCCTAAGACTTTAAAAACGTCATCATTGTCAAAGGATACAGTATCCTGTTGACGATGGGAGTCCGGAATCTGATTGAGCAATTCAGTAGAGTTACTAGTCCATTTTATCAAATCAAATCCACCGGCCTTGAATAAGTTTATAAGTTGGCGCGAAGTCTCCACTGCCACATCGATAGATGGCGCTGAAGAAACCAAGTCATCCATATAGACGTCCCTTTCTACCACAGCCAGGGCGAGAGGAAACCGACTACGTTCGTCGCTGGCTAGCTGCCGCAAAGTGCGTATAGCTAAAAATGGAGAGGAGCGCAATCCGAATGTCACAACATTAAATTGGTAGGTTTGTATAGTTTCATCGGCTGAAAACCGGTACAATATGCGTTGAAATTTGCGGTGGGACGGGTCTACGCCAATGCGCAGGTACATCTGCCGGACGTCAGCAAAGAATGCGATACTAAAAACCCGAACGTTAAGCAAAATATCGAATATATCGGATTGCAAGTTCGGACCCGTATGTAAAATATCATTTAATGACAATCCTGTATTCGTTTTTGCGCTTCCGTCAAGAACGATCCGTACTTTAGTCGTACTTTTATCCTCACGCACAACGGGGTGATGCGGTATATAGAATGATGGTTCGTCTGTGAATTCAGGAGTCACGAGCGACAAATAACCTTTCTCGATGTAATCATGTATTATATCATTATAACGTTCACGTAAATCAGGAGATCGAGTAAATCGTTTTTCCAAAAGTGAATATCGATTTTTCGCGGTGTTAAAAGAATTACCTAACCTTTCAGGATTTTCTTTGAACGGTAGGGTGACCATATAACGGCCGTCCGCGGCGCGGGTTGTCGTGGAGTTGTAATTATCTTCGCACAATTTATCATCAGGACAAAAATATACTTTTTCTGGAATTTCCTCCAATTTCCATAACTTTTCTAACTCATCGGCAAGTGGGCGTTCAAAACAGCGAATGTGAAAGCTAGCGGATGAAGCGGGCATATTATTATACGTGGGGTCCACAGCATGAACGTCACCCATTAAAATATAACCTAAAGTGGTTTGAAACGCGGTTGGTAGATTAACACCATTTACTTTCCCGGACTGTAAAATCTTACAATAAATATTGACCCCCAACAGTACATCAATCACTCCGGGTTCATTGAATTGATCGTCCGCTAATTGTAGGCGCGGTAAATACTCGATCGCACCCACGTCGACACGCGAGTCGGGCAGCATTCCAGTAATATTCGCAACCACAAGCGGCTGTATGTGATATGAATTGCTGTCATCAAAACGAGAGGAAAAATCAACATCAGTTGTACCTAATATTTTTTGAACGGTCCCACCAAAACCATGCACCTCTGTAAACCTTTTACATTTATAAATAGGTATCGATAATCTACTACAACATTCCTGGGAAATATAATCGCTCTGGGAGCCGGGATCTATTAAACAGCGAGCGAAATGAACGCGATTATATTTGTCGACAATTCTTATTTTCGCTGTGCCCAGTAGCGTAGTGGTAGCAACACGGGAGCCCGCCGCGGTCGCGAGCGACGTCGTAGCAGCCGTTGTACTCGTACTCGCAACGTTCGGAGCGGTCGGTGAACACGTAGTATTATGCGTGCCAACTTCGCCCTTATTCACATGGCCGTTAGAGTCGTTATTCGATTGTGGACTGTAATATTTGTTGTTTAAAGATGGTTGTTTAGGCATGTTATTATTTTGTTTATTAAAATGCAGTAACGAGTGGTGTCGTTTAGAACATTGATTGCAGGCATGTTGCGATTTGCAAGCTAAGAATTTATGCTTGGCGCTTAAGCAATTGGAGCAATGACCATTTTGTTTAATAAAGTCGAATCTAATTTGCGGCGTTGCGTTTAAAAACTTGGGACACGAATATAATTGATCGTGCCCAGATTTATTACAATAGGTACACTGCTGCAAGGAACTCTCAGTATTCACGAACGTTTTGGTGTTGGTGCGGTTAAGCGTGGGAATGTTTACCTTACTGCGATTATTATTATTAAGCGGAGCGGGTCTGCTAGGCATAGACATACCAAACGGCTGTGCGTTGCACAATGCCCGATTTTGTTCCTGTAAAAATTTAATAAGCGAGGCGTATTTTGGCAATTTAACGTTACGACACGTCATTTCGAATGACTTTACTGTCTCCGAATCCAATTTTCGAAGCGCGAGACTTAAGAATATAAAATCAGTTAAGTCCTCAATGCCTAATTGTTTTAACGCCCTTATCGACGAATCAAAGGTATCAACAAAGCTGTGATAACCGTTAGCTACATTCGCATTGGTTGGTCTCGAGTCAAACAGCTGATTTACATAGGTAGCTGCCAGAGCGCGAGTGTTGCTATATCTATCTATAAGGGAATTCCAAATGACAGTATAGTTGTCGGGTGTCGGAGCTAGCCCGGCGCATGTGGATAACGCTTTGTCAGTTAACTTGCCCAATAAATAATAGCAACGTTCAGCATCCGATAAATGCGGATTCTCATGAATTATTGATTTAAACTGTTGGTAAAACATAGGCCATTTACGAATATCCCCGTCGAAGGGTGTTAACTCAATTGGCGGAAGGCAAGATCTCATTTTTATAGGCGCGTTGTTATCTTGGCTGCTAGAAGGCGTAACGGCGGGAGGAAGTAATTTAGAACGCGTGTATATTATACGAGTGTACAAGTCCTCGCAGGAGGTCCATGTCTGAGTATCTACTTGCGAGTCTGGATCGAGTGCTAAATTTAAATTATTGTAAGTGTCTAACACTTCGTGAAACTCATCGCGCAACTTATCCACGTTCGAAGACGACGCTAAGAACATATCTTTATCTATTTCCTTGTCGTTAGCCTTTCGCGATAATTCGTAGATATGTTGCAAACGCGCAAATAATGCATTGCGCTTACCGTAAGCGATTTTGTGTTGAATTTCTATTGGATTAGTACTTCCAGTATCGCTCTCATCGCGATCCGAATTATTTTCCTGTTTTTGTTTACCTTTAACCATGATTACCAACTAAGTAAGCGTAGGTATTTACGTTACGATTATATAAATAACTGAAGCCAGGCAAATCGGAACACAACAAACGCGTAGGTATAAAATGAGTTTAGTAAAACAAATACAATTTGTTTATTACGAAAGATACTAACCACTTAAGAAATTCAGTTCAATTATAATATTATGCACTCACCCCACGCTTAGGTAGGTACCTATAAGTTATACAACGTAGTAAATTGGCTAAGTCGAAGTTTTATGTTTAGAATTCTCCCAATTCCTATTATTCGGTAATTAGTTAAGTAGGTATACGACTATACGTGCGAAGTGATCTGTCTTGTTATTTTATTTTATGTGTAGACTATGAAACCGAATTTACAGATAGGCACTGTAGCCTATTACGCAAACCTCGAATTTTAGATTATTTTATGAGATTATGTATGTATGTAAACTCTTTATTGTGCAAAATAAACAAGACAAATACAAGAAAGCGAACAAGATTATAAGCGAAGTAGGTATGTACTGCGACTATAAAGAGTCCAGGTATGTAATGTATGCACGTAGCTAATAGCGGTGCGGTGCAAGCAGTTAGCAGGTGACCTATTAAAGGAAACGAAATTAAACGGATATGTACCTATGGACTACTAAGCTTGCGGCGCGGCGTGATGTGAGCTGTAGATAATATGCAAGTAATAATCGTACCACTGTGCCGCGGCGGTAGGTTTACCAGATCGGTAGGTAGGAACTTATAGCGGTTCGCGATCAACAATTTAGATCGTTAACAAATAGTGCAATACTAAACTTACATATGCACTTGCGGTTTTAAGGGCTTAATTCACAATCAACTTATGCGGATTAAGTAAATAAATATTATAAGCACTGTTCTTCACCGATTAAGACTGCTGTATAACCTATTTGCTGCGGAGTTAGCTATTACTTATGCACATTTATTTATGCGGTAGCGGTTGACTATTTTAGTGTGGTGTACCTAACAAACTAAACGTGTTGCATAGGTAATTTATATATTTTGTGGATAGCGGATGTGTATATAATAATGATAATTATGTCACTGACTGTATATCCAGGGTCGAAAGGACCAGTAAAAATGGGTGCGCGTTTGCTTACACCCAAATTTGTTGGTTTAAAAAATATGAAAAATCATCCACAAAAAAAAAAATGGCCGACAGGGGTGTGCTGCGGTTGCCCTTGTATCACGTACCATAGAACTGCCCAAGGTAAAGAAATGCGCACTTACTGCTTCCTCCTTATGCTCTGGAGCTCCAGATCCTGGCCAGGTCTGCTGTATGAGGATGAGAGAAGGCAACGCGGCCTTTCTCCTCGCCACGCGGCAAGATGATTTTGAAGATTCAACAGAAAACAAATACAGACACCAAATTCACGTCGTACACACACACACTGAGTCGAATTGGAAATATTTAACGTCCTTTCAGCCTCAAAAAATCGCCTATTTTCAGGATTCGATTGGATTTAACAGGAGGCTATAAGTAATTCGCCGCGTTCAAAAGACAACTGTCCGAGTTCGAAAGGCGGTGCGTGAGCGAGACCGCCGTATCAAAAATGTGCGCATTAAACAGAGATAGACTCTTGGGCAGTCTTATTCTTGGTATAAAGCAAGATATACACTCTCGCGCAAGCAGCTTGTGTATAAAAGTTAATTTGTAAAAAAATATTTATTAAAGTATTCTCGTATTATTATTGCTAGGTATATTGTAGTGTTTCCTTGGCTGAAACCGACTCCAAACATAACAATAATTGTAACAACATTAGATAGATCGTACCTACATATTGATAAGTAGAAAAAGTAAGTTGATTATTAAGTTGTAGAAGAATATGCAATTATTTTTTTCTTTTTAGTGCGTATTAGTTAGTTTTGGAATAGCTTCCTTTTGTGAAGTCGGTTTTTTTTTTTAAATTTTGTTTATTTTTTTGATTTTTAGTGAATCTGAAGTACACTAATTTTTTTTCTGAATATGGGTAGATCTATTAAACGTGCTGCTCATATGAGACAGCGCCTTTTAAATGAAACGGACGATTTGTCGCACACATACTTAATGCTAATTTTAGACTTACATGGTTTTTTCATGGGTGCCATTGTCAGAGCTAGACCAGATTGAAATGGGACTACACGGAAAGCACGAGCTTTCAAATAAAACTAGAATCATTAAAATCGCTTCGCCCAGTCGAAAGTTATGAGGTAACAAACATAAAAAAAAAACATACAGACGAGTTGAGAAATTTAAAGAGTAAATTTAATTTTCCCAGTGAGTTCGATTGGAAGGAAGTCGTTTCCTCTGACCGTCGTGCAGAGTTAGTAAAATCTTGTCATTGCGACGATCTTTCTCATCTTGGAGTGTTCAAGACTTATAAACGTTTAACTTTGAATTATTATTGGCCTGATTTATATCAGGATGTTGTGAACTTCATCAAGAATTGCGATGTATGCTCGGCGTATAAGTATTCTCAGAAACCGCCAGCAGGTCTTATGGGAGATTCTAAGGCCTGTTCACGTCCTTTCGAATGTATAAGTATGGATCTAGTGGGCCCCTTACCGCGTTCTCGCGCCGGCTATACATATATTTTTACGGTCGTCTGTTGTTTTTCAAAGTACGTTTTGCTGTTTCCCTTGCGTCGAGCCGTGGGTAAGACTATAGCCCAGCGACTCGAGGATGAAGTTTTCCTTAAGCACGGCATACCGCGCACCGTTATAGCTGACCACGGGACTCAGTTCACCGGAAGTGAATTAAACGCTTTGTTCAAAAGATACGACATTCCGCAGGTCCATTTGGTGCCACGTCATTGTCCGCAAGTCAACAGCGTTGAGAGATATCACCGTACGCTGATGACAGCTGTGTCTATCCTCGTCCAGCAAGACCACCGTTCGTGGGATACCACATTGTCAAAAGTACAATTCGCCCTGAACACTTCTGTTAGCGAGTCTACGCGTTTCACTCCTTTCTTTCTAGTGCATGGTCGCGAGGCTGTTTCCTGTGGTAAGGTTTATGGTAGTTTAAGAACCTCACAGTTAGATTTGTCTTGCGCTTCACGCGATGATTACGCTACCAGATTGGGAGGCTTGCGTGATGTCTTCGACCGGGTTTTGTCTGCACTGGATAAGGCTCACGAACGAAATGCTCGTAATTACAACAAGGGACGGCGGGCGAATGAGTACGAGGTGGGAGATGTCGTGTGGAAAAAAACATTCCCTCAGAGTGATGCCGGTAAATTTTTTATGGCAAAACTCGCGCCCCGTTACGAAAAGTGTCGTGTGCTGTGTAAGCATTCTCCTCTCGTGTATGAGCTGGAAAATGTTACGACTGGCAAGAACTTAGGTTCGTGGCATATTCAACACCTCAAAGATCCATGAGATCGTTATTTGTATATTTAAATGCATTATGTTCCGCTGTAGATGCTGGACGTGCAGCCCGTTGCTATTCCGCCTCTCGCTGCACCGCCAGGGTCTCAGTGTTAGACCAGTTAGGTGGTCACCCAACTTGTATTGTTTTTTTGTCGTTCAGTCAGCGGTTAGGGTAGAGCTACTGACTGGTAAAGCGCGCGGGTTCGATAGGATGGCTTTATGAGTATATTAAGTACCCTGCTTCATCGCTGGTAGTGATTTTTTTTTTTCCCTGGCGATGCTTTTTTTTCCTCCTTTCCTTATATTAGTGATTGTTGTTATGCGTTTTGCGCTGTGTTTTTTTGCCGTATAGGTGATGTACGTGGGCTGTGACCATAAGGGTCTTCTGGTGCTACGTTGAAGTGAGTCGCCGGTTTGATTGAGCCGGTGCCTCTCATGTTTATGTTGTCTGTTTGGACGCTATCGTGTCATTTATTATAATGTTCTGGTGGAGGGTTTTTGTTTGTTTCAGGAGCTGGGGACCAGCTAAAAATTTTGACTAGCGTCAAAATTTTATCCGAGGGGAGGGGTACTGTGACATAAAAGTTTTGTAGCCTATGGTTTTGTTATTTCTATCGGAGGTGGTATGGTGGAGTGTCCTTTTGCCTTTCTCACGTCCGCCTCATTTAAAAGCAAAACTGTCAGTGTTGCCGCTACAAATTCATGTCCCGATGAGTTCTTTGTTATTTTTAAATCGGTTGAACGTCGTTATTGTTTCAAATGGTGGTAATCCTTCAGGATAAATAAAGTAAGTACTAGTTTGCTTAAATTTGAATATCAATGGCTTCATTCTCCTATTTTTGGTTTGGCTCATTTCGAGTACAAACATTTTGATATGGCAACTTGTGCTGTCTAACGTCAATCGCTATGACCTGGCAGACTTGATATTTTTTACAGCCGTCGGCTTTTGCAACGGTCTTTACATTTTTAATTTTTAATACCCTTTTGGGACAGGTAAGGGTTCACTCTCGAGTCTTTTGAGTCTTTTTGCGACTAGTTTGCCATGTATTCTAACGGGTTTTCTCTTTTGCAGAACCTTTCTGGTATAATTTTCCCCCAACGAACGCACTGAGCCTACGTCGCAGGCGCGTCACTTAAGGACGCATGGTAAGATACCCCCTTCTATCGCTTCGCGACCCTTGTTTTGTCACGGAATTCCCAGAGTAACGTGTCCTTCCGTTTACAGCATAAAAGTCCGCAGCCGAAGACCTGAAAAACCTCCGGGGGGTTGACATTCGGTCACCTCGCGCCTGGCCAGCGTAAGCACGACTGATAATCCTCCCTGGTAAGCCTTCGCCTGAGTATTTGTTTGAAATCGAACATCAACCGAACGCCCCGTACCCTTCTGGTACCTGGCCTGTTGCCACGTCTCTAATCCACCCAATTTATTGTCCTTTACAGGAGGTTTTTTTTTCCCTACCCCTCGTCTTCGCCCTGCGGGATTAGCCTGGTTGCACTCGGGGAACACCGTGGTTCAGCCGTCCGCGCCTTCGTGGTGCTTCGGGGCTAGCGGGTTGCTTCCCATCGTCGGAAGGTTTTCTATGAATGTTATAAATTCATAATCCGAGGTAAAATATGTCCCCTCTTTACTTTAATTTCATTGGTCCGGTATCCAATAATACTGGTGGCGCCTCTTATTTTTGAAGAAACTAAGTTATGAGCGACTGATTCAGAGACAGATTTTCTAGTGGCCCACGCCAAAGACCTAGCTCTCCGACTGTATTAAATATAATTTAATTTAATAGCCATAGCCGTGGTACCTTGCTCCTGAATAAATAAACTGTGTTGTCAAAATTTGGATTTTTTATTTCCTCCCCCTGATCACTTATCGGCACTCAGGCCGATCTGTGACAGTATGTTATGGGAACAACCTGTATATATGCACTAGGTATGCTGAGTAGTTGATTACGGGATGAGCTGAATGTGTATTGCTGTGTAAACTTATATCACAAAACAATAAAACAAAAACCGTATCAAAATCGGTTCAGCCAAATCCGGGATAATCACGGACTAATATGTACCGTATGTATGTGTATGAATAGCTACAAAAAATTATGTATGTGCGAGCCGAAATGCATTAGATGCGAAAGATCTGAAAATAAGCACCTCGCTGATACCTACCACTAAAACTATTATTGTTTGTCAAACTGAGCTGAAATGCATTAACCTGTATATTAATAAGCCAACTGGACTTATAATGAATTTTTAATGAGCCGATATTCGGTATGACTTGTGATCACTTATGACTACAATTTAACAATAATTATTGAGTTTATTCTATTACCTTGTAGGTAGGTACTTTTATTATAATGTTTTGAGCCGATTTAGCAAGTACTCTTAGTGAATTTCCGAACGAAGTTGTTGTTACTAGGCAAAGCGAGCTTAACGAACAAAACTCAACCGTAATGTAGGTATGTTTAGTTAGGACAGGCCAACTATTTTGTAGGCACGTTATGGGAATGGTAACTATTATTAAACAAATGAAAATGAATACCTAAGTGGATACGATGTACTCTTATTTATGTGAACTTTTTACTTCACGACGATTATTATTAAGTCTTCGCAAATGTACCTAAGTAACCCTATCCGCGTATTTAATTATGTAAACAAACTTGTATTGGGCCGACTCATACGTGTTCGAGCTTGTAATTGCGTGTTATAATCTTGAATGGATATATTCGAACAAATTTTTGACGAAACAACGATACAATCTGTTGCGGCTCCCCACTTGAAAACGGGGTTAGGAACTTAAGTTCGTTGCTTTTTTGTCAACAATAAATTGTAACACACATTTATCGTATTCCGTTTCGCACACAAATCTAGTACTCAAATGAAATATTTATGCATTTATATGGGCAGATGAGAATACCTTGGTAGGTTTCGGAAGTGACGAGCGGAATTTTCTGGAAGCAAAGGATTATAGGTAGGTAACTACTTTGCCTTGAACTGTATTAGGGGATATTTTTATGAGTTGAATTTAATGTGTGTGTATTTACTGTAACGTAAATACACTGCACGGGCACAGGCAGAATATTCGAGATGTTTTTTTTTTTTGAAGTGGGTAGAAATAGGTACAATTACACAAAGGGAGCTAGAATTACCAGTAATTGCAACGGGAACTGGTTAAAAGAAAAAGGGGAAAACTCGAAGGAGCAAAGACGTTCAAGTGAAAAGGGGGGTTCAAAAAAGGGGGGGGGCTTGATGGAGCGGAATTTTTTTTTTTAAGGGGGGGGTGTTCGAAAGGGCTGGAGGTTCGAAGGACCAGAAAATGTATGAGCTAGGTGGACTCAATACATCGACGTGAGATGAGCTGATTGGGAAGATGGGAAAAGGACTTACAACGAGCTGATTCTTTACGGCGTCTGCCGCGACGCGGGCGTTGGGGTGATGAAAGTCCCTTTTTTCTTAGGACTGGGCTGATGTTCTTTCTTCAGATGAGCGGATTGTTGTCACTGTACACTGGCCAGCAAGATCACTAACACGTTTCACTGCGAGAGGATCGGTCCGGGGCAGGAGCAACGGCGACGCGAGCGCTCTCTCACACGATCGTAGGTGAACTGAACAAGGGATGTGCGCGCGCGCCCTTGTCGCTCGCTAGTGATGTGAATGAATGAATGGGATGAGTGCTAGACGTCACGCTTGGCGGGAACATGCATCTTGATATTTCAAAACTTCGGATCAAAATGAAATAGTGTTGTCCTTTTTCTCCCATGGTACAAGAGATATATTGACCCACTGTGTTTCTACCTTCGCGATAAAATCCTCGCTGTGGCCCATTTCTCGTACTAGTGAAGTTATTCTTTCCTTTACTTGCCTCAATGTGTTTGAAACTGACAAATGGTTGACTTTTTTCAAAACATTGTAATTTTCTGGAAGTCTCTGTTTCAGTTGTTTTGTGAGCTCTACTGTGAACTTCACACATTTATCCCTGAATTGCTCTTCATCTTGGGTTGAAAATCGATTGGTCTCTCGTATTTCTGAAAGCTTACTTTCGACTTTGAATCCTAGATAAGGATGTGGAACCAAGAAATCTTCTAAATTTTGTATTTCGAATACATTGATGTTCCTAGTAGGATTCAGAACTTTTTTCCCCGAGAGATTCTATAGCCGTGATTAGGTCATTAAGTAACTTGCTTGGATCAATATTATTCGACTGAAAAATTTTTACTAGCCCCTGTAATTGATCCAAAACGCTGTGGATATATCGATACCTCCGACGCAAAAGGTCGTAACCCGTGTTTTATGCAAAATGAGATTTTTCAATCGTCATAAAGCCATTAATCCAAGCTATAACTTCCTAAAACTCAAGTTTATATATCGCTGCTTATAAACTGAAGGGCCACAAATCAAAATTGTACAAAATCACTTTTATTTAAAAAATGTGGCCAAAATCAACCTTATTTTCATATGACACAAAGACACCGGTCAAAATCGGTCTCTAAATCGCAATTTTATGCATGCGCCCTTTCGGCATTTTTACGCATTGATGGTTAAGTTCAGAGCAAAGCGGCCATTATTTGAGTTGCGACCCGACCAGTCGGCGCGAGCGCACCTCAGCTTTGGAATTTTATGGGTAACAGGGCCACATTTGGGAATGCAACCGTTTCGCCTATAAAGAACAAGTAAGTACTCAATTATTTATAAGACTAAGGTGCCACGTTTTGAAAAGTGTTTGTCTCGCTTATAAAAACAAAGAAGGACAGGATCATTTTTTAAGCAAAGGTGCCATGTTTCGGAAAGTGTCCGCTTAGTAATAAAAAAATCCAATAATATTATTATTGTTATAACTTTTTTTGTAAAATGTCTGTTTTGCTCAAAACATTGTTGTATTTGCGATGTTTTCTTTCAAGACAAAAAAGGCTTTGATACAATTTTGAATTGCTGTTTGGCAGGAATCCTTTATTTTGTGATATGGTATTTTATGTTGTGCAATAAAAATAGCACACATTACTATTTATCTATATTTTAACTAACTATTCTTATAAGCGCAAATTTCTATTTCTTTTATACCATTCAAATGAAAGAGGTTTGTGACGCTCCTGAATCAACGGCACTATGCTACTCGCTTTATTATTAATTTCTGCTTTTTTCTTTCATCTTTCACCCTTTCTTCCATGTCAAAACTAACGCAACATACTTGTATCGATTCTTGCCTTGTCTTTTTCTGCCTACCTCTATCTATAGTTTGTGTAAGTATTTATTTTCACTTGCAGAATGAGTACCAGATCACACAGAATTTTGAACATGGTTCTACCTAAAATCAATAATTCCGTCCATCAACAAACAAATACAAGAGCCCGATCAAGATTTACCTATACCAAAGAAAAGAAAAAAAACGCTCATCAATCTACAGAAGCATGATTCTCAGTCTTTACTTAGTTATCAAAGATTCTGATGATGACTCTAGCTCAAATTCTGATAGTGATTTTGGCAAATCTGCGAGCTCAGATGGTACAGAAGATTGTTAAATATATTAAAAATTAAAGATTTGATTGTTTCTTTGTTTGTTAGCGTTGAATATGCTCCGAAACTACTGGGCCGATTTGAAAAATTCTTTCACCTTAAGAATCCTACATTATCCCTGACGAACATAGGTTATATTTGATATTACCCGTATCAATATTTGATTCGTCCCGGCCAAAGTTGCGAGCAACAGCTAGTCTATATAAATAAAAATGAATCGTCGAAATGCACGTAGCTACCGCTTAACTTCCGGACAACTGTACCAAATTTAATAATTATTTTTTTGTTGTGTTCTTTATTGCCAGGACATGGTTTGTAGATAGTAAAATTATGAAAAAAAATCTAGTGGGGACAAAGCCCCAGGCAATAGCTAGTAATAAATAATTGAGAAGTTATTTAGTTATTATTGCTTAGAAATCGCATAATTATAAAAATATATTATACCATAAGTGAAAATTTTGATCTCTTGTTAGAACTAGTAAGGTACGATATTATTACAATTCCATAAGAAGCTATAATTATGGTTTTACCTATACTTATTTATGCCTGTTGAGGTTCTAGAAGCATTTATTGTTGTTAAATATTTATTTTGTATGGTGCCAAAACACTTTTTATATAATTAAAATTTAAGTTTTTGATTTATTTAAAAAATAGCAATTTGCAAAGATAAGTTTTTTTTTCATGCTTTTTTTTAACTATAATATTGTCTTTATTCAGCTTGGTTGTGATAAAAAAATTAAAGAAAACATTTTTATTATTTCGACTTGTGGCCTTTTATTCAAATTATTTATTTACTTGTGAAGAAAATTTTATATGCTTAACGGACTTATGTGCTGCTAGGCGTCTTTGGGTTATAGTTACCTCAACGTTAAAATAAACAAAAGGTAGAGAATTAAAATACGCATCGACGGTATTATGACACAAAAGCATTGGACGTAGGAGTGCAAAAAAACGATTAAAAAATAAAATGAAAATTTTAATTGTGCTCTCCCCAAAAAAACTTGTTTTTGATTTGTGGCCCTTCCGTTTATAAGCAGCGATATTTTTGATAATTATGGAGTTTTGTGCTTGCTAATAGTCGTATCATTTGAACTTTTCCACGCAAATCGTCGCATCACAACATTCGACGATTTGCGCCACTCTATTAGTGTTCATTACGCCCCACGCAAATAGTCTTAACTTCTAAGTTACGACTTTATGCGTAAACAATAGTAGTTAGGTACGACTTTTTGTTGCAGTTTTTTTACAATCATGGGTCGTAACTCGCACTTACGACTATATGCGTTGCTTTAGTGAGAAGGTATATCCTTTTATATATAGTCGTATTTATAACATACGACTTTATGCAATGGACGAGATCAATCGCAAAAGGTTGTAACTTTCTTATACGACGTTTTGAAAACGAGCTCAGTCGTAACTTCAGGTTTTTTGCCATAATTTTGAAATTATGATATTTATTTTAATGAACAGATTTGCTTCGTGTTAATTAACCCGCTGCGGACAGATATAGCTACTGCTTTAGACTTTGGACATATTTCAACTTGAAAAAATACATGAAAAAATCTTATAATCGCTCTCCTGAAAAGTCGTCGATTTAGCGATACGACCTTATGCGTAGGAGGTGTCGATATAACAAATATGCTTCGTTTGTGGGATTCGTGCATAAATTGTAAAGTGTTTCTGCACTGTAGCATTTTTCAGTGTTCCTTGTAATACCAAAATGTAATTTTAATTCTATCCATTGGTCTAATATTCTTTTAACTGCAGTTTCAACAGAAAGCCACCTGGTTGCACATGCTTGTGTAATTTTTAGCGGTTCTTCATCGTTAATTGTGAGATATAAATTTCTGTATGCGTTTTGTCTGTTTGACGATTTCGAGAACCAGTTGTAGGTTTCCTGTATAATATATTCGAGATGCCTAGGTAAATTTTCGGCAGAAGCATGAGAAAATGCTAGTTGAATTGAATGGCACGAGCATTTAATCATGACGAGATGGGGTACCTCCTCTTTAAGTTTCTGGTATACTCCGCTATGTACACCTGTCATTACATTGGCGTTGTCAACTCCTATACCAGAAAGCTTTTTGATGTCAAGTCCATGTGCAAGTAGTGTTTTTTTTACAGTTTGCGAAATGGATTCAGCGTCGCCTTTACTTAACTCTCCAAGCGTAAGGAAATTTGACACTATCTCATATGAAGTCTTACTAAAATATTGAATAACAACTCCCAGTAACTTTGTTACACTTATATCAGTGCTCTCGTCTAACAAGAGGCTGTACGTTCCATCACCAACATCTTCACGTAATTTGGACGCAAAATGTGGCGCCAAAATATTTTTTAGCATAGCTGTACATTTCGTCCGGTGCAATTTTATATCAGCTTTAAATTCTTTTTTACATAAAGCCCCAAGATGATCTACCGGTAATATTGAAGAATGAGCGGCAATATACAATGTCAGAGAAGCCTCAGATGAGCTCTTCAATTCGTCAAACTTTGGCTTTGCCTGAAAGGTCAATTTTTGTTGTCTCGAAGAAAAGGGCTCCGCAGCTTTCAAGTGTTTTTTATTTCGTTTCGCTTTCAAGTGTTGTTGGTATTTCGCATCGACAATAACTGCAGAAGGCTTTCGTATTGTCATTGCTGACTTCTTTTAACCAGCCCTGAAAATCAGGCTCAGAGAGCCATTCCTGGCGAAATTTCTGGGTGTATGGTTTACTACAGGACATAATTTCACAATAGTCTTCAGTTCAGTCACTTTCTTAACAAACAAACTTAACTTTAGCACAAAACAAGCACTAACCTCTCAAATGACATAAACTTTTCACATACGTAAGATGAATGAATACCATGTAAGCGCAAGAAAGAAATCGTGTACGGCGACTGTGGGGAATTCCCCGTTCGCACCGGCACCGCGCCGTTGCCCCGTACGAATCTCTTTATGATCTATGGTTAGGTACAATACAAAATGGCTGCGTTCAATATTAATTAACCTGCACTTCGGTAGTGGATTCGAAGCCGGAAAGCCACCGTGGTATGGCTAACTGAAAAAGAGCTAGAATAGTCGTAAAAAGAAGCTAAGGAGCTAAACGGGTTTTTTTAGAGCTGATACATGATAAATAGAGCCAAATCTAGCTCTAAAAGAGCTGAATTGGCAACACTTTATAGCGCGCGCGTCGGGAACGAGCCAACGTTAAACGAGCGAGAGCGACTGATTCAGTGGGCGCGTGAGAGAGTGAGACGGATACATGAGCGCGATGCGCGGGATTTGTCGAAGCTACGTTACCAAGCTAACAGAAATTAAGAAGAGCGCGAAAGCGGTGCGCGAAAGCGGTGCGCGAAAGCGGTGCGCGAATGAGGCGGCCGTTTAGAATACAAACCGGAGCAGCGGGTTTTCTTCCTACAGTTTTAAGTTTTGTATATTTAGTTAACTTTTAGATCTTGCAAATATGTCTGTTTAACCAATATATTAGTTCAATGAGTTCTTGTACTTAGAGTATTTCAATTTGTACTTTTACTTTACGCGCCCGAATTAAGCCGAGCGCTCCCGATGCGAGAGCCGCGAGAGGCCGCGAAGTAATTTCGGCCCGGCCGAAGGTTTCGGCCTGTGACAATTTATCTGTATTATTTTAAGTGTGTTTAATTTTATTTGATTTTTTGTGATTGTCATAAATAAACTTTTTTCCTTTCTTTCTTTCTTTCTAATTCAAAATCAAGTTTAACATAGTCGACGGAGCTTCGCTTTCGCGGAGCTCCTACTTTTGGGTATTTTTGGCCCTTCGGGCCTGCTGAAGATCTAACATAACGTAAGCCTACCTCCCATTTATGATATTTATTTTGGTCTGTAGTGCCATGGGTCATCATCATCATGTCAGCCGAAAGACGTCCACTGCTGAACATGGGTAATACTCTAAATTTTACGGTAGAAAATGATGGAAGCACACTTGCCGCAAGCATAATCCGTCTCAGTTTTGATTTGGATTGGCGTATTGTCTTTAACCGACTTCAAAAAAAGGAGGAGGTTCTCAATTCGTCTGTATTTTTTTTGGTTACTTTTTTATGTTTGTTGCCTCATAACTGTCGACTGGGCGAAGCGATTTTAATGATTCTTTTTTTATTTGAAAGCTGGTGGTTCCCGTGTGGTCCCATTTCAATTTGGTCCAGTTCTGACAATGGCACCCATGAGAAAACCATATAAGTCTGAAATTAGCGTTAAGTATAATCATCATCATCATCAGCCTATGTTAGTCCACTGTTGGACATAGGCCTCCCCTAATGAGCGCCATAACGCCCTGTCTTTAGCTTGACGCATCCAGCATCTGCCTGCAGTCTTTCGCAGATCGTCATCCCACCTGGCCGGAGGGCGTCCTACACTACGTTTGCCAAGTCGCGGTCTCCACTCAAGAACACAAAAGAGCGTTAAGTATGTGTGCGACAAATCGTCCGTTTCATTTAAACGGCGCTGTCATATGGGCAGCACGTTTAGTAGGTCTACCCATATTCAAAATCAAAAAATAAACAAAAAATTTAACAAAAAAAACCGACTTTTATATTATTTATAATATTTGATACATTTTTAGCGAATCTGAAGTACACTAACATTTTTTTCTGAATATGGGTAGACCTACTAAACGTGCTGCTCATATGACAGCGCCGTTTAAATGAAACGGACGATTTGTCGCACACATAGATACTTAAAAATGCTAATTTCAGACTTATACGGTTTTCTCAGGGGTGCCATTGTCAGAACTGGACCAAATTGAAATGGCAGCACGTTTAGTAGGTCTACCCATATTCAGAAAGAAGTGTTAGTGTACTTCAGATGAGTGCGGATCAGAATATATAAAGTTAAAATGTATAATGGGTTAAAATACATAATGGTTCAAAATATATAATGCTATTTCCAGTGAAACTATTAGCTGAATGAACTTTTTTGATAGTGTAATCTATGGATTGGTTTAGGTTAGGTTAGGTTTAATTTATAAAAAATCTACTAACTTGATTTGCTACTAATCGGATTATATATTTTAAATAAATTTATGTATTTTAATACTTGCCCATTCTTATTCACTAAAAATCAAAAAATAAACAAAAATTTTAACAAAAAAAAACCGACTTCACACTAAAACGCACTAAAAAGAAAAAAATAAGTGCATATTCTTCTACAACTTAATAATCAACTTACTTTTTCTACTTATCAATATACAGGGTGTTAGGTAATGGATAATCCTTGAACTATGGATAGAGGGCACTTAGGACGTCATAATAAAGCTAATATAGGTTTAGTAAAAGTTGCACGGTTTCCGAGATATTCGGATTTTTAGGTTTTTTTCGAAGTTGAACACCCTTGTTGAATGTTTTGATCATAGCACCATTTTAAGCTAACTTTTTCAATTTTTTATTTTTGCTCAATATTCTTGAGTACTTGTATTTTCAGATAGGCATTACTATTTTTATGAGACTACATAGGATTTAAAAAAAAAACGCAAACTTAATTCTTGCCTTTTCAATCGTACATTGATCGAATTTTCAGCTCTCACGGTGAAAAAAATACACTACCGCCTAGTTGCCAATAAGCTTAAAAACATGGCGGTTTATTGACAATTTAAAAGTGGTCGAATTTGAATTTCGCTATTATTATTCCGTAATGAATGGTTAATTTTGCGTTTAGATCGTTGTGTTGAAGTTTTTTACTTTAATACTGCTTCGAACATAATACACACTGATAGAATATGCATTTGGATGCATTATTTATGGTGAGTGCCAAGGCACAATTCATTATGCAATAATAGCAAAATTCAAAATCGTAGTCAAAAAAAAAACAAAAGGCAATCAGCATGTTTTTTAAATTTGGAATTATTTAAATGACATTTGCATTTAAATAAGTGGCAAATATTGTTATTTTTGCAACAAAAAAAATTTAGTTCTACGCCCGTGATACAAAAAGTAAATCGGGAAAAATGTGGGTGAGCGTGTATTTTTTTATTATTTTGTCATTTTGACTTAAATTCAAAAGGTAATTACCATTTTTAAATTTTCAATAAACCGGCATGTTTTTAAGCTTATTGGCAACTAGGCGGTAGTGTATTTTTTTTTCACCGTGAGAGCTGAAAATTCGATCAATGTACGATAGAAAAGGCAAAAATTAAGTTTGCGATTAAAAAAAAAAAAAAACCCATGTAGTCTCACAAAAATAGTAATACCTATCTGAAAATACAAGTACTCAAGAATATTAAGCAAAAATAAAAAAATGAAAAAGTTAGCTTAAAATGGTGCTATGATCAAAACATTGAACAAGGGTGTTCATTTTCGAAAAAAACCTAAAAGTCCGAATATCTCGGAAACCGTGCAACTTTTACTAAGCCTAATTTAGCTTTATTATAACGTCCTAAGTGCCCTCTATCCATAGTTCAAGGATTATCCACTCATTACCTAACACCCTGTATAGGTACGATCTAATGTTACAATTATTGTTATTTTTGTAGTCGGTGTCAGCCAAGGAAACACTACAATATACCTAGCAATAATAATACGAGAATACTTTGACAAATACTTTTTCACAAATTAACTTTTATACGCAAGCACATCTCACCTATAACTATGTATGTAGTTTCAAGCTTTTTTTTTTTTTTTTTAACGTAGTGAAAACCCATTTACGAGTACCCCCGTCCCCGGGGGGGGGCGGGCGGTTATGTGGTGCTCTCTCCCCCGTCCTCTTCCCCTGCGGGAAGGGGAGGGGGGGGGGTGCGGGAAGGGGAGGGGGGATGTAGTTTCAAGCCTACGTTGGCTGACACCGACTCCAGAAATAACAATAATTGTAACAACATTAGATCGTACCTATATATTGATAAGTAGAAAAAGTAAGTTGATTATTAAGTTGTAGAAGAATATGCAATTATTTTTTTCTTTTTAGTGCGTTTTAGTGTGAAGTCGGTTTTTTTTTTGTTAAAATGTTTGTTTATTTAAATATCAACTTAATCACAGCTGCTCTACTCTCAATTTTATTAATTTTTCAAAGAACACAGGCACTGGTTTGTAAAATTAGCCGTTAAAAAAAAAAAAAAAAAACACCATCGCATCAGAAATGCTGCCATGACAACCAGAAAAATACGAAATCGACCTGAACATGGAAACTGACCTGACACATGGGGCAGTTCTCCGCAACGGCTCGACCTATCGAGTTTGCTTGGACCTAAAGTCGCTCAGAACAGCGAGCCAATGGGTGAACCGGTCAGTTTTTTCAAAATGGCGAAAACAAGATGGCCGCCATACAAAAATGAAACGCAAATATCTCAGAGGCCATTTGAGATAGATGGGTGGTGCTTGACCGAATGTCGTTTATAGTGCAAGGGGTAATGTAATAAACCTTTTTTTTGCCAGATGGCGGATTCAAAATGGTGGCCAATTTTTTTTCCCTATCCAATTGAATTTTTGCATCCGGGGCTCTTCGAGGCCACGTATTCAAACAGCATACTTAATTTTTCGATTCTGCCATTTTCCAAGATGGCCACCATACAAATTAATTTCTGTATCGTTGACCTGTTGTATTATAGAGCCTTCAGAGGTAGTGTTTCACTTTATACACTATCGCATCAAAAATCTTATCGAAAGTACAAATACAAGCAAAATTTACCTGAATGTGGAAACTGACCTGACACATGGGCCAGCTAGCCAGCTTAGCCAAACTAAAGTCGCTTAGACCAGCCAATCAATGGGTGAACCGGTATTTGCGAAAACAAGATGGCCACCATACAAAATTGAAACCCAAATATCTCAGAGGCCAATCGCAATAGAAGTAAAGTGTTCAAACAAATATCATTCAACGTTGGAAGGGTCATCTACTAAGGCATAGTTTTTTCAAGATGGCGGATTCAAAATGGCGGCCAAATTTTTTTTTAGTCCTATCCGAGTGAAATTTTGCATCCGAGACTCTTGCATCGAGACAGATTCTAACGCTACAATTTAACTTTCGATTCCGCGATTTTCTAAGATAGCCGCCATACAGTGTAATATCAGACTCACACTCACACTCACACTCTGTTTTTTAGCAGCTTTTAGAGATAGGGTTCGTCTCTGTACACCATCGCATCAGAAATCCTAACGTTAGTACCAAAAAAATACGAAACTGACCTGATCGTGGAAACGGACCTGACACATGGGCCAGTTCTCCTAAAGTCGCTTAAAACAGCCAGCCTATGGGTGAACCGGTATTTTTTTTTCAAAATTGCAAAAAAAAGATGGCCGCCGTACAAAATTGGGTGGTGCTCGACCAAATATCGTTCAAAATGGGAGGGGTAATCTAATGAACTTATTTTTTTTCCAAGATGGCGGGTTCAAAATGGCGGCCAAAGAATATAGTAAAAAAGGTTAGGTAGATATATATGAAAAAAAAATAGGGCGGCAGGTTATCCTCCGCGGGCACGGCCGGGCCCGCGGCCCCCACGCGAAATACTTTTTCCAAGGTGGCAGTTTCAAAATGGCGGCCAAAGAATGTTGTAAAAAAGGTTAGAAGTATTTAAAAGAAAAGCAGGGTGGCAGAGTTCCTCCCGCGGGCCCCGCGGCCCCCACGCGAAATACTTTTTTCAAGACGGCGAATTCAAAATGGCGGAAAAATTCAAAAAGTAAGAGGTTAAAATTATTAAAACAAAACAGGGTGGCAGGGTATAGTTTGTTTTATTTAAGATGACGAAAAGTACTTAAAACAACATCAGATCTATTGTTTAATTGTTTTCTTCAAGTGGGGTTGTAAAACCATTATGCAGGTGTATCGGTAGTCCCAAAGTATACCGTGTGTTAGGTTAGGGCGTGTAAATAGCCAATTTCGTTTGTAGCGGAAGGCCAGGAGTGCGCCGATGCCCAAAAAAGTACAGTTTAAAACAGTGCAAAGGTACCCACCTTCTCCTGGCGGTGTGGTTGAGGCGAGGAAGGCGATGCGGGTGAGGAAATTGTAGGAGAGCGGATGAAGCGGAAAAATTACGTAAAAACACATTAAAGACACTGACAGTTATTAATTTTCTTTTTATGTGCCATAAGAGCACCCCTGCACTGCATATAACCAAAAAAAGGTTTTTAGTGCGCGAACATGCTCCCGGCCTTGAAATTTGGAAAATTTCAATGAAGATGACGTGCGGTGAGGTGTAGATATGATGCGGTGCGGTGCGGTAGAAATAAGGAAGTTTGAACTTCAGGATGAAAATATGAAACTACTAGCTTTTGCCCGCGGCTTCGCACGCGTGAACCATGAGCATTTCAAAGAAGCAAGCAATCAAGCAAGCGAGCAATCGAACCTGCAAGCTCTCAAGCAAGCATGCAAGCATGTAAGTATGCAAGCAGGAATGCAAGCAGCAGGCATGAAAGCAGGCAAGCAAGCATGCAAGCAAGGATGCAAGCAAGCATGCAAGCAAGCGTGCAAGCAAGCACTCAGCGAGAATGCATGAACCTGAACATGAAGCAATCAAGCAAGCGAGCAACCAAACCTGCAAGCTTTCAAGCATGCATGCAAGTATGTAAGTATGCAAGCAGGCATGCAAGCAAGCAAGCGAACCTGCAAGCTTTCAAGCAAGCATGCAAGCATGTAAGTATGCAAGCAGGCATGAAAGCAGGCAAGCAAGCATGCAAGCAAGCGTGCAAGCAAGCACTCAGCGAGAATGCATGAACCTGAACATGAAGCAATCAAGCAAGCGAGCAACCAAACCTGCAAGCTTTCAAGCATGCATGCAAGCATGTAAGTATGCAAGCAGGCATGCAAGCAGGCATGCAAACAGGCATGCAAGCGAGCAAGCGTACCTGCAAGCTTTCAAGCAAGCATGCAAGCATGTAAGTATGCAAGCAGGCATGCAAGCAGGCATGCAAGCAGGCATGAAAGCAGGCAAGCAAGCATGCAAGCAAGCACTCAGCGAGAATGCATGAACCTGAACATGAAGCAATCAAGCAAGCGAGCAACCAAACCTGCAAGCTTTCAAGCATGCATGCAAGCATGTAAGTATGCAAGCAGGCATGCAAGCAGGCATGCAAACAGGCATGCAAGCGAACAAGTGAACCTGCAAGCTTTCAAGCAAGCATGCACGCATGTAAGTATGCAAGCAGGCATGAAAGCAGGCAAGCAAGCATGCATGCAAGCAAGCATGCAAGCAAGCATGCAAGCAAGCGTGCAAGCAAGCACTCAGCGAGAATGCATGAACCTGAACATGAAGCAATCAAGCAAGCGAGCAACCAGACCTGCAACCTTTCAAGCATGCATGCAAGCATGTAAGTATGCAAGCAGGCATGCAAGCAGGCAAGCAAGCATGCAAGCAAGCACGCAAGCATGCATGCATGCAAGTAAACACGCAAGCATGCATGCAAGCAAGCATGCAAGCATGCATGAAAGCAAGTATGCAATCAAGCATGCAAAGCAAGGACTCAAGCAAACATGCAAGCAAGCCCCCCGCATTGCCCCGCTGCCTTAATTTTTCTGAAACTAAATATTGCAGGATTTTTATAAAACAAACCTAACCTAACCTATAGGGCTGTCCTAAAATATATCCTAATTATTATTATTATTATTATTTTATTATGAACTGACCTCTATCTCACTTGGTGGAAGGTGCAGATGAGGCCAAAGGTGTAACTCACTGGTTCAGTAATAGTATATTCACTCTAGCCTTGAAGAGCCCTAGGTTGTATCTGTCCGGAAATACAGACGATGGGAGCGAATTCCATTCCCTAGCAGTTCGCATTAGGAAGGATGAAGCAAACCGTCTCGTGCGTGCCAGTGGTATATTGACAACAAATGGGTGATAGCTTTATCTAGCTTTATCTTTATCGCTATCCCGCAGGAATTACGCAATTTTCAATGTGTTATTCCAGACTATAATCTATCTATGTTCCAAATTTCATCCAGATCTGTCCGGCCGTTCTGGCGTGAAAGAGTAACAAATATCCAAACATCCATACAAACTTTCACATTTATTACATTAGTAGGACATATTTTACTAATTTTACTAATAATTTGATTTCTTATCTGCAATCACAAATCTCAACGTAATAGTAGTAATAGTACCCACTTAGTAGTAATATATTCATCACCATCATCATCATCATCATATATCCCTCGGGAACCGTTCATTTTTCCGGGATAAAAAGTAGCCTATGTGTTATTCCAGACTATAATCTATCTATGTTCCAAATTTCATCCAGATCTGTCCAGCCGTTCTGGCGTGAAAGAGTAACAAACATCCAAACTCACAAACATTCACATTTATAATATTGTGACGCTTAGTTAATACGGATTTGATTTTTAAATTAAACTAGAACGTCAACGGAAAAAAAACATTTATTCGGGGAGCGCAACTCCCCGTTTAAAAAATAACGTAAATCTGAGTTGAGCAAAAGAAGGGTCGTGGGGGTAAAGGCCTGTCTGGTTCCGCTTCGCAGTACGGTACTCCCCTGACTTGGACGCAGACGGCTGGGGGTCCAAGGCGTCCAGTGGTGATGAGAGGGTATGGCGGCTCGGAGCAGACGGTAGGTGCACCGGACCGAGGTATTGGGCTGTGTGCTTGCCGGCTTGTAGCGTAAACGTCGCACCCAAAATTGGGTGCGAATTAACTGCGCCTCCGAAGTAGGTCGGAATATGCAACGGCGTCCACGGACACCGAAAATATTAACATTAAAATATTCAATTTTTTCAAAAGATTTAACGGCCAGCGCGCGAGACGACACGTAGTGTGCGCTGCTGGTACTCGGGTGTCCCTGGTGCTTGCTTGTCGTAGACTGCACGGAGCCCGCGGCGCGAACGCCTCGATGATTCTTTACAATAGAAAGCGGGTTGTTGCCTAGCGCATCGTAAGAATAATTGCGCACAGAAGCGTTAACGTATTGATGTCATATCTTTATTATTATAATCTTTATTTTAATTATATTTAAATTAGTTTATTACATAAAATTAGATTAAGATATTATTTTATATTAGTGAATAAGTTAGGTTAATTTAGATTAATAATTATAGTACTTGTAAATAATTAAATAATTTTATTAAAATACGTAGTTATTTATGTGCATAAATCACAACGTTACATTACCCCGCGCGTCATAGAAAGGATTTTATTCCTCAGAACAAAATCCGCGCAATATACGCTAACGTATTTGCATTAAACCTTTCATACCACCTAACATAGCAACATCCATACTTCACGCAGTTACGATAGCGGTAGTATCTGGTTAAACCTAAAGATAATAACGCGTCCATACTCATTGAAGGTGCCCAGTTATAACAAAAACCGGTAACCAATACAAATACTAAGCTTGCACCTATGAAGTTGATATGACAGACACAAGGGGAAAAAATTAACGAAATGATCCTACTAACTTAATGTCTTTGATGTGCCATGTGCCCAGGCTCTTGCCAGACATATTTTCCAGCACATAAACAAGGGGTGATTTCTTTTCGATGACTCGACATTTTATAAATTTTGGTGCCAGTTTCTTACTGAAGTACTTGTCCTTGTTACTTAATACGTAAGCCCGCTTCATGACCACGTCACCCACACTAAACTCTACATTTTTACGACGTAAATTATAATGCGATGTGTTTTTTACATGAGCCTGCCACAACTTAGCCTGCACTTGATCAAACACATTGGAAAGGCTGCCTAGATTTTCAGCGTAAATGTCACGCGGTAAAAAGAGAACTTCATCACCTAGGTCAGTTTCCAAATAATGTGTACCACATGTTACGAGTTCCCTGCCGAATACCAAAAAGGAAGGAGTGAAACCAGTTGCCTCGTTCACAGAGTTATTTATGGCAAACTGTACCTTTGGAATGAAAACGTCCCAGGTTCTGTGGTCTTCCTCTACGAAGGTTGAAATGCACGTTATTATGGTACGATTATAGCGTTCTACGGTATTACTCTGTGGTGTGTACTTAGGCGTGTAAAATATGTTGGGAATATTGTACCTTTGAAAAAGTTCTACTGTGACGTTGCTAACCATCTGACTACCGTTGTCAAGAAAAATTGTCTGAGGAACTCCATGCACTAAGAAGAGTGCTTCCTCAAGGATCTTAGTAATGATAGGCGACGTAGCGTTACGTATAGGAAATATTAAGCAAAATTTTGAAAAACAACAAGTTATCACCAAAATGAAATTATTTTGTTTTCGGCTAACAGGCAGAGGACCCATAAGATCGATCGAAACCATCTGAAAAGGACGGGAACATTGCTTAGGGCGTCCCATTTCACCCAAGACTTGATGAGTCTGATGCTTATATGATAGACATTTGGTACAAGAACTGACAAATTTAACTACATCCTGATGCATACCCGGCCAGAAGTATCTTAACGCTAACCTACGGTACGTTTTAAAGACACCTAAATGTCCAGCCATGGGCTCAGAGTGATTTTCATGGATAACGTTCTGACGATATTCACATGGTACCACCTCTTTCCACGAAAATTCCGATGTCAGTTCGTGTTTGTTCTCGCATAATCTAAAAAGAGAATTATTTTTAATTAGGAAGTTGGGAAAATTTTGAGGCTTCGTTAAGCAGGAATTATAAATGTTCTTGTACCAATTATCTGTCGTTTTTAAGTACGAATTTGAAGTGCTAATAGCGCTTACTGGCATAGCCCTTGAAAGAGCGTCGGGAATAACGTTATCAACGCCACGACGATGCTTAAGGTCAAAGTCAAAAGCTGACAATCGCACTCCCCAACGCGCCAGACGACCGGTAGGGTTACTGAGAGAAAGGAACCACTTTAAAGCACTGTGATCAGTAATGACAGTGAAACGCTTTCCATTCTCTAAATAACACCTCCAGTGTTCAAGCGCTATAACCACCGCCAAAGTTTCACGCTCAGTAATGCTGTAATTCCGCTCCGCCGCTGACAACGACTTGCTCATATAAGCAATAGGGTGCTCCTTACCGTCTACGGTTTGAGTTAGCATAGCGCCCACGCCGTAGTTACTGGCATCGGTATGCACCTCAAATGGCTTATTGTAATCAGGGCAAGAAAGAACGGGAGCCGAAACTAAGCATTCCTTAAGCTTATGAAAAGCAGTGTCTGCCTCAGGAGTCCATTTAAAAGGCGGGCCACCCTTTTTATTAGATGTGAGTTTATTAAGAGGGCCTGCAATGGTGCTAAACTGAGGTACAAATCGACGGTACCAAGTGGCGGTCCCGAGAAACCGTTTGATGTCCTTCCTACATTTAGGTGTTGGGTAGTTCAGAATGGCTTCGACTTTCTCAGGGTCCGTCCGCAACCCATAACCGTCAACGACATAACCTAGGTATTTCAGCTGACTCCTGAAGAATTTACATTTCTCTAAATTGACTGTAAGATTTGCCTGACGAAGCTTATCAAGTACTCTTAGAAGAAGAGATACGTGAGAATTAAAGTCCTCCGATATTATAACGATATCGTCTAGGTAAGCAAACACCTTTAAATCGAATTCTCTGAAGAGGAGATCAACTAGCCGTTGCTGCGTCGCTGGAGCGTTAGTCAGACCAAAAGCGGTCCTTTTAAAACGATAAGTACCGCGACCGGGAACATAAAAAGCTGTTTTGTCCCTATCTTCGACAGCAATCGGTATCTGCCAGAAAGCTTTCGACAGGTCGATACTAGAAAGGTAGCGAGCATCGCGAAGGCCATCCAAGATTTCGGAAACATAAGGCAGATTGTACGCGTCCTTCCGTGTGACAGAGTTCAACTTGCGGCTGTCGAGACAAAACCGTGGCTGGCCATTCTTCTTGCTAACTATCAGCACAGGCGAAGACCAGGCGCTTTCGCAAGGCTCGATGACGTCAAGACCTAACATCTCGTCAACTTGTTCGACGAGGATGCGCTGCTTCTCCGGTGACATCCGGTAATAACGTTGCCGGATAGGCTGTGCGTCTCCAGTGTCCAAGTGGTGTGTGATTAAACTGGTTTCACCCAAACCCTTACGCTCAGCAGAAATGTCCTCGAACTGTGCAATAATGTTGTCAGCTATAGACTTCTCGGATAACGATAAATTATCATAACCGTGAATACAATTAAGTTGCTCAGTCTTAGCTTTGATTTGTGTAACCGCGGCGTTAGAAAAAACAATACTGCTTACGTAATTCGGAAGAAGGTTAAATTTACGCCAAAAATCTACGCCCAAAATAAGATCAGTATTTATGTCAGGAACAATGTAAGCCTGAATTATGTGAAATTGATCTTGAAAGTGAATAGGTAAGTTCATGTAGCCCTGACTCTGCATAGACTGGCCACCTGCTGCTGTCACTGTGATGCAGTGATCATCATTGATGGTCAATCCCTGACACTGTAGTGCTTGATGAGCACCGTTACCCACTATTGTCACGGCAGAACCAGAGTCTAGAAGACCTGACACATCAAAGTCATTAATACGGACGGAAGCATAAGGACGACTATCGTTAATAGGCTTGGAATGCAGAATTGTGTCGATTTTATACGAACTAAAATAAACGCTGATAGTTTTTAGCCAATTGTTCCAATCCTCAATATCAAAGTTATGTACAGGATGGTGTGCACAATTCTGTTTTTTTAGTTTTTTGAAATTGTGGGCTTATCCTTCCTACAAGTAGGGCATTCAGGAGTCTTCACGCCCTTATGACCGCAAACAAAACAGTATATCTCGCCTTTATTAGCATTGCACTGTCGCAAGTTGTGGGTGTTAGTAGATACGACACCTGGGGCAAAACAACGCTTTTGCAGTGGGTGCTGCAACAGCATGAACATATTTCATGTTGACATCACTATTATATGATGGCCTATTTTTATAATTATTATTGTTGTTAGTATTATTAGTATAAGGCTTATTGTTATTATTTTTATTGTATTGATTAAATTGATTATATTTCGAATTGTTATGATTATTATTGTTGTTGAAATTGAAACTTTTGTACGTATTATTCTTATTCGCGCCAGTACCAACATAAGCAAACTCAGGTGCTAAGGTATCGGAAGTCCGTTTCGGTGGTTCACGAAAGTCAGCAATACGCGCCTGAATGCTCTTATAATTTGAACACAATTTCCTCAAGGTCTTGACATCAGCAATCGCGGGTGCAGAAGCTAAAGTACTGGCATAGCATGGCCTAATGTTATGGAGAATAATTTCCAACTTGTCTTCCTCGGGCAGGACTTTAGAATGGCGAGAAAATAAACCAGACATTATTGCAAGGTAAATGGTGATGGTCTCAGATTCACCTTGGGTTCTAGATTTAATCTCAGACATCAGCCTATAATCGTAGTCCTTTTGACCGAAATCCTCCTTCAACAAGGCAGAAAGCTCATGCCAGCTAGAAATATGACCCTTTACACTCCTATACCAATGCAACGCGTCTCCTATAAAAATCTCTGTAGCATAGGACAGGATTCTTGCGTCGGTGATACCCCTAGCCTCGCTAAATTCATTAACGCGCTGTATAAAAGCACGGACACAGCTCTTGCCATCAAATTTAATTTTGACTAACTCGTTAGAATTACCGCGATCACACGTGACGTTAACACTAACGGGAGCGGCAGGCGTAGTAAGCTCCGAGTTTGACAAACCAGAAGAAGTCTGAAGTGTCTCTAAAGCTGTGTCCTTAATCGCATTATATTTTGCCGAAAAAGATTGGAAATCTGCAACGCAAGCATTAAACATTGGCTTAGTCGCCTCATCACATGTAATGCGATTAAGTCGGTGATAGAGATGATTCAGCCAATTCTGTACGCGCAACGAGGCATTCCGATCCAAACGTGACTCTAAAATCGCTTCAATTTTAGCAAAAACTTCGTTAACACCATCGAGATCAACCGATACCGGAACGTTAGTCTCCAAAATATCCTCCGACGGAAACTGCAGACCTAATTTTGAAATTTGCTTCCGCAGTTCTTGTACCGTAGCACCCGGAGTAGCACCTCGAATACCAACCTCGTATTCCAACTCTGGCTTTTGTAATGATAAGAATTTAATAGGGTAAGCCATTCTCAAACGTAACGAACGTTAACCGAATTTAAAAAAAAAAAAAAAACGAGGGTAGAAATTACACGAAGAAAAAAAAAAAAACTAAGTGTTGAACGTTTCCTACCTAAACAAACCTACTCCGTACAAGCCTCACAAAACGACAAAGGTAGATTTAAATTAATCACAAATCAACTAAAATAGTAATTTCAAAACCAAAATATCTTACTCACTAGTGTTACCAAGTGTAATTTTCGCACATAAATTCCGAAAAACTCAGAGGTGCGCGCCCGGGATTTGAACCCACGACGCTCTGCTTGAGAGGCCACAAGTCAAACCACTAGGCTACCACGGCCTACATTTGAAATTTGCCATGAGCTTTTCGGTGAAGGAAAACATCGTGAGGAAACCTTACACACATCTGCGAAGAAATTCAATGGTGTGTGTTAAGTTCCCAATCCGCACTGGGCGCGCGTGGGAACTATAGCCCAAACCCTCCAATACACGGAGGAGGCCTATGCCATGAGGCACGCCGAATTTAATAATAAAACAACAACAACAACAACAACAAAAAATGAAATTGTAGCGAATTCGGAATAAAAAGGCTATATAAAAAAGTGTTACCAAGTCCATCTATTTAATATTTAGTGCGTGGTGCGATTGTTGCTTCGGGCAGCCTAACCTACTAGTATATCTACTAACTTATAAAAGAACGATATGTCTGAGGCAGAAATAAAGGAGAATATAAGGCGACGGGGTACGTGCAAGGCCCAATTAACTAATTTTAATACCTTTATACGCGAATTACCGGAAATATTAACGGAACATCATAAATTTGAGCTCGAGCTTCGTATATCAAGGCTAGAACTAGTATTTAACGAATTTCACGACGTACAATTACAGATCGAATGTGCTCAAGACAACCCTGACGAACAATATAGCCAGAGGAGTACCTTCGAATCGTCGTACTATACTAGTATCGCGCACGCACAATTTCTACTGAGTACATGTTGCCCAGCAGTGGGCGCCGCGGCTAATCCTGCGCCCGCTTATGCGAAGTGCAGTTCTGACCAGGTCGGTGTGAGTGGCGAGGTAAGACAGACAAAATTTAATATTAAGTTGCCCGAGATAAGCTTGAATAAGTTCGATGGTACTTACAGCCAGTGGTTGGAGTTTCGTGATATGTACGAATCAATGATTCACGATGACCAAAACCTATCCGATATAACTAAATTCCATTACCTAAGGTCATACTTAGAGGGCAGCGCTGCACTTGTAATAAAATCTATCGATCTTTGTGTATCAAATTATAAGGCTGCATGGGAGCTTGTGTGTGACAGATACAACAACAAACGCTTGTTGATCTCTAATCACGTAAGGGCGCTGTTTAACGTTTTTCCAATACAAAAAGAAACGTCCTTTCAGTTACGCAGGTTAAACGACACATTCATTAAAAATTTAAAATCGCTTGAAATACTTAATGAACCGACTCAACACTGGGACACACTATTGATATACATTTTTTGCACGAAATTAGATTCGCAAACACTACTTGAATGGGAAAAATACAAGACTACACTTTCAAGCGATTCTGAAGATTTTAACGACTTAATTAAATTCACCAGAAAGCGTGCGGATTTACTAGAAATTCTCGAGCAAAGAAATGTTAGGCAGGACAAGCCGCGGAGCTTGTTAATTAACACGGCAAGCAATAACACATACATTAAACCAAATAAAACCAGAGTCTGTCCTGTGTGTCAATCAAATATACATAATATTTACAATTGTAAAACGTTTTTAGAGTTGACAACAAAAGACAGGGAGATAAAAGCCCAAGACTTAAATTTATGTTTAAATTGCCTACGTCACGGTCACGCTACTAACAAGTGTCGTCTGAGCCCTTGCAGAATATGCAGAAAGAAACATAACACGATTCTGCACTCAGTGCATCCAATGATCTACAGCCCCGAGCCGAGCGCCGGCGCCGCCGCGCTGGCCGCGTCGGCCGCGCCAGCGCCGGTTGCCCCGGCGGGCGGCTCGGCCGGACTGGTTAGCCTAGTCTGCGCTTCGTCGCAGCGCCGAGGACTGTTATCGACTGCCATTGTTGACGTTCGGTCGGCGTGCAATAATTATTACTCGGCGCGAATTATGTTGGATTCAGGCAGTACCTCCAATTTTATCACGCAAAAACTTTGCGATGAACTGAACCTAAAAACAGAAGACACTTCGACATCCGTGACCGGTATAAATAATAATGTATCATTATCGAATAAGATATGTACGGTCAACATCACATCAAAATTTTCTGACTTTTCCACTGATATCACTTGCATCGTCATTCCCACGATTACAAGTCCTTGGCCGGGCGAACTTGTCATCATTGATGATTTGAGGATACCTAAAGGCGTAAAACTGGCTGACCCAAATTTTTACGAGACTTCTAGCATAGATATTCTATTAGGTAGCAACATATTTTGGGATTTACTAGGGTCTCAACGGATCAAATTAGAAGACAAGCACCTAATATTACAAGAGTCTAAGCTAGGCTGGGTCGTCGGTGGTTCGATGCCAGGCATGACGAACGTATGCGGCTTTATAAAAACGCTAAAAGAAAACAATAATAATGTAAAAAATAATTCAGAAACGGACACAAGCTCATTACAAAATCAGCTAGCAAAATTTTGGGAGTTAGAATCAATAAACAACAACCGGTCTCCGTGGACTCTGGAAGAGATTGAGTGTGAAAATAATTTTGTACAAAATACGTCGCGCCTGCCTAGTGGCCGATTCTTAGTCACGATTCCAATGAAAGGCTCGCCTAATTTACTAGGCGATACATACTACTTAGCCAAACAAAGATTCCTTTCCCTAGAACGAAAATTACAGAAAGATCATGCGCTAAAGGAATCTTATAAAAAATTTATACATGAATATTTAACACTGGGACACATGAGTGAATCCCATTTTAACAAATCGCAAGCAAATTATTTCGCTCCACACCATGCAGTGGTCAAGGTCAGCAGCCTTACTAGCAAGCTACGGGTCGTTTTCGATTGTTCGGCAAAATCGTCATCTGGCTACTCATTTAACGACTTGCAGCAGGTGGGTCCCACTATACAGGACGATTTATTCTCATTACTGTTGCGATTCCGCCAGCACGACGTTGCGCTAACAGCAGACGTAGAAAAAATGTATCGACAGTGCGAGGTCGATCCGGCGCAACGTTGCTTGCAACAAATATTGTGGAGGGATGACCCCGCGCTGCCGATCAAAACTTTCTGTTTAAATACAGTGACGTATGGCACGTCATCCGCTGCTTTCCTTGCCATTCGCTGTTTACGCCAATTATCTATTGACTGCAGCGATCCCACTGTAAAAGAAATAATTGCTAGCGATTTTTATGTAGACGACCTTATTACAGGAGCGTCCTCAACAGAGGACGCCACTAACATTTACACCAAACTATCAGAGACACTGAGTAGCGCTTGTTTTCCACTACGAAAATGGAGATCCAACGACAGCGCAGTTCTGCAAAACATAAGTCACGATAAAACTGCGAGTAGCGCAGGAAACCTGGACCTATGCCCCGAGCATAGTTCCAAGGTTCTAGGTATTAGTTGGGACAGTGTGTCGGATGACTTGTGCATCACAACCAGCATCGATTGTAAGGGCCTCGTGACTAAGCGAAATATTTTATCTACTATATCGAAGATATTTGACCCCTTAGGCTTTGTCGCGCCTACAATTTTAGAAGCTAAGATTATGATGCAGAAACTGTGGCTACATAAACTATCATGGGATGACCCTATTCCTGACGATGTGAGGGACGTATGGCTGGCGTTTGTGGGAACGTTGCCTCATCTAAATAAGGTAAACGTTCCTAGACACGTGAGTTGCCGCTCCCCCGCAGGCTTGCAATTGCATATTTTTGTTGATGCGTCGGAACTGGCTTATGGTGCCTGTGCTTACATTCGTTCAATTCACTCCGATGGCAATACTACTACAAATTTACTTTGCGCCAAGGGTAAGGTGGCTCCACTGAAACCGTTAACCACCCCACGCCTAGAATTGTGCGGCGCATTACTTGGCGCTCAATTGCTAGACAAAATAAAAAACTATGAGATTAAATTTTGACAATTGCTTCCTCTGGTCAGATTCAACAATCGTGCTGGGTTGGTTGGGCATGCATCCTGGCAAACTTCAAACCTTCGTTCGTAACAGAATTGCAGAAATACAGTCCACTTGTGCCAATTTTGCCTGGAGACACGTCCCAACCAACGAAAATCCCGCAGACCACATATCACGTGGACTGACGGCCAGCGCTATAATAGACAACAAATTGTGGTGGAACGGTCCACATTTTCTATCCATGCCAGAAAACTCCTGGCCTTTACTTCAAACAAAACTTACAGCTACAGATTTACCTGAAGTCAAATCATACAACACTTGCCTCACCGTCAGTGCTACCAGTCATGATTTCTGCCTTTTTAACAAATTTTCCAATTTGAAACGTCTGCAGCGGACCTTTGCGTACGTCACTCGATTTATTCAGAACACACGTTTCAAATCGAATAAACACACCGGGCCCCTTACTGCGAACGAACTAGACAATGCGCTAAAGCAAATGATACTCATTTCACAAAAGGAATCCTTTCCTGAGGAGTACACAAAAATTCAATCTGGAAATCGCATAACTAAATCACAACTGTTAGCGCTAAATCCTTACATTGACACTAACGATTTTAATCTATTAAAGGTAGGCGGCCGCTTGGTGAACTCCGAATATGAGTATAATAAAATACATCCGATACTTTTAGGTAAAAAACACCAACTCACAAAGTTAATATTTGAAAGTCGTCACAAAGATCTCATGCACGCTGGTCCTCAACATCTGTTATACTCATTAAGAGAAGCCTACTGGCCAATGGGTGGTCGTGACTTGGCTCGAACAGTCACGCGTCAATGCGTAACTTGCCGTCGCTTCGGCGGTCGTATCATAACTCCAATCATGGGCAATTTACCGAAACAACGAGTTCAACCAGGTTTTCCCTTTTTGGTTACTAGCGTAGACTACGCCGGACCTATGATGATGGCTAATCGCAGAGGTCGTGGCTGTCGGTCTATTAAAGTCTATATTTGCATATTTGTCTGTTGTAAAACTAAAGCCATTCACATCGAGCTGGTAGGGGACTTGAGTACAGCTAATTTTATTTCAGCGCTAAAGCGGTTCATTGCGCGCAGGGGAAAGCCTACGGATCTCTACTGCGATAACGGCTCTAACTTCTTGGGCGCAAGCCGCGAGCTCAAAACATTTATAGAGGACAATTCTGTAGATATCACAAATTCAATGACGTCAGAGTCAATCAACTTCCATTTCTTGCCTCCATATGCGCCTCATTTCGGTGGTTTGCACGAGGCTGGAGTCAAGTCGGTTAAGCACCATTTGCGTCGCGTACTAGGGTTGGCGCACCTACCATACGAAGACTTGAACACCACACTTACACAAATAGAGGCACTACTCAATTCCCGACCCTTGACCCCACTTAGCACTGACAAGAATGACCTTTTACCTCTGACGCCTGGGTATTTCCTCATCGGAAGAAATATGACAGCAATCCCGGAGCAAGACCTTACATCACGAAGCAAACTTAGCTGATAGATACCAGAAGATCCAACAGATGCGGCAGCATTTCTGGGCAAGGTGGCAGCTGGAGTACATCAGTGAGCTGCAGACCCGTACGAAGTGGAAACAATCTTCACAAAGAGAGCTAGCTGTTGGAACGCTCGTCGTGATAAAGGATAAACAAATACCGCCAATCAAATGGCTACTAGGAAGAGTGGAACGGGTGTTTCCAGGAAGAGATGGCATCAAGAGAGTCGCTGAAATCAAGACTGCTACAGGTTTATTACGTCGAGACTTCAGTAACATCTGTCCTCTTCCTGTAGAAACCTAATTGCTTTGAAGACGAACACTTGAAGGTCCGGCGGCATGTCGCGTACCACTCCAAAGTACCATGCCAGCAGGGCGAACGCGGGGTGAAGAAGCAACGGGGGGAACGGCGGCGAGATCGTTGGACATTGACAGCTTGTTATACCGTGTGCGGTAGACGTATTATTTTTCTAAATATTTGTAAGAAAGTATATTAAACTCGTATCTGAAATTCAGGAGTTTCTCTCAGCATCCACAAACCTAGGATAGCCCCGAAACATGCCTAGCGCATCGTAAGAATAATTGCGCACAGAAGCGTTAACGTATTGATGTCATATCTTTATTATTATAATCTTTATTTTAATTATATTTAAATTAGTTTATTACATAAAATTAGATTAAGATATTATTTTATATTAGTGAATAAGTTAGGTTAATTTAGATTAATAATTATAGTACTTGTAAATAATTAAATAATTTTATTAAAATACGTAGTTATTTATGTGCATAAATCACAACGTTACAATATTAGTAGGATATATGAAAGAAACTACTGTGATGGTAGGAGATATAATTTTACGACAGGACGCTTAAATGATCCTTTGGCGGTTTTGATCATGGCGACACGAACAATATTATCTGACCCTGGATAAACGTTTGTTATAACACCCAGAGGCCAATGAAGTGGAGGTACATTGTCGTCATCCATTAAAACCACCGTCCCGACTTTGATGGGATGATCTTGAAAAGGTATTACACAAGTACAATTTTAGTTTCTGACTTGCAACGTACGTGCAAACACAAGTCAGACGCGGGTAAAACAAAGCGGATATACTTATAATAGAAAGATCGCAGACGTTAATATTATACGACGCGGATTCAAATATAAGACAAAGTAAAGTGCGGTATTGAATATAAAAACGGTTAAAAATTATTACACATAAACGGATCACTCACGTATAAAAATGACGATGAAAACGAGGGTAGTTGTGCGCCGCTGTCAGTTGCGTCGAGCAGCCGCGCGAACAGAGCGCTGGCGCGCACTGTTCGTTTCGCTGCCGCCGGGGCGAGCGCTCCAGGAAGAAGGACTACGAAATAGTCCGAAACATGTCGAGCATCACTCGACTTTTTATACGTGAGTTATCCGTTTATGTGTAATAATGATTAAGTCTCACGGTAGTTTCATGTTGAAAACGGTTAAAAATGTTAATAACGCGAGTGATGTCTTCATTTGATATGAAGTAACACCTGTATATAGCAGTTAATAAAGCGGTATCATTATTACAAGTAACGATTTAAATAAACAATTAGCGGGTAACATAACTTGAAGACATTATGCGATAAATATATGCTGTTCAGGATGAACAAATTTAATGCGGTTAAATATTATCTTTGCATTCAGGTAACTTGTCCACTGTTGTGGGACAAAAAGATTGGATAGGCCATTCAGAAGGCGGGCTTCGTAGCCAAAATGGGCCGTTCCACCACAAATCATGCGATATCAATTGTGATGGTAGCATACCGCGAGACAAACAATCACTAGGGTTGTCAACTCCGGCAACGTGATAGAAGTTCTGTGGTGCCACGTTCTCTTGACATTGGGCAACACGGTTGTTAACAAAAATAGACCATCTATGGGAGGATGATTTAATCCACGAAAAGGCAATTGTTGAATCCGAAAAAGCGTATATTCCTGCAATTGGAATACGAGACAGGTAAGTTTCCTGGTCAATTTTAATTAGTTTGGACATTAAGAGAGCGGCACATAGCTCTAAACGAGCGAGAGTAGTAATTTTCGCGGGAGAGACCTTTGACTTAGAGCACAGCAACTTAACAGTGACATTACTAGCTGAGTCAATAACATGCAAGTAAATGACACATCCATATCCATTTAGACTGGCATCCGAAAATCCAACTATGTTTACCGTACAGTCAGCAGAAACACCAATATGACGTGGGATTTTTAACGTAGACAGCATCGGAAATTCTTGTGTCAATATGGAGTAGCTTTTTATTATATGCTCGGGGGGTGTGTCATCCCAGTCGATTTTACAGCGCCAAAGTTCCTTAATTAACAACTTGGCGTAAAACACAACGGGAGCTACTAAGCCAAGGACATCAAACAAGCGAGCTACGGTAGATAGTATTATTCCCTTGGTGCACTTCCCACCAGCAGGCGAAGACGAAGTTATGAAAAAAGTGTCATTTGTGGGTTCCCATGACAACCCTAACACCTAACACCTTTGATACACTTTGCTTGTCGTTAAAGTTGACAGAAGCACGGTGTGAATCAGGAAGACTATCTAACAGAGCAGGCGAGTTACTAGACCATTTGACTAAATCAAATGCGCCAGACTTGAATAATGCGATTAATCCTTGCGATAAACGTATGGCGGTTTCATTATCCAGACAAGAGTGGACCAGGTCATCCATGTACAGCTGGGAGCTGGCCACACTTGCAGCATCAGGAAAGCGGTGACTTTCATCTGAGCATAACTGTTTGACAGTACGCATAGCCGTAAAGGGGCTCGACTCGAGTCCGAAAGGGACAATACAATACAATACAATACAAATACTCTTTATTGAACACCACAAATCAGTACAAAACAATACAGAAACAAAGAACAAAGTAGACAATAGGCGGTCTTATCGCTTAGCGATCTCTTCCAGACAACCAATAAGCGAAATAAGTTGGAGACAGTTACACGACAGGGACACGAGTGAATTGAAAGGTGCGGATAGGCTCGCTTTCAGAAAAGCGAAATAATATTTTGACGTATTTATAATCATGCGGAGGCAAACAAATTTGCATATACATTTGCTTAATATCAGACGTAATGGGTACTGGGAATAAGCGATAGTTCAGCAAAAGCAAAAATAAATCCCAACAAAAACAAAACTTGTAAAAAAACCAAGTCTCGCAACTCAGTTCTCCTACCGTAAAAAGTTGTGAGATCCATGTAATACCAAGTCGGTTAATTTATTCAGTCCCTACTAAAGAGACCTCCTGTCTTAAGTTATTACGTAATTAGCTAACCTAACAACATATAACGCCCATATCAAAATTAAAAATCGTTTATGTCATAAATAAATAAATTGACTTGGCATTCGCATTAACCCAACAATTTAGTATAATCTGTATTACTTGTGAGAAAAATTGTGTTTTATACACAGGATTTGGATTACCAGCTGGCAGCGGAGTTGATATGTTATAGTACGGAGACACGATTTGATTGCCGTCGGGTGGCGGATGAGCACACGAGCACATGGCTACAGGTGGCAGCGGAGCGCGGTCAACGTTCGCAGCAGCAGCTGCTAGCTCACGCGGATGGGGCGCAGCAGGCTCCGCGCGCGGGAAAGATGCGGCAGACGAGGCGTTCGGCGCATGCGCGGCAGGCGATGTTGAACCGGCGTACGCAAACAATTGCGTAGATTTTATGTTTGCTTTTGTGGAAAAGTGTTTTTGCGATTGCGGTTTAATATTGTTGTCAAAGTGCAGCAACGTATGATGACGTTTTTGACATAATTTACACGTGTGACTTGAGCTGCAATTGAGCAAAGTGTGTGACAAGCTTAAACAGTTCACACAGCCACGATTATCTATACTAATATTATAAAGAGGAAAGATTTGATTGTTTGTTTGTTTGAATTGAATAGGCTCCGAAACTACTGGACCGATTTCAAAAATTCTTTTGCCGTTACAAAGCTACATTATCACTGAGTGACATAGGCTACTTTTTACCGCGGGAAAATACCTTTTCCTACGGGAAAATTAATTTTTTATTAATGTGTGGGTATATCTCATCATCATCATCATCATCATCAGCCTATGTTAGTCCCGAGATATTCAAATCTGTGTCTTAAAATAATCAATATTATATGAAAACAACTAAAAAATATCTGAACAATGCCATAATGTGTTTATCTCATTTGATAAAAAATATATAATGTATAGAACCGATTTCAATTGCAGCCTAAATCCGCCTATACTCGTAGATTTCATAATAAGTTGCAATAATTACGCTACCATAGAAATTTCAAATTAAAATATATATTTTTTTAAATACTTTACTTAATTGAAGTCGGTGCCTCAGCCCGCGCCACTACTCACGCTCCCGTCATAACATCGTTATGTGTGGCATGCGTGGCAGAAGTGGACCTGGTCTATCTGCCTATATATAGTACCTATACGGCTTGGAACACTTGAATAGTTCGGTTGACCATCTGTGGTCTTCATCGTCAGTTCCAATTCACCAAATTGCGCTTTCGGAAAGCAAATGCATAAGTTACAAAAAATATACCCAAATCGATAGCGATAGGTATAGCTAATAATTGTTAATATTGTTACGCCCGTAGAGTAGTGCTCACACTTTGATCGTGTTTTTCTATGCTTTCTAGACGTTTTCAGCAGGCTGAAATATCGTTTCAGGCCGTTTCAGAGGGTGCTCTGTCACATGTTAGTTTATCGAAATTTTGCCCAAGTTGCCGTTGTTTTCAGGCGCCTGAAACATGTTTTCAGTCCGTTTCAGGCCACCCTCTATCCGATGACGCCATAACCTGAAAACCCGTTTTCAGGCGTTTTCAGGACCCCTTATGGGCCCTTGAAGTACATTTCAGTATATGGCGAAATTTCCAGTAGGAGTGAAAGAGATAGCATGATTAGACAGAGACAGCTATACTGAGAACATTCCAGAAGAGTGTGACAGAGACGACACGATCAAAGACAAAGATAGCAGTATGTCGAACATTCGAGAAAAGAGTGAGCGAGACAGCCGTAGAAAGGTTCCCGAACGATCTCGTACCTTCTACGGCCGCTCTCGCTCGAATATTCGGGAATCCTTCGCGCCCAATATAAAACGCGTGGCCGACCGGCGCAGGGGAGTTCTAGTTCAGAGAGCAACGAGTGAACAAGGAATAACTGCGACTGGAAGCGATCGAGTGCGAAATTATCAAGTGCGAAGTACTGTGTGTTGATTTGTGTAGTGTTTTTGACTAGTGTAAAGTAAAGCTAAAGTGTGGAAATAAATCCTACTCTTATTCATCGGTATTAATAGTGCTTTTCAATCACGAACCCACCCCTAGAACGTAACATTTGGTGTCAGAAGTGGGATTGAAAATGCCGCTTACTCCGCGAGAAGAAGAGAAGGAGGGGGTGCAGACCCGAAGCCGCACCGCAGCTGGAGACTCTACGAGCGCCGCTGGGACGTTAGATACGGCGGGGCCAGCGTCACCAAAGTTGGAGTTGGACTTCAACGCTATTTTAATCCTCCTGAAGGAGCAAGCTAAAAAACAGGAGGAACAAGCTAAAAGACAGGAGGAACAAGCTAGAAGGCAGGAGGAACAAGCCAGAATTCTGCAGGAGGAACAAAAGCACCAGTACGAACTCCTCCGTGAGGTACACGACGTTACTGCAGAATGGAAAAAGGAGATGGCTGAAGTTCAAGATAAACTTGTGGCAGTTGACATTAAAGTCGAGGGCCACGAGAAGCGCCTCAGTGAGTTTAATAACAAAATAGAGGGTCACGAGAATCGCCTCCAGAAGTTGGAGATTAAAGTGGCCAACGGCACCACTAGTATGTCAGGTACACCAGCCACAGGAGGGGATAAATTAAAGGTACCTCCGTTTGATGGTACCTCTTCATGGGCCGCTTACAAGCTCCAATTGAAGTTGGTCGCCGAAACAAATGGTTGGAGCAAGGATTATGCTAAAACGGCACTAAGTTTGGCGCTACGGGGCGAAGCTCTCACTGTCCTGGAAGCATTGGGAGAGGACAAGACGTACGACCGCCTTCTTGAAGCTCTAGAGGCACGCTTCGGTGACAGCCATCTAGAGCACGTTTTCAGAGCTCAACTGAAGGATAGAACGCAGGGTCGTAATGAGTCATTACAACAGTGGGCCCTGGAAATAGAGAAACTGGTCCGGAAGGCGTACCAAAATTCCTCGGCCTCTTTTATGGATGGAATGCTTGTGCAATCATTTATAGATGGGATTCGAGACTTCGAAGTGAGGGCTGCTGTACGGCTGGGTCACCATGGAAGCTTAAAGGATGCGCTTGCCCATGCCCTTGAGGTAGAAGCTGTACGCCAGGACACAATGAGATCCTTCAGGGTACGCGAAGTTGCGGCCAGGGAGCCGATTGCTCCACCGCGGGAAATGGGACCTCGATGTTATAACTGCGGGGAACGAGGACATATACAATTTGGCTGCGCGAAGAGAAATTGGAGGCAACGAGTCTGGGCCCAAACGGAGAGACCAGCAAGCTCTGGTAGTCCAGAGCAACAGCAGCAGAGACGAGTGCTGGCTGGTGGTCAAAATGTCCCAGTTATGATCTTACAGGCGAACGACAGGGGAAAAGAGAGGGAAGATAAACGCGACAAGCACAAAACAGAGAGGGAGGATCGCGATCGCAAAAATAGAGAGAACAGCGGCAGGAAGGATAGGAGCGAGAGAGATGACAGGAGGAGGAGGGACCGTAGCGAGTCACGCGATAGAAACGAGAGGAAGGAGAGAAAGAGGGACAGAAGTAGTTCTGGAGGTAAAAATAAGAGTGAGAGAAGAGAGGATAAGGACTGCGTAAAAATGTTGAGGACCGACACTGTTAGCGAAGAGTGGAGTGATGAAGTCATGCAGGAAGCACAGCAGGAGGACCGCGACATAAAGCCCATCTACGATTGGATTAACGCTGGGGTATCCAAACCAAAGTGGTGTGACGTAGCTCGGATGGGTACCGTGACAAAGAGTTACTGGGCGCAATGGGAAAGTCTGGTTATGCACAATGGTGTGCTGTGTAGGAAATGGGAGTCGGCGAACGGAAAGGATGCTCACCTTCAAGTGCTAGTGCCAAGAAAAAGAGTTAGTGATGTTTTAAGAGCCTTCCATGACGGCGTTTCCGGCGGGCACCTAGGAGTAAAACGGACTCTATTGAAGATTCGGCAACGTTTTTATTGGATAAATTGTCGGGAAGACGTGGAAGACTGGTGTAGAAAGTGTACTAGCTGCTCATCAGTCAAGGGACCACATACACGTAGTAGAGGTGCGCTGAAACTGTATAACGTGGGGGCACCTTGGGAAAGAATTGCCTTGGACGTCGCAGGCCCGTTTCCGACCTCTGACCGTGGAAACAAGTACATCCTGGTGGTCATGGATTACTTCACCAAATGGCCCGAAGTATTTGCCATTCCAAACCAAGAGGCAGTCACAATATCGGAGACTGTAGTAGCCGAAGTGTTCTGTCGTTATGGAGTACCTCTTGAGATCCACAGCGATCAAGGAAGGAACTTTGAGTCACTGGTGTTTCAGGAGACTTGCCGAGTCTTGGGAATCCATAAGACTCGGACTACGGCCTATCACCCACAGTCGGACGGAATGGTGGAGAGATTCAATCAGACATTGGAAAGACATTTAGCCAAAGTAGTTGATAACCATCAAAAGGATTGGGACAGGCTTATTCCACTCTTTTTAATGTCATATCGGTCAGCAGTTCATGAAAGCACGGCCGTAACCCCTGCGTGTGCTAATTTTGGAAGAGAATTGCGTTTACCTGCGGATCTACTGACCGGACGTCCTCCGGATGCACCAAAGACGATGTCGGAGTATGCAAACGAACTGCGGAACCGGATCGATGATGTTCACAGTCATGTTCGTGAACATCGACTGCAGGCCAGCGAAAAGATGAAGACCAGATATGACCGGAAGTCTAACCAGACAAGGTTTGAGGAAGGATCTCTGGTGTGGCTTCATAACCCTATGCGACGAAAAGGAAACTCGCCGAAATTGTCACCGAGCTGGGAAGGGCCGTACAAGATAGTCACTAGGATCAACGACGTCACGTATCGGATACAGCGTAACGCGCGTAGTCCTTGCAAGATTGTTCATGTCGATCGGTTAGCGACACCATGGATCTAACGATGCTCGGGACGAGCATGTCTTAGGAGGGGGTAGTGTTACGCCCGTAGAGTAGTGCTCACACTTTGATCGTGTTTTTCTATGCTTTCTAGACGTTTTCAGCAGGCTGAAATATCGTTTCAGGCCGTTTCAGAGGGTGCTCTGTCACATGTTAGTTTATCGAAATTTTGCCCAAGTTGCCGTTGTTTTCAGGCGCCTGAAACATGTTTTCAGTCCGTTTCAGGCCACCCTCTATCCGATGACGCCATAACCTGAAAACCCGTTTTCAGGCGTTTTCAGGACCCCTTATGGGCCCTTGAAGTACATTTCAGTATATGGCGAAATTTCCAGTAGGAGTGAAAGAGATAGCATGATTAGACAGAGACAGCTATACTGAGAACATTCCAGAAGAGTGTGACAGAGACGACACGATCAAAGACAAAGATAGCAGTATGTCGAACATTCGAGAAAAGAGTGAGCGAGACAGCCGTAGAAAGGTTCCCGAACGATCTCGTACCTTCTACGGCCGCTCTCGCTCGAATATTCGGGAATCCTTCGCGCCCAATATAAAACGCGTGGCCGACCGGCGCAGGGGAGTTCTAGTTCAGAGAGCAACGAGTGAACAAGGAATAACTGCGACTGGAAGCGATCGAGTGCGAAATTATCAAGTGCGAAGTACTGTGTGTTGATTTGTGTAGTGTTTTTGACTAGTGTAAAGTAAAGCTAAAGTGTGGAAATAAATCCTACTCTTATTCATCGGTATTAATAGTGCTTTTCAATCACGAACCCACCCCTAGAACGTAACAATATGACCAAACTGGAAGTAGTCCCTTTTTAACAAAAAAAAGTAATTTTACATATCGGTCCTGAAATTCTGGGGTAACAAATATTTAAAAAAAACCGAATTGATAACCTCCTCCTTTTTTAAAGTCTGTTAAAAATGTTTTAAACTGTCTCAAATATTGATTAAGTTCTCTAAATAATTTCATTTAAGGGACAATTGGGAGGCGAATACTTTGTCAATCTTCAAGAAAATGCAAGCTTTGCTGGAATAACACTAGAGAGCGCCCGAGTAGGAGACCTGGAATCGTTGCACTGGGTAGAAACTTCCAGTATGGACTCCACCAATTATTCTGGAGTCCCCATCGAGGTATGTACAAATTATAATCAAAGTATGCGGCAGCACATGAATACACGAAAAAAAATACAATTTTCACTGTTCACAGGTTCATTTTGCTGGACTAAACGCGCTTGATGCACAAAGAGCTTACGGGAATATCCAAAATGATAGTATTAGTAGGCAAAGCTCCTTCGGAATGGATTTTAGTGGAACAACTAGAAAGTAAGCAAAATTATAAAACTAACATTTGATTTTTTACATTCAAATTTCTAAACGACACTGACAACTAGAACACTTAGAAAAATCCGAAAAGTAAAGCTAGGGCCGGGAATCGAACCCGGATCCTCGTCATTCCGTGATGCGTGCTATACCGGTACACCACCCATAGCAAGTGAGTAAGGCTTCCAATTTTTCTATGTTACTAGCTGCCACCGTGATCTTGTCGCCATGCGAATTTTTTGTCGCCAAGCGTCATCTGTTTGAATGATGTGTCTCTACTAGAGATGTAATGAATATTCGCATTCGCATTCGCATTCGCGGATATTCGCATATTTTTGTATATTCGTATTTGCATTCGCATCCGCAAAATTTTTGAGAATGTTTTGCGAATATGAATATCAGAAAAAAAATTTCGAAATTCGAAGATAGATAATGGTAAGTTAATAAAATCAAAAACCCATTCGTTTTTTATGTTTTTAATGAAAGAAAAAACTCTAATCTCAAAATTCACTTGTTTCGTTTACGAAAAAACCGGCGCGAGCGGAATGACAATTCAGTCGGATGAGTTCGTATCAACTCGGCAATTCTCGGAACAAAATACAAACGGAACGCACCTCGTAACTGCCAGCAAAGCCATAGACAGTTGGCGGCAAATTTGAACACTGCTACATTTGCATTCGCATCCGCGAATGTCAGTAGCAGACATTTGAATTCGCATTCACATCCGCGAATGTCAGTAGCAGACATTTGCATTCGCATTCGCATTCGCATTCGCGAATGTTTATAAAATGACATTCGTTGAGGTTTGAAAAGGTTTTTGAAATTCGAACGTGTCGATGACCACCATTGCCCACCTACTCATATTATACTCAGAAAGTAGAACTTTGAACTTCGTATGTTGTCGTCTCGCTTATACGAATAGTACTTAATTAGGTGAATGAGAAGGACGGAATAATAGGTACGAACTTCAAATGTCGAACTTCTTATAAGACCCCTAACTTTTTCATCCGATAAAAAAACATAATGTCACGTTCAGAAACGCGATCCGGTATCCATTATTAATTTATTTTAAAATCCGTTACTTCCCAAGTTATTTTCAAGATTTGCTAACTTTCGTTGCTTAAAGAAAAAACGAAATTGGTTTTTTGTATTATTTTAATTTGTGGTTAACCACAAAAATAGCAACCAAGCAGGAAAAAACAGATATTATGATGCAAATTCAGAACGCGCCCCATTTTTTTTACCTAATCCAGTCTACTTAGTGCGACTTTTTAACTTTCTTTTTAAAAATATATCTATGATTAGAAAAAAAAAGTTTTTAGAGATTGCTCGTCGGGAAACCGAAAAGTTGACCAAAATTGTTGTTTCGTTTATGATAAAACAGTATAATACACAAGAAATTAATGTGATAAAACCATTAAAAAATAAAATTACTTATTAGGTCGATGTGCCTAAACCTTCCATATGAATCACTCTATCTATTGGCGTTAACCCTTCGATCAACAGTGATCGAAGCGTTAACCGCAAGAAAATCCGCTTGCATAAAATGAAGTAAATTAACATAAAGTATCGACTTCGAGGGCGCCGCACAAATTCTCTCATTATCTCCTTGGATGTAACGTTTACCAATTCATTATGACGTGTCACATAAGGTACGTTCATCTGATTTATTAAATATAAAACATAAAACCATACTGACGTTGCGAAAAATAAAACTGAAGAAGGGATCTAAGTATAATACAACACTAAAACTCAACAAACGACAGTGAAACGACATCTCTTTAGTTATCGTTTGATTCTGACATTTCAAATCGTAAATCTTTACGTCAAACTGCGAAAACGATTCACGAAGTTCAATTTTCAGAGTAGACAAAAACGCGACGAAACGAACAACAAACGAACTTCGCATCCGAAAACGAATGCGAAATTAACTTCGTAGTAGCAACCTATTTCGAAGGTGATTCGAAGCATGTAACTACGAACTTCGTATTTCGGAGTAGCCCCTCTTGTATCACTAACGCATATGCAACCTCAAAGTATCTTAGGCTTAGAACTTTTCAGCCGCCCCTGATATTAATTTATTTATTATCTTGGTCACGTTGAATAATCAAGAACAAGAATAATTTGTTAGTGCATTGTTTCCAGAGTCTAGTCCATTTGAAAAGCAAGTTGTTGAAACATGATAGCAGTGAAGTGTAATAGTTATTTGTTATGCAAGGCTGCAAAGTGTTTGTTTGGCGCGAGTGCCTGAATTGAAACCCGAGCAAGCGAAGGATTCTATGATTGAACCACGAGCGAAGCGAGTGGTTCAAAAGAAGAATCCTGAGCGTCGCGAGGGTTTCAAGGCACGAGATACTAAACAACTTTGCTGCCGAGCGAAACACACAATTTTTACCTCACTACAGCGAGAAAAATTTATGTATTTTATTTATTTATTATTCAATTTATTTACACGGCATTACAGCGAACCAATACGCCGAGAAACCAAATTCATTAATCAATAACATTACAATCAACTAAAATTAAAAGAAATAAAGAAAAAACAATATAATGATAATAATAACATAAGTACGCAAACATGCAAAAATGGTGGATGAAAGAAAAACAGTCTAATAGTAAATCAGTTTTTTTATTCTTTTTCTTCTAAATAAGAAAGGTAAAAGGATCTAAGCCCTAGTCTAATAATCAAAGTAAAATTTTTTTTTAATGGTTTTATCACATTAATTTCTTGTGTATTATACTGTTTTATCATAAACTAAACAACAATTTTGGTCAACTTTTCGGTTTCCCGACGAGCAATCTCTAAAAACTTTTTTTTTCTAATCATAGAGATATATTTTTAAAAAGAAAGTTAAAAAGTCGCACTAAGTAGACTGGATTAGGTAAAAAAAAATGGGGCGCGTTCTGAATTTGCATCATAATATCTGTTTTTCCTGCTTGGTTGCTATTTTTGTGGTTAACCACAAATTAAAACATAAATTAAAATGTCTTCCACGCTGGTCTGGGAGTAAAGAAAAAACATAGAATGTACCAGTTGCTACTCTTCCCGCGCAGGTGGTAAAAGCCCATCGAGGGGATGGGCAACAATCTTAGGAATCATGTTATAGGCGATGCGGCTAGCAACCCATCACTATTTTGATATCCCTTTCCACCTGTACGCCCTTAATCATGCTAAACGTGGCCTTAAGGTTTTGTTACCTTAGGCTCTGTCTACCCCGTAAGGGATAAAGACGTGATATATGTATGTATGTATGTAAAAAATAATCGTCAAAATCGTACTCTGTAAAAATTTATGCGTGGTCATACATAAAAATAATAAAAATAATATACAGGTCGAATTGGAACTTCTTCCAATTTTTTTTGTCGGTAAATTATAAATTGTTATAAAACCCAACCTTACCTAATTTTTCGGTGGCAGTTCGATTTTACAAGTCACAAATAATACGTAGATAAATAGTTATGATTATTATTTAAAGCCTGCTCAGCAAACGTTTGCATGATTATCGAACAGCTTCATTGAAGCATGTTTTTAATACTACGTGGTAAGGGTCAAAAGTTTGCGGCATAATAGTGAAAAATAAAGTTTAGGTTAAAAATAATAATATTAAAATCTAAATATATATATGTGTGTTTCATGTAAAATGTATTATGTATTTCAGTACTTAGTATATTAATTATATATTCTAAATTGCACCACCTGCTCAGATCTGTTCTGTTCTCCAGTCCATTATGGTTGCCTGGTAGAGATCGCTCTGTAGCGATAAGGCCGCCTATTGTTACCTTGTAATATTCTGTATACCTTTTTCTGTTTTGGTTGTTATATGTGGTGTTCAATAAAGAGTTATTGTATTGTATTGTATTGTATTGTATATATAACTCGAAGGTGACTGACTGACTGACTGACATAGTGATCTATCAACGCACAGCCCAAACCACTGGACGGATCGAAATTTGGCATGCAGGTAGATATTACGACGTAGGCATCCGTTAAAAAAGGATTTTGATCAATTCTACCCCCAAGGGGAGAAAATAGGGGATGAAAGTTTGTATGAAACTTGGACAATTTTAAATCGATCGGGCTGAGACTTTGCATGCATAAAGCTACTATGACGTAGGCATCCTCTAAGAACGGACTTTGATAAATTCCACCCCTAAGGGGATAAAAAAGGTGATGAAAGTGTAGTGGTATATCTACAAGACTTTTAGCTAATTTGCATACGCGCGACAATGACTTCCCCGGAGGCACTTTTCTACCGAAATAACATGTTAAATAGCAAACTAATATCAAAACCAGGTTTATTAGGTATCATTTAATTATAATCAAATACTAGCTTCGACTGAAATACAGGAATTTTAGTAAAATATAGCCTCGAAAAGTACACCCAGGAAACATGATATTTCGTGTTATTACGTCACAGCCTACGAACCAAACTATACGTTTATAGGTACCATTGGAATCAGAAAATACGCTCTTTCATCTTATTATGGTTTTACAGGCGAAAGCTGAAATCATTTTTCATGTTTTCATAAACGTCAGTGAGTTTTGTCAGGCTACCTCCGTAAATTTTGTGACCGAGGGTTGGAAACAGTCGATAACTAACATCAATGGAACACAAAAACATTAATTCCTAAAAAACCGAGGAACGTAGAAATTATCCGCTTATATTAGTATTTACAGAACTCCAGGGAGTATTTTTGGGTATATAATTCATAAAATAAAAACCCCATTTTTGTCTATCGACCTCTGAAAAGATCGATCAAATATTGACGTTTTTCCGTCTTGATCGCGCACTAGCGCCCTTACCGACAGTTGTCAACGGACCGTGTCAGCGTGTGGTCACGTCCCGTTGCAGCTCATTTTCCCGCGCTGTTCGCCTCACAGTTGGGACCTTCCTTGTCACGAGATGTGAATGTAGCATCCTAAGTAGCCCGAGTGGGCAGTGTTATCGAAATGTCGCTTCGCCCGAGGCATTAACAAACTCCCGTCCGCCGCGTGTGCAGTGTTGTGTGTGTGTCAGTGCCGTGCGGTGCGGATATCGTACATCCGACGTCAATTGGTGTCACACAATCTTCGGCCATCGCCCGCCCATCAACGGCGGCACGATTGTCGCATTGAGCGCCCGCTGGATGCGCCGCTGGGTTCGCCCGCGGCGCGACGCCAAGGCTAGCACCGTAGGCTCCAGCTGGGCCGCCCCCAAAGCGAGCCGAGAGCTCGCGGCGCGGCTTCAGCTTAGACGTAGCCGTCCCTGCGACGCCGCCACGGCTTAGCCCAGGCCGCGGCGTGCGACCAATCCTCGCCTCCCCCGCGCCGCCAATCTGCGCGCCTATCATTCGAGGTCACGACGACGTCTATACACACTGCGAACGGTACCGTGGACTTTATTTTTTTCTTTTTGCCGGCCGGCCATCTAGAGCCAGTGTAGGTTTAACTAATATAATTATTTCATAAGAGAAGCATGTTTTCCTAACTGTTTCACTGCGGCCGTAACCGCCATGTCGCGTTAAAGTAATACATTGTGTGTTCAGTGTTCGCATTTGTTTGTCTTCCGACGAAACCCATACCCAGTAGCAAACAAGAGGACCTTGTACTACAAAGGTTCAGGCCCTCCGAGAGTTATCTGTGCAACGTGAGTATTTTATAACAGTTCAACAACATAGTGTAACGTAACTTAAACAATCTTCCATTTCCTGTTTTTATAACAACAACATAGGGTAGAGTAAACCGCCCACATATATTCTTTATTTTTTTTATTATTTTTTATGCGTTACAAAAGTTTGCAAAGGTCGTAGCTGCCTAGAGTCGCGACGTTAATAATTATTGCTGAATATACCTACTATCAACATCAGTTCTTAAGTCTAATTCTACGCGGACGAAGTCGCGAGCAGAAGCTAGTATAATATAAAATTACAATCCACAAAACTATCCACACAATAGCTGAATAAATGACATAAAAATGTCATTCATTTGTTTCCAGGAGCTATTGGACCTTTCTGGTATGTGGCCGTTTAAGAGCTTCTTTTAATGATTGACTGCAAGTTTTTAGTTAAAAAATTTAGTTAAGTAAGTCAGCAATTCTTTTGTCGGATAATTTTGTATGTGTGTGTTGTGCAGCGGAGAGCGCGTGATGGGCCTGGTGCGCGGCGGCGCGCTCAGCGACCGCGTGGCGGCGCAGCCGGAGCTGCTGTGGCCGGTGCCGGAGCACTGGAGCCTCGAGGACGCCGCCACCGTGCCGCTGCCCTACGCGCACGCCTACTACTGCCTCGTGAGTGTCTCCGTCCAACAATGGATTAACTATTAACATTGCCACTTTCTCACTTTGTTGTGATTACAGGCCATAAGAACCCAGGTGATGCCTGGTATGACCATTCTGATCAGCGGTGGTGCAGGTGCAATCGGACAAGCCTTAATAGCCTTAGCACTTCACATTGATTGCCGCATTTTTGTGGTTGTCAGTGATACGATAAAGAAGCTGTTTTTGCTAAAATTATTTCCACAATTAAAAGGTAGGAAAAGTGCAAATGCACTTGGACAACTTAAGGTCTTGCAAATGTAACATTTTACGAAAAGTGTAAACAATCTATTTCAGTGAATTTACTGTATTATTACAGCCGATAGTGTGATATGCTGCAGAGACAACACCTTCGCGGATTTGGTACTGGGTGCGACTCATGGCCAAGGGTGCAAATTTGTTATTTGCGGGAAAGGTGAATCTAAGAACGTAAGCAATGTTGTTGTTAATGTGTATACATTGTTGTTCAGAGTCTGGGCTCGGACTGGTGTAACGGCTAGTTGATTAAATTTTAAAACTTGGTTAATTATATATGTCAATAACTATTTTATCCATGAAAAAATTATTTTAAAGGAAAAATAGTACAATCGAGTATTTTAATGCTTAATTATGTACAGTTACATACATTGCTTTATATACACACATTATAAGCTCTCTTAGATGTGTTCAGGACACCGCATGTTACGACCAGCATTACGGCATTGAACATCATAAAAAAGTCTAAGTTTAAAGTCTTGAACATCATTGAACATAACATTGTATAATTCTGTCTCCGGCAAGCTTCCACGATACCAAATATTAATACGACCTGCAACAATGACACAATAAAATTTGATCTCGTTAAATTCTAGCAGTCAGAAAATGATTTACTACTGAGTACATTATGAAAAACATGTTACCTTTGTCATAACATACAATTTATCTGACACTTCTTTCAAAAGCAGATTTTTTTTTTTCTAATGCGACCTTAGTAATAAGTCCGGGAATTTTAGCCCAGTACGGGAACTAAATTGAACTCCCGAAACTCACAAGTGCGCAATTTTTTGTAGATAGTTAGAATTTACTGAGAACTACTGGTAAAAAAAAATATAGCAGATTTTGACATTGCGTTATTTAATATTTAAGTTTTTGTTAGTAAAGCGTGTAAATCCTAAGAAAAATTACAAAATTTTATTCAAATTCAAATTATGGATATAACTGATAAAATCATAAGCTATTGATGAATTCGTTAGAATTTCTGCCTATAGATTACTACAATAAAACCGAATCAAATAAGCCGACTTGAGAATTATGAGATTTATTTTATGGAAAATAGAGCATTTTGAAATTTACACTATTGATAAAAAAATACGCTATTAACAAATCTGTTAGAATTGAAAACTGCCGTTACTTTTGACAGTTTTGAATACATTTCAGCAGCCACCATTCACTTGTAAGTTTTTTTTAGAGATTTATATATTTTTCTAATTATGCTGACGTAAGCACTTGACAAAACTGTTAGAATACTACAGGTCCATGTTCTTCTAGTTAAATGCAATAACTTTGGATTTACGCGCTTTACTAACAAAAACTTAAATATTAAATAACGCAATGTCCAAATCTGTTTTTTTTTTTACCAGTAATACTCAGTAAATTCTAGCTGTCTACAAAAAATTAAGCACTTGTGAGTTTTGTGAGTATAAAGGGTATCTAATTAACACGTTCCCGTACTGGATTATTTAGTTTGGAATGCCAATAATGTGCGCTGTTTGGTTCCTGCATATTTTATTTATTCGTTGTTTTTTGAAATTGTTTGTTCAAAATAAATAGTATACTTCTAGTATATTTATGCATTTTGGAAAACAAACAATTTGGTTAAATTTTCCTTGTTGTATTTTTTGTTGTTGTAGGTTTTAAGAGAAAATGTTCTCGCTACTGAGGTGAAAAATTGTACCTACGTGTCCCACGAGACCAAAGTTTTTTGAATCTCGTGTCTTTAAATCCCTTGCTTCGCTCAAGATTCTAACCTAGAATCCTACTGTGCTTACTCGGGATTCAAAATCAACACTCGCACCAAAAATCAACTTTGCTCTCTTGTTGCACAAATGGTAACTATTTCACATCTCTCATCTCTCCCTGTCGAGAGAGACCAAAGTGCAACTTTTCTGTTCAAGGCTTTTCTAAGTGCAGTTGCAATTTTTTTTTGCAATTGTAATTTTTTTAAGTTGATAATTATAAAACCACGCCATTTTCCATGCTGGTAGCTCATAAATTGTATTTAGAATTCTTTTTTTCAAGTTTTTAATGTTCGGTGTGAAAATTTGCATGAGCCACTCGGGATCAAAATTATTTTCATCTTGGGCGTTAACACTTGAATCCCTCATTACGCTCTGGATTCTACTTTAGAATCCCTCGCTTACGTTTAGAATTCCATTTTAAAATCCTTCGCTACATTCTGAATTCAATGTAGCGCCCTCGCCGTAAATACATCATTCTGCTCCCTTGTCACATTAATAACTATTGATTGGTGTTCGCTGTTACGTGACTTAATGCCTATTTTATTCTAATTTATTTTCTAAAAATATTAATATTCTTTACTTTTTATGAGAAATTATTTGTTTTTTCGCATCTACATCTCTTAATTGATAATTAGAAACTAACATCCAATAAATTTGTTTTTAGTGGACACACGCCTATTGGTGTTTACTATCGTATGATATTTATTATTTAGTTATTGTTCTACATAATCATTTTCATATTCAATTCTATTATTCAAATTAAGAAAATGTATATTTCCACAGGCTTATTTCAAATGCTGTTCACCCTTTGGAGTAATATTGGATATCGACCATGTAAAAGGAAATGAAAATTTTCTGTTTGCGATGAGCCATTTAGATGATGATAAAACGTACTTCCGTCTTGATTTCTCTTCCATTTTTGATAATTCTAACGCTGGAACTTCAAAGGTAAGAATGCTAGTATGCTAAAATTTCAGTTTCTGTGTTTGATTTAAGCTACTTTCGAATAACTGTAACTACTACAGTCAAGGGCAAAGATATGTATACACCACAGAGTGTCAAAAAGCATGGTCATCTAAATGGTCATAAATTTGGCAACATATAAAAGTACATAAATTAGTATACATGATTTGAGAGATAACTATGTATACAACATTTGCAATAATATGTCACCGTAAAGTTCAAAAATATGTATACACTATTTAACCATTAATTATGTATCTAATATGATAACCAAAAATATGTAAACAATCCAAAATTCTATTAACACAACTCTATTGTCAGGAGCTTATGAACGTATTTGCGTAACATCGAACTCTGTAATCTTAATGTAATCAGCCAACCACTTGAAGCTTCAAGTCGTATACAACAACTGCTATTCCAAACTCTTTAACTGATAATTACTCTACTTATTTTAAATCATGTCATGTGCCCACAATCTTGCTAAATGTGGCCTGTAGGTATCTGTTACCATAGACTCTATCTACCCCGTAAGGGATAAAGACGTGATTTGTGCATATGCATGTGCATGTGTCATGTGTCACTTTTGGATTTTTTAATTCCATTTGACTTACCGTTTCTAATGGTTTATCTGGCGGCTTTTCATTAATTTTGAAGGAGAAAATGTATCGTTTAAGCGATCATTTAAAACATAGGATTGTTGCCTTATGCGAGGAAGGTATATACGTGCTTGATATAGCTCTGCTGACGAATTAGGCATCACGGTAAGAAATATTAAACATGTTAATAATAACGTACCATAGAAAATATTACTCTCTAATCACTTTGTCTTAAGTTTAAGGAGTGATTTTCTTTATTATACAGTTATTTTAAGTATACTTTGCCTTTTATTAAGTAAAAAAAAAATTGAAAATAGCGTAAATCGCCAATTACTGTATGATTTGATATTGACGACACGGATGGCTCAGTGGTGAAGCAACCGCTTTCTAAGTCGAAGGTCCCGGGTTCGAAACCCGGCCAGGTTAATGTTTGTGTGATCAACTCGAATATTTGTGCTTGGGTCATGGATGTTCTACATACATACATACATATATCACGTCTTTATCCCTTACGGGGTAGACAGAGCCTGAGGAAACAAAACCTTAAGGCCACGTTTAGCATGATTGTAGGCGTATAGGTGGAAAAATTCATCAAAATAGTGATGGGTTGCTAGCCGCATCGCCTATAACATGATTCCAAAGAATTTCGCCCATTCCCTCGATGGACTTTTACCATCTGCGCGGGACGAGAAGCAACTGGTACATTCTATGTTTTTCCTATACATACATACATACATACGTACATTCTATGTTCTATATATTTAAGTATGTATTTATCGTCATCTACTCGTAACTAGTACCCATAACACAAGCCTTCTTGAGTTTATGTATACATATTTCGATACTTTGGGTATACATTTATTTTTGTCCCTGAATGTACCTAGCGTTTTCATCTTCAATCAAAATCAACGAAATCTGAATCTGTAAAATCTATTAAACATGCCGATTGATAACGTCGTGGTGACAGGTCAAAACATGCGACAAACATATGCAATGACAAGTCTGTACTGTTTTCGTGAATTGTCAAAACATACTTTACAAATTTGTTTCGTGTGACTAGGCCGTTAAGTTGATATTCGCAGATTACATTTTGTATACATATTTTCGTAGCAATTACTGAATCTATATATAATGACATAAGTATGACTATAATATTTTGCATTATTTGCAGGATACTAATAATGGAATTTTGATTGTATACAAGTTTTTGAACTTGCCTATACACATATATGTACATGTTTATGTTGCCAGTGTAGTTTGCATATTAATTCCCATTTGAATGAGTATATATCTTTTTAACTTTATATGATTACTTATTTTCTTTCACATTACTTGCATATATATCTTTGCCCTTGACTGTACAAACATACCGGATTTTATTTCAGTCGCTCATTTATAAAGTGACGTTGTCTCAATGTCTCACTGATGCGAAATTTCAGCGAAGAATAAATATTATGGCATTATCACTTTATAATCAATGGGTTTCATAAAATATGCATCACCCGTGATTAACTACCGTATTTTTTTTGGTTAGCCCTCAATAGTGTCCGTCTGCTGGGCAATGACGACCGTATAGATAGTGAAATAAAAAAATGAATATTTCTGTAGTACGTAATAAAAATAATATGCTCAACGACTGTGTTTTAAGAAAAAACGCGACAATGTATCATTCCGGTAGGGCACTCGCGCACGGCCTGTAATACTTTAGTGTAAGGACTCCGAGGAATTGGGGCCGGAGTTCAAACACACAATCTATCCATACATACAGGGTGATAGGTAATGAGTGGATAATCCCTGAACTATGGATAGAGGGCACTTAGGACATTATAATAAAGCTATAAGAGGCTTAGTAAAAGTTGCACGATTTAGGCCAGTACGGGAACTAAATTGAACTCACAAAACTCACAAGTGCGCAATTTTTTGTAGACAGTTAGAATTGACCGAGTACTACTGGTAAAAAAAAAATATAACAGATTTTGACATTGCGTTATTTAATATTTAAGTTTTTGTTAGTAAAGCGTGTAAATCCATAGAAAAAATATACAAGTGTAATTTTTCTGTACTAGATTATTGCATTTAACTATAAGAACATCACCTGTAGTATTCTAACAGTTTTGTCAAGAGCTTACGTCAGCATAATTAGAAACTCGAAAAAAAATTATAAATCTCTAAAAAAAAATTACAAGTGAATGGTGGCTGCTGAAATGTATTCAAAACTGTCAAAAGTAACAACAGTTTTGAATTCTAACAGATTTGTCAATAGCGTATTTTTTTATCAACAGCGTAATTTTCAAAATGCTCTATTTTCCATAAAAAAAATCTCATAATTCTCAAGTCGGCTTATTTGATTCGGTTTCATTGTAGTAACCTATAAGCAGAAATTCTAACGAATTCATCAATAGCTTCAAATTTTATTAACTAATCAGTTCTATAAGAAACGAATGTAGGATTTGAATTGCGCGGGAACCTTGTACGCCGGCAGAGCAACGGCTGGACCAATCACAGCACGGCTTTGCTTATCGGCCGCAGTCAGCTGTAGTTCACGTACAGCGCGTTGTAAACAAAATCATGCTCCGCAAAACTGCTGTTTACTTTTTAAAATGTAGAATAAGTGTTTAATTTGCGATCAAATTTTGAACTTTGACGTTGTGGTAGTCAAGGAGAGAGGTCTTGTGCGTTTGAAAGATGCAAGGTGTTAAAAGCCCATCGAGGGAATAAGCGACATAGGAATCATGTTATAGGCGATGAGGCTAGCAACCCATCACTATTTTGACTCCACTTTCCACCTCTGCGCCCTCAGTGTCTTGCTAAACGTGGCCTGTGGGTCTTGTTACCTTAGGCTCTGTCTACCCCGACATCAAAAAATACACAGACTCTTAGACTAATACAAAAACATACCGAGTTGATGATGCCGAAAAGGTATTCGACTCAGCATTATGCTGCAGTAGGTGCCTACTACAATAATAATAATGCATTGACTAACATTTTTATGCTTGGTATGTATTCTTGACTATGTCTTTAATATTTACGTAAATAAATAAATTTGTTCTTTATATTATTTAATGATATAATCGCTGTTCAAGTAATGGTTCCAAAATCAGAGGTATGAGCTAATGGTTGAACGGTGTTCAACTAATGGGCAAAGTGATCTTTTTTCAAATGCATTTATAAAATCGCACGAAAATGATAGATGCACCGTTTATGGCTCAAATTAATTGTATACCTATCGTAGATTTTTTAACTAAAACTTGAACAAAATATTTTGTTCCTAAAGGGAAGATTTTTGATATTTTTGTTGTATGGGAATCGCGACTGTTCAACTATTATTTAATGCCCAAAACTTGAACGAAGAAATGTTACTGGTTCAACTTTTGGTTTTTATTCAAGTAGATGAACATTGAATCGATTTAATTAGTTCATCTTATAGATTTCTTGGCCTAAACTTGAAGTAACAACATTTTGTCGTTCATGTTTGGGGTAGGGTATTTAAGTGAACATTTTTATAAGGTAAAAAAATGTTTTTAGTATAACATATCTGTGCTGTATCTTATATTTGTGCATGTATCTCAGTGTTTGTCAATTGTATTTGTCTTGTTTATTTTGCACAATAAAGAGTGTACGTACATACATACTTATAACTATAATTAATTAATTTAGAATATTCAATATAGATACAAAGGTACCCTTGAGATCGTAAAATTTTATTTGAAATTTTATTTTATATGGCCGCTGGACCAAATTCGAGCGAAGCAACCGTCAACTTTGCCTATGCTGGCAAAGTTCTAGGTGATCTGATAAATCTACTGCTCAAGTAAGATTATACATACATACATACATAAATCACGTTATTATCCCTTACGGGGTAGACAGAGCCCAAGGTAACAAGACCTAAAGGCCACGAAAAGGTAACATTATTCTACTGAAAATACACGTCTTGGAACATTTCGTATATAAAAGATCAAAATTAATGTGTGGTTAACCACTAGGTATACGTCGCTTTAGTACTTTCTAGCTATTTTGTACTAAGGAATCGGGCAAAGTTGGACTACGCTATAGCTTGAGTTAAAGGAGTTGAGTGTAGGTTTTTGCTAATTGGTATAAACGCTGGATAGCTTAACCGCTTACAGCGGATGTTTAATGATTTATATAATTTAAAGCAATGACAATCATTAGTTATGTTTTGGGTAAGTGCCGTAATATAATAACGTTTTTTTTATAGGTGGCATCCATAACTGAAAAAAAGAGAGGCTATATGAACGGGCTAGATTCGAAAAAGCCGTAAAAAGATTCGCAATAATCAAATAAGTTTATCTCAGGCAAGCTCAACCTACAATGCAATGGAGGTAATTGCAAAGAATCTCCAAAGAAATCGCTCGTTCGGTCCTAGATGATTGGGGAATCGGCAGATCCCGAGTACGAGCATACTAACATAGCGACGGTGAAGAAGCAAGATCTTCTATTTTGTAATTTCGGCTTAATGTAAGATATGAGCTATGGGTTCTCTCAATAGAATTCAAACTACAATAATTCTACACTTACATAATTTTTGTGAAATGTGTGGCTGGCAACTGTTTGCATCTTGTTTTTGTGTTCGAAATAAAGCAAGATGCAAATAGTGACCGGCCACATATTTCACTAAAATGATGACCCGTTCGGAACCTCTAAACAGAATGGAACAATAAGGGCTGATTTGTTAAATTTGGATTTTATTTATTACATTTTACAGAAGGTATCTCTATAATTATGTAAAATCTATTAATTTATTTCAGTATAAAAATACACTAGGATATATATATATACATTTTTTTCGTTTATTTCAGAAATACACATAACTACACGTTTATTCGTGTATATTTGTTTAGTGGGCAATGTTCAATTAAGGGCAAAGTTGACCACCTATCCACTATTACTTTACTATCAATATATTAGTTCATCTTTTGGGGTCAATTCGTTCATAAATAGAGCACATCGTTCAACTTTAGGGGAATTTGCCTTATTTTGGCAAACATATTTTTTTTTTATAGATCCGTTTGTAATATAAGGGTTTGAAGTCGTAAAATGCAAAGTCGACTATGTGGTTAGCGTTATAAAAAATTCACTATCAGACATGGCTTACAACATTTCGAAAAAAGGGTTCAAAGGAGGGGTAGTCGCTTCATCGTTCAACTTTTGGTGACTTCACCCTAGGTACTACGGCACCAATAGACATGACCCAATAATGCACAAAAACTCTTATTTAAAAGACACTAAGGCAAGGGTCATTCCATTATCGCGGGTGTGCAACGTTTGGACGCCTGTTTTAGTTCGGCCTGGTTGAGTAAAAAACATTTTTAATTAAATTGGTGTTTAAAGGACTACATTTTAGTATGCTTACTTTATATTAACTTTTTTGTTGATTGGTATAAAGTAAGCATACTAAAATGTAATCTTTTAAAGACTAATTTAATTGAAAATGTTTTTTACTTTAAATAAATGACTATCCCTTAGTTTCTATTTAATAACACTCATTGTCCATTACTGGGTCCTTGTCCAACACTGGTGCCGTTACCTTAGTACCTAGTTGATTTTCATTGAATAATGAATACTTTATTTAAAATTTGCGTTCTCAGGCAAAATGTACTTACTACATAATAATATGTAGCTTGTTGTCAATAAAACGAGTTCCAGACAAACATGTCTCATTTCTAGTTAAACAAATAAAAAAATTCATCCCTTTTTCGTCAATTTTTTTAGGTGATCCAACATTTACGTAAAAAGTAACTATCTATATCTATGGGATTCCTATTTAATTATGAATCATAGTACTTTTCAACTAGCTTGGGTTCGGTGACATTTGCTTTATTTAATTAAAGAACTGGGTTCAAAATTCTGAGTTACTGTAATTGGGTAAGTTTAAGGGCTTAAGTTTTTTTTTGTTTGACATCGATTGACATCTGACATCATGCACGTGAAGATGTGAATAGTTCGAAAATAAAACTAGGTACTTATAGATTTCTTACACCGAACGCGGCACGGCTTTGTATTAGCGCGGCTCGTATTACGTGATTGGCTGACAGCACGCTGCGCCTGGTTCGCGCGAGTCGCGCGCGAATTTAAATTATGGATATAACTGATAACGTAATAGAATCTAAAGCTATTGACGAATTCGTTAGAATTTCTGCTTATAGATTACTACAATGTAACCGAATCAAATAAGCCGACTTGAGAATTATGAGATTTTTTTTATGGAAAATAGAGCATTTTGAAAATTACGCTGTTGATAAAAAAATACGCTATTGACAAATCTGTTAGAATTCAAAACTGTCGTTACTTTTGACAGTTTTGAATACATTTCAGCAGCCACCATTCACTTGTAATTTTTTTTTAGAGATTTATAATTTTTTTTCGAGTTTCTAATTATGCTCTTGACAAAACTGTTAGAATACTACAGGTGATGTTCTTATAGTTAAATGCAATAATCTAGTACAGAAAAATTACACTTGTATATTTTTTCTATGGATTTACACGCTGTACTAACAAAAACTTAAATATTAAATAACGCAATGTCAAAATCTGTTATATTTTTTTTTTACCAGTAGTACTCAGTCAATTCTAACTGTCTACAAAAAATTGCGCACTTGTGAGTTTTGTGAGTATAAAGGGTAATTAACACGTTCCCGTACTGGACTAATTTCCGAGTTTGACTTTTAGGTTTTTTTCGAAAATTAACATCCTTGTTCAATGTTTCGATCATAGCACCATTTTAAGCAAACTTTTTAAATTTTTTTTTGCTCAATATTCTTGAGTACTTGTGTTTTCAGATAGGCATTACCATTTTTGTGAGACTATACATTGGATATAAAAAAAAATCGCAAACTTAAATTTTGCTTTTTCAATCAAACATTGATACAATTTTCAGCTCTCATGGTGAAAAATTTACTTTTTGTATTGCGGGCGTAGAATTCAAAACTTTTTGTTACTAAAATAACATTACTGGCCACAGTGGCCACTTATTTAAATGCAAATGGCATTTAAATAATTCCAAATTAAACAAAAATGCTGACTGCCTTTTGTTGTTTTTTTCGACTTCGATTTTAAATTTCGCCATTATTGCATAATGAATGGAAACTTGGCAGAAAGTCGTTTTTTCAAAATAAAATACAGTAAGAATACTTAAATTCTACTTAAATTAAATACATTTAAAAAAGGGATGTATTATGGTCCCCGAGCCTTAAATTATATTAATCTATAGTAGAGATGTATAAAGTATCTACTAGTCAAAACAACAAAAAAAAATTAAGTTCAGTGGAGGTGTAAAACGCCTCCACCGTCAAATAAATTAATTGGAGATGTCTCCAATATTGAAGAAAAAATATATAACACAAAATTATGAAATATACATTTCCTGACAAGTAAGTAACCAATAAGCTTTTGGATTCAGAAGGCAAGCTTACGTCTGCTGCCCCCAATGTTGGCTCTCACGCACTCGTGGCCTGCTCTGAAAGCAGAGCGGTGCCGAGGCCATGTATCGCTTCCGTCCCCACAGGCACACTATGGGAACGTTTTAGGAACTACGACGTCGCTAGCCAACTAAACAGTAAAAGAAAAAAAATGAAAAATGAAACCGGAAATCCATACGCACAACAATATACCTACGTAATACCTAGTTTAATACATATACGACATAGCAATATTTTTGTCATTATAAACAATAATAATTATGAAAAATAAAAATGTTATTTTAATAAACAATTACAAAGCTAATTAAAATAGGTACAATATTTATATTGATAATACCTATAAAAAAAGGATATCTATAAAAAGGATTTTTCAAGTTTCCCACAAAACAAGAGGATGGGATAAAAATTATTGTATTGGGTGTCCATGCAAGAGACGGGTTTATTTCCATGAGGTAGACAGGTAGTGAAAATCTTCAGTGCTAAAGTACGACTCGCACTTAGCTGGTTTTTGTACATTTTCGATGGAAGAGAGGATGAAATTTATGCGCAAAATTTTGATTCTGCGCGAACGAAGTCGCGGGCAGAAGTTAGTCTATTATAAATAAAATGATTAAAATAAGAATAACAGTAAGTAGCTGGTGTAGGATTACCTACAAGCTATTAAGCTGGTGTGGTGGGTAGCGATATGAGCCATAGGCCGAAGTGACCATTGCATTCAAAAATCCAAGTCAATTTCATGAACCTATGTAACGTAAGTATTATTATGAGGCCTAACTCACACTTAACCGTTGTTTTATTCTATTGTGCAAACGAAGCGCGGGGGTGCACAACTGTAGCTAATAGCTGAAATAACCTGCGACTAAACAAAAGAGTACCGTAGCAATACGATGTAACTTTGTATTGTATTTTGTTCGGTTCATCTGTAAAATGTTAAACACCTCCGAATTTGTTTAATCTGACAACTGAACTCACTTTTATTTTCAGGATTGTGGATGTAAAAAGGGCGAGGAACTCGATGCTAACCGCTAATTATTTTGTATTTCAGGAGCTGCAGTCGCTGATATCGGAAGGTATAAACCGCGGGGTGGTGCGTCCCCTGTCCCGCGTGACGTACGCGCCGGACGAGGCGCCGCGCGCGTTCCGCCTGCTGGCCGCCAGTCGCCATCGCGGCCGCGTGCTGCTGCGCATGCAGCAGGCTCTACTGCCGTCAGCGCAACCCAGGTACATCAAACATGACCTTTGCGCCTGAATCAGGACTCCTGGTGACACAGGTTCCGGCTAATTTCACTGTTATAACTTCCATCATGGCGATAAGATATCACGGCGACATGCAGTGTCATATGTAAGTACCCACTAAAACATTATTGTTAATTTTAAACAATCAGATGACCTTTCCACATTCACGGAACTCACTGGACTATTTTTATTTACGACCTCTAATATTTCGACGACTTTGTTTTCTGTCAGCTGCTGCACGACTTTCACAGTACTGTACAGGGATTGTTGTTTATGACATTTTCAGTTCAAATTAAATTTATTTATTTTATAATTAAATCTTGCCTAGATATACAACATGTCGACAAGTATATTTCCTTGGGCCAGATAGGACCCTCCGAAAACAGGCAGTCTAGACAAATCGATAGGCGTATTGAAATTCGCTGGAAGAGCTTCTGGTTTTCGTGCTTTATTTGTAATACTATGTAAATTTTAAGACGCATCCACATCGGATTTAGGTATTTTTGTAGAACAATGTTTCCAAGTGTTAGGTATTGAGCAATATGCGATAGCAAAAGGTAGTTTTAGTAGCCACAAAAGTTGCAGATTGTTAATTGTTTAATGTTACTTTGTTGTACAGTATAGCTCCACAAAAGCTATTTAACTGAGGTGTGGATGCACCTTTGCAGTTGTATAAATGACCCTAAAATTACAGGATCGTTTGCTCGGCTGACAACTGCCAGCTCGTGCTAAGTGACGACGAGGCGCTCACGCTTCAGCTAGCTGATACACTGGTGAAGCGAGGAGCCAGGACCCTACATCTGCATTCCACGGCTTCCTTGGCGCGCTTTAGCCTTGCACTCAAGTAAAGAATATATTGACATATTACCAATGTTTTATGTAAACTTACGCATGTGGAATGAAAATCGTTATTATTAATCTAATACTTTTCTCGCAGATCATGGCAAAAACTGAACGTGAACGTTAAAATATCATCAGAAGACCTGTCGGACTACAAGACCGCAATTAATTTGCTCAATAAAAGTTTGGTCATGGGTCCCGTAGAGGGAATATTCATATTGATTGCTCACAGCCTCACAGACCACAAAAAACACGTTTTCCAAACTCTGGCTGCGAACCTGGACGCAGCATCAAGAAAACTGTGTCAATCGCTAAAGTACGTTTTTGAAATAAATTTATTATAATAATAATTGATATAATAATTTATTATGTTTTGTGCTTTGCGTATAATATATTTTCTTCTCAATTACAGATATTTTGCAGTGATAAATTGCGACACCTCTGTTGGAGAAAATATATGTCTCTCACGTTCAAAGGACCGACTACCAGCCATGTTGCTTGCTGCGCCAACGCTAACAAAGGTAAAATACCTTATTTCTCAGAAGATCATGACGCCAGTTGACTTAAGTGGAACAACGTCCTCTACTTTTTACCCGCGGCAGGCTTGAAAAATGTACAGTTTACCATAATGATTCTGCAAAAAATGAAGTCCTCACACACACACACACACATATATATATATATGTGTGTGTGTATAAATCACCTCTTTATTATTCTTCTAACTCAATTGCGTTGGATTCACAATTTAGTGACTTTCACCCAGTGCCGCAGTCATATTCAGAGATCGGAGAAAATGGGGGCCATTACTCGCAATAATATGGCCATGACTCTAAAGGTTAATTGATATGAATGAGATAGTGAAAGAAATAAGTTTTCTTATTTATACCTTCTTTGATTTCCTAATTTAAAAACAAATGTATTTTTTGACATTGACTTCACTGTGCTGACAATTATTCCAATTAATTATACAGGGTGTTAGGTAATGAGTGGATAATCCTTGAACTATGGATAGAGGGCACTTAGGACGTTATAATAAAGCTAAAATAGGTTTAGTAAAAGTGGCACGGTTTCCGAGATATTCGGACTTTTAGGTTTTTTTCGAAAATGAACAGCCTTGTTCAATGTTTTGATCATAGCACCATTTTAAGCTAACGTTTTAAATTTTTTATTTTTGCTTAATATTCTTGAGTACTTGTATTTTCCGATAGGCATTACTATTTTTGAGAGATTACATGGGTTTTTTTTTTAAATCGCAAACTTAATTTTTGCCTTCTCAATCGTATATTGATCGAATTTTCAGCTCTCACGATGAAAAAAAAATACACTACCGCCTAGTTGCCAATAAGCTTAAAAACATGCCGGTTTATTGACAATTTAAAAATGGTAATTACCTTTTGAATTTAAATTCAAAATGGCAAAATAATAAAAAAAAATACACGCTCACCCACAGTTTTCCCTATTTACTTTTTGTATCACGGGCGTAGAACTCAAAATTTTTTGTTGCAAAAATAGCATTATTGGCCACTTATTTAAATGCAAATGGCACTTAAATAATTCCAAATTTAAAAAAACATGCCAACTGCCTTTTGTTTTTTTTTCGAATTCGATTTTGAATGGCAAAAAGGCAAAATTTAAGTTTGCGATTTTTTTTTTTTAAATCCCATGTAGTTTCACAAAAATAGTAATGCCTATCTGAAAATACAAGTACTCAAGAATATTAAGCAAAAATAAAAAATTGAAAAAGTTAGCTTAAAATGGTGCTATGATCAAAACATTGAACAAGGGTGTTCATTTTCGAAAAAAACCTAAAAGTCCGAATATCTCAGAAACCGTGCCACTTTTACAAAACCTATTTTAGCTTTATTATAACGTCCTAAGTGCCCTCTATCCACAGTTCAAGGATTATCCACTCATTACCTAACACCCTGTATATTCATTCAATTTACTTTGTCATTCTCTCATCTATAGTCAATGCATAGTATAAAACAAAGTCTCTTTCCGCTGTCTGTCAGTCCCTATGTATGTTTTGATCTTTAAAACTACTCAACGGATTTTGATACGGTTTTAAAAAAAAATGTGATTCAAAAGGAAGGTTTAGGTATATGTATAATACATATAATAATACATGGATAATATACCGTACGAACCCGGAGTGGGTCGCTAGTAATATTATAAAGAGGTAATTTTTGTGAGTTTGTGAGGTTGTAGGGGGTAATCTCTGGATCTAACTGATTTTGATTTTTTTTTTGCCAATAGAAAGCCATTATTATTCGTAAAGGTAATAGGCTTTAGTTATTTAATTCTGCGCGGACGAAGTCGGGGGCAACAGTTAGAAAAGTACATATCACCAAGTACAATAATAATAATACAATAATAAAAAATGGCAATTTTTTATTTAGGTACTTGAATAAAGTTACACAATGAGTAGTCTCTGTTTAATCTATTTATTACTGTTTTGCGAAGTATACAAATAAAATTACAGGTAAGAAATCAATTAATTAATCTTTGGAGTCATATCCATATTATTGCGAATAATGACGCATATTTGTTTAATCTCTGTTCATAATTTAGCATCCACTTGAACGCACGTGTGCGTATGTGGCAGCGCATGTGTTAAGAGTTACATTTTAAACTAATCTGAATATAATGCACATGAAATAAATTGGTTCACATCCAAAGGAAAACGTGTTTGTACCACGAGCCGGACTCCATAAATTGTAACAGTTATTCTTTCAACTTTCAATTTATCTACGGCTCCTTTTATGCTTTGCTGTTTAGTTTGACGTGTAATTAAAACAAAAATCTTTTATTAGGTTGATGTAGACGGCCAAACGTCAACCGCAGTCTATTATGACGAACTCACAAATGCAATAGAGCGAGGTTTACGGTCTTCACAACCTGTGATTTTGGCACACAATCTTATGGCAAAGGAATGTACTCCGCTTCTAGAACGAGTACTTGCAGCAGCCGGTGGGTACAACATACTGCGAGTCGTTGTAATATCTTAAATAAGTATGCATAGAGAGCATCGAACCTCAAATATTTAACTAAACTTTTTCCTTCTAGAGTTAAAGGTATCTGTGAAAGACGTCGCGGAAACTGCAACTTTGCAAGATTTAGGCATGCATATAGAAAAGGCTTATGAAGTCTCTTCCTTATTGAGGATCACACAAAATATTGCCATTGATAAGGAACAAATACCTTTCCTGACCATACAGAAGCAAGTATTTAATGACAAAAGCAGCTCTAGATATTGTTTTGCTACTACGATAATAATAACATTCCTATTGTATTTTAGAATAAGAAATATTGAAGTAATGATAAAAGAATCCAATTTTTCGCCTACAAATGGCTTGGATGCGATATTCTCTTATGTCGACCCTGATGAGCTGCTGGCCACGACTGATATGGTGTCCATGCAAACCCAATTATCCTATAGTAAACAGGTCGGTAATGGTTTCAAAATATATACGTAACAATATCTAAAATCCAGTTTTAAATTCTATGTTATTAAGTATTTCATAATTTTTCATTAAATCCTGATTCATAACTTGAATATGATGATATTTCACATGTTTGTTTGCTACCTCCGCGATATAGTGAAGTCAAGTCGCGGAAAACAGGGCTTTCGCCGTAACTCTTATATTTTTCTGTTTTGTACAGCATTCTTTTTAATCCTGCAACTTCCCGTTATCTCCAAGAGCATTTTAAATTCCTGACTTCTCTCCGGTCTGCGCAAAATTTCCTCCTTGCTGTGTTCCTGCTTCTCTCTCTAAGTTCTATCATGACTCCTTTACTATGACCTCTATCCGTCTCTGGAATTTCCTTCCTGTAGACCTATGAGGAACTCTACCTATTTTTAAACACCAACTCAAATCTCACTATTTGTCTCTAATTGAATCCACTTCCTGTATTAAGTCCCTTTCTTTTCTTTTTTTGCTTCTGATCAAATCCTTTTCTGTTATATGGTCTTCTTAAATATATTTAACTAGCTTTTGCCCGCGGCTTCGCACGCGTTAACCATGAGCATTTCAAAGAAGCTAGCAATCAAGCAAGCGAGCACCCAAACCTGCAAGCATGTAAATATGCAAGCAGACATGCAAGCAGGCATGCAAACAGGCATGCAAGCAGGCAAGCAAGCGTGCAAGCAAGCATGCATGCAAGTAAGCACGCAAGCATGCATGCATGCAAGCAACCATGCAAGCGTGCTTGAAAGCAAGTATGCAATCAAGCATGCAAAGCAAGGACTCAAGCAAGCATGCAAGCAAGCCCCCGCATTGCCCCGCTGCCTTAATTTTTCTGAAACTGTAAATATTGCAGGATTTTTATAAAACAAACCTAACCTAACCTAAAGGGCTGTCCTAAAATATACCTACCCCAAATAGCTTTTGCCCGCGACTTCGTACGCGCTAAGATGTAAAACGAAAAAATAAGTTTTTTCCCGTTCCCGTGAAAATTTTGGGGAGTGCTTTCGGAGTACACTTAAAGCCTTTAAAGAAACATACGTTATAAATGTTAAGTCTCTTTATTCCGCTGTTTCGTCTGGAAACGTAAAATCCCATTTTTTCCCGTTTTAGTGTTCCCCTACACTCCCGAATAAACCTACGTGACAAATTTCAACTTTTTATGTCAAGTACGTAAAACGTAAAATCCCGGTTTTTCCCGTTCCCGTAAAAATGTTAGGAAATCCTTTGTTAATGCTACCTTACATTCCCTAAGGAAGCTAAATGCTAAATTTCATCTTTCTACGACCAGTAAAACGAAAAATCCCGTTTTTCCTGTTCTCGTGGGAATTTCTGAAAATCCTTTCTCAGTGCTCCCATACACTCATCAAGGAAGGCTCTTACCAAATTTCAGCTTTCTACGACCAGTAAAACAAAAAATCCCGTTTTTCCCTATCCCGTGGGAATTTCGAAAAATACCTTCTTAGTGCACCTCTAGGATACTAAAGGTATGTGTGCCAAATTTCAAGTTTCTAGCCATATTATGCCTACCGCAGTATTTCTTTGTAAACAGATATTTTTCCCGTTCCCGTGGGAATTTTGGAAAGTACTCTCTTAATGCTCCTCTACACTCCCGAAGCAACCTACATGCCGAATTTCAGCTTTCTGCAACCAGTAAAATGAAAAGTCCTGTTTTTCCCGTTCCCGTGGGAATTTCTGGAAATCCTATCTTAGTGCTCCCATACACTCATCAAGGAAGGCTCTTACCAAATTTCAGCTTTCTACGACCAGTAAAACAAAAAAATCCCGTTTTTTCCCTATCCCGTGGGAATTTCGAAAAATACCTTCTTACTGCACCTCTAGGATACTCAAGGTATATGTGTGCCAAATTTCAAGTTTCTAGCCATATTATGCCTACCGCAGTATTTCTTTGTAAATTAATATTTTTCCCGTTCCCGTGGGAATTTCGGAAAGTACTCTCTTAATGCTCCTCTGCACTCCCGAAGCAACCTACATGCCGAATTTCAGCTTTCTGCAACCATTAAAACGAAAAGTCCCGTTTTTGCCGTTCCCGTGGGAATTTCGGGAAATCCTTTTTTTAGTGCTCCCCTACACTCCCCAAGGGAACTTGAAGGCCAAATTTCAGTTTTATACGACCAGTAAAACGAAAAATCGATCCCGTAGAACTGAATATACAGGGTGTCCCAGAAACCGACGATAACCCGTTAAGGGCTGATAGACCTACTAATTACCTACCAAAATATCATATTTTAGGTTTAGTAAAAATCTTTTAGTTTTCGAGATATTGTAATTTTTGCAAAAATTAATTTTTTTCTCCCTCAGTAGAGTTTTTTTTCTGCCACAGCCTCAAATGACCGAATTTAGTAAATCTGATTACTGATAAGTATTGCGGAAAACATGGGCTTTTAAACGTGATATTATTTTATTTTATTATTCAGTTAAACTTGGAGGAAAAACGACTTAAGAGACAGTTTTTAGATATTTTACTGTTTCATCCCTTAACTTTGGTCCTCCATGGTATAAAAAAAAATAACTACGCTAAAGTGGCACTGCATATTAAAAACATGTCTAGCTAATGTAGTTTACAAAATGGTATAACACTTACTTATTTGTTTAATAATTTCAAATTTATTGCTATTTTCATTACAGAAGAAGCTCAAATAAAATTGAAGTCACTACCAGCTACAAATTAAAATAAGATGAAATATTTTTAGCAACCCAATTTTACACAGCCATTTTGTCACAGAAAATGTTCGAGTTGCCTGCCACCAGCCCTAATACACGCATAACATCTTCTTAAAAATGCCCGGGAGATGCGTCGAGCACTATTAGATACATTTTCTTGAGCTGCTGCCGTAATGCGTTCTTTGAGGTCTATTAGACTTTCTACTAGTTTTGCTTACCCTTTTTCTTTTAGATAGGCCCAGTAATTAAAATCCAAAGTATTTAAATCCGGTGACCGTGGAGGCCACAAGATAGGTCCAAGACGCCCGATCCATGTTTTTGGATACCTAAGTCTTGTTTAAGTAATTACGCACGAATTCGAATTTAATTTTTTAAAACTTTATTCGAAATTTGAATTCAACTTTACCAGGCTTATTTAAAAACAACAATTCTGCCGTCCTCAGACTAAATGGTGGCTCACTTGATTGGCTTCTTCAGTAATGAAAATAGCAATAAATTTGAAATTATTAAACAAATAAGTAAGTGTTATACCATTTTGTAAACTACATTAGCTAGACATGTTTTTAATATGCAGTGCCACTTTAGCGTAGTTATTTTTTTTTATACCATGGAGGACCAAAGTTAAGGGATGAAACAGTAAAATATCTAAAAACTGTCTCTTAAGTCGTTTTTCCTCCAAGTTTAACTGAATAATAAAATAAAATAATATCACGTTTAAAAGCCCATGTTTTCCGCAATATTTATCAGTAATCAGATTTACTAAATTCGGTCATTTGAGGCTGTGGTAGACGAAAAACTCAACTGAGGGAGAAAAATCGAGATTTTTTCAAAAATGACAATATCTCGAAAACTAAAAGATTTTTATTATACCTAAAATATGATATTCTGGCAGGTAATTAGTACGCCTATAAGTCTTTAACGGGTTATCGTCGGTTTCTGGGACACCCTGTATAAATCCCGTTTTTTTCCTTATCCCGAATTTACAAAAATCCTGAAATTAATTTCTTCGTTTTGTAATCACCTACTATTGTATCAAATTTGAAGAGTCTAGTTATTATAGTTACTGAGATAGCGTCACTCGGAGTCGAATATATAATTCCCGTTTTTTCCTTATCCCGTGGGAATTTCCAAAAATCCTTCCTTAGTGGATGCCTACATTGTATAAGGTATCTATGTGCAAAATTTCAAGTCTCTAAGTCCAGTGGTTTGGGCTGTGCGTTGATATATAGTTAAGTCAGTCAGTCAGTCAGGACTTTGAATTTTATATGTATAGATAATTATTATTTATTTATTTATTTATTTATTTATTTATTTATTTATTTATTTATTTATTTTTCGTTATATTACATTCTTGTATATATTGGCCTGTAGGTACCTGTTACCTTAGGCTCTGTCTACCCCGTAAGGGATGAAGACGTGATTTGTGTGTGTGTGTGTATATATTTTGTATAAGTATCTTAAGTATTATACAATAATGTTAAGTGTGTAGGTATGTGTGTACCTATATAATGTACTATTTTAATTTATTTACTTAGCTGTGTTTTAGATTTATGCTAGTAATGTTGTTTTTACTTTCCTTGCGTTTCTCCTGTCTATCTGTTTCCTCCACCTATATACTTAAACTGTCTACGACTTATTTCTTTCTTTTATTGGATGTCTGGTAGAGATCGCTATTAAGTGATAAGACCGCCTAAAGACCGCTTATCCACCTTGTTCTTTGTTTCTGTATTGTTTTGTGCTGTTCAATAAAGAGTATTTGTATTGTATTTATAAAGTATTTTCATTTCTGTACTTACTATATTCCGAGAAATAAAATGTTTCTTCTTTTTCTCTAAAAGTAATAAATATTTCCTTGCAGAGAGATAACGAGTTTGATGGCAATCAGACGTTCCTTTGCATATTGCCGGGGCTCGAGGGCCACCATGGCCGCTTCCGCGTGATGTGTGAGCGGCTGAAGCTGTCCGCCATCGTGCTGCAGCCGGGGCTCGACAATCCCAACGAGACAGTTCAGGAGATGGCTCAGAGGTTTGCTAAGGTACGTTGCAGCGCGACTATAAAATATTGATGTGCTTAATTTCGCTTCTGACTTTTATAAAAAATAGCAATAGTTTCGCTACCATAGAAATTTCAAATCAAAATTTATTTCGGTTTGCGCTACCTACAAATACAAATATTATTTTCACGCCACTGCTCGGAAATGTGGCAAAATATGGTCAGTAATGGGGCCCTATGTAATGTCTCGGCCAAAAGTGCAATAGATGGACTCGTCTCACTCACTCACTCGTCCATCTATTGCTCACTTTCCAGCCTCTACAACAATGTACTATTATTGAACACCACTAATCAGTACAATAAGTCTACTTATATCCTGTTTATAATAATACGAGTATATGTTAGGCAATAAGTTGGAATCAAATTAATTAGTGATGATGAACAATCTTCATAATTCACTTAATTCGGTTTTATTACGGCCCGTGGTATCCTGAAACACATCATAGAAAGCTTATAATATGTGTGTTAATAAAACAATGTATGTAACTGATCATACTTAGACATTATGATACAGTTATACAAACTTCTATTAACAAGATAGTACCATTTTTTTAAATTTACAGATTTATATGAAGAAAATCGGTGCCAAAAAATTCTATCTCTTGGGGTATGAAATGGGTACGCAAGTGGCTTTGGAAATGGCATCCATGTTGGAAGATAAAGGTAATGAGTTCATAGATGTACGAACAAAGTAAATAACTACTTAATTCATTTCACATTTTAAGTCTATAAAATATCGTCTTATTTTATGACCATTACAAAACAATATACTACTTAAGCTCTACAGTCTAGTTGAACTCGTTTTTCGATTCCATCTCTTTGCGTTGCCAAGGCGGCATACTGCTTTATCATCATCCAGTCCAATGCTGGACACAGACCTCCGCCAAGGCTCTCTGCTGATGCTGCTTAGTCCTAATAATCTATATATATAATAATACGCGAGGCCGATTTTTGTACAAGCCATCAGATCTACAGTTATGGTCCGATTTTGATAAATTATATGTCATTAGATTCGTCTCATGCTGGAGAGTTGCAAACTGCTCTTCGTTTTTAGATTTTTTTACCGAAAAACCACTAAAAAATGAATTTTAATGAACTACTGTGCGCTACCCGACCAGCCAGTATAATGTGACCCGTGTCATGTATTTTGACATGAAATGACACAATAAAAATAACATGTATTGGACTGAAACATGTTGTAAGTTGTTCAGCATTAGAAAATATCTGTTTTGAGTCGACCAGATTTTATCCGCAACACTTAGTACGTATTAAGATAATTATACAAAATACAAAAAATATTTTACGATTTCTTTGTTTACAATGAATGACTTGCGTCAACTTTTAATTTCTTTTTAATTGGGCTCTATTATGTCAAAATTTGTTTATTATATTTTTTGTTTATTTCAAAAAAGTATTTAATGCTTCGAAGTTTGATATACAAATACAGGAGGTTCTAATATGGATCGAAAACGAAATGGAAATGGCATGAGTTTTGGCAACAACAGTTATAGGTATCTTAGTCACGGATGAGAAAAAAAAGTGGAATTGACAAAATGTCTCGATTTCTAAGAATCCGTTTATTTCGCAACTAACGTTTGACAACCTGAATTGATTCACTTCGCTTTTAACTATTTGGAATGAAGTTAGTCCCATTAAATCTTCTATATATAAATAAAAATGAATCGCTGAAATGTATCTATGTGCATAACTTCCAAACGACTGCACCGAATTGGATAATTCTTTTTTAATTGTGTTTGTTACTGTTCGGACAGTTTGTATATAAAATAAATAAAATTTTGAAAAAAAAATTGCAGCGGGGGCGAAGCCCCGGGCAACCAGCTAGTACCTTCAAACGAGCAATCTAATCTGAATCTCGGAAACGCACTGAAAAAAAATTCTCGTACTAGGAACCAGAATCTCGTTATCAGTACAGTATTGTCTTGCTATATATGTGACGACAAAACTCTTTGTATACATAACCAGAATGTTCTAGTTATATCAAAATTGTTAAAACTACGAAGCACGCAGTAACGACTACAAGGGTTTTTTGTAAACCTAACCGCCTTGTTTGTTTGTAATACTGATTAATAATATTGTTCACGTTACAAGAACGGATTGTAATGGCTACTAGATATTAGTACTGATTACCCATCAGCTCATGGTTGGAACAAGGGTGTTTTGTAAACCTATCTGCCTGGTTTGTTTGTAATACTGATGAATATTGTAACGTATACGTATTGTTTTGTTGGTAATACTATTTATATTGTTTACGTATCGTTTAACCTTGGCGCAACTCTCACCAAGGCATGGTGACCATGCCTTGACTTGCATCTTCGCACAATAACAAATACATACCATCTAAGTATACAACTTTAAACATAACTTTGGCAAAGTTGTTAGTCAGAAACTCAACTTAGGTTAAGACATAGATTCACTTATTTGCAAAAACTTCAGTGTATTCTTGTAGCCGCCATGTTTTTAATAAGTTCTGTACTTCCTCGTCCATATTTTGATTGAGTATACCGTATAGCCACGACGAAGCATACGTGAAATAGCGTAAGCGAATCGCGGTGTCTGCGATTTTTGGTATGCAGAGGGTTTCGAGGGCGATAAATCGATCTAGCTAGGCTTCATTTTTAGAAAACGTACCATGATAAAAATACCGAGCAAAGCTGGGGAAGAAACACTAGCATGTATGTTAATATTTTATTGAATCAGGCGTTACTTTGCGGAGGTCCATTTCAATGAACAAAAAATTTTACCTTCCTACTCCACTACACACGAGTAGCGGAGTAGCAAGATATTTTTTTTTGATCACGTATGTTAAGTTAATACAATGATTTGTGTTTGCATTTTTGAATCCCATTACCAACTATACGCTAAACGCTACCCTAGGATGTGTTTACCACGTAGAGGATACAGACGTGATTAAATGTAACTATGTAATCAAATTTAAAAAAAATAAAGTAATACATGAAAAAATTGTAATGACTGCTTGATTAGGTATAACTTCTTCTGTCTCTTTAGGTGTTTACGCGCTTACGAAGTTTCTGTTTATTTTCTGATATATCTCGATTTAACAACTGCTTAATTACATTGGACCTCGGCGCTGCTTTGTCGACTTTCACGTTAAACCCGCTGGACTTATTGAAAACTTCTACGACGACCAAAGGAGTTGAAATCGGACTATTGCCCGTGTCATGATTCGAAGTGTTCGATACACCATGAATTCTGAAGAATACCAACGATGGAGGGAAAAAAAACAAACATACACTAATAAAGATGTTATAAAACCCGGTTTGGGATTCTTTACTGAGAAAAAACTGAAAAACTGGTAAACAGAAACTTTGTACACGCGTTAGGTTTATTTATTTGGGCTAGCGAAGTTTTTATTTTATCTGGGCTGTAGAACAAGACGTAATCAGCTGGTGTAGCGTCAAAAAAAGCATTTTATTTTTATCATTAATTGATAGTATTTCTGAACAATCTGGTATTTTTTTGGTGGATTATGAAGTTTATAATACTTCGGCAGTATCTATAGGCAAAACCGCTTAAGTTTATAGCTATTTTAAAATAGCTTGTGTTACATATATATAGTTCTTGTGGTGGGTTGTCAGTTGAATATATGTAATTGAAAGCCAAATAAAGTGGAAAACTATAATAAACCTGTTCCGGCTCTCGCCTACAAAATGCGCCTGCTCTACTCTACCTTCGTACTACAGAGTTTTAGAGCACATTATAACAGAATACGCCCACAATCATGCTAAACGTGGCCTTCGGGTCCTGTTGCCTTAGGCTCTGTCTATCCCGTAAGGGATAAACACGTGATTTATGTCTGTACGTATGTATAACAGAATTGTAAAACTTTGCATCTTTGCAAGATTAAACCTATTTCCATGCTGGTCTGGGAGTAAACAAAAGACATAGAATGTACCAGTTGCTTCTCTTCCCGCGCACATGGTAAAAGCCAACCGAGGGAATGGGCATAGGAATAATGTTATAGACGATACAGCTAGCAACCCATCACTATTTTGTTTCCATTTCCACCTATATGCCCACAATCATGGTAAACGTGGCCTTTAGGTCTTGTTACCTTAGGCTCTATCTACCCCGTGAGGGATAAAGACGTGATTTTATGTGTGTAAGTGTGTTAAACCTATTTTAAGAATTCCTGAGTTTTTATCTAAAGGAAATTCCATATCTTCAGAAAAAGAGGAAACAAACCAAACAGATTTCGAAGATATTCAAAAAAGTATTTGTACCTACCAATTAAAAATCTTAAAAATCTAAATTATTATCTTAAAAATGAACAAAATGACGAAACATTTGAGCGTCGACTGAAAGTACTTTTGTTAAAAAATCCATTTTATTCTGTAAATGAGTTTCTGACTATGACATTTTGATTTATTTATTTAATTGCATTGTTTTTTCGATTCATTTTGATATTACATTAAATTCACCCTCTATTATGGTATCAGCGTAATTCGTCCCATTCGTTTTTCGTTCATTTCTTATGTACGTCTCATTCTGTGTTCGTCACTCATTTTTTATTCGTCTCGATCGCTATATGTCCCAATCTTTTTAAGTACAATTATGTAACCTGTCTCTTTCTTAACAAGCCTTTTTCGTTTTTCGTCACGGTCTTCCTCTTCCTCTAACCTTAATGATAGATTAGTCATTCATTCAATAAAAATCACACGAATCAACATTTATAGTATGAATGTATAATAATATATCTACCTATTCAAAACAACGCGTTATTTTTATCAGGACTGAGCGGCACCGTTTTCTGTTTGGGTGGCGGGCCTGACGAGTTTCTGGCGGAAGTGGAGCAGCAACTGCGCGTGGTCACAGCGAGCGTAGCCGAAGGCGACTCGTCGCAAGATGAGGTGCTGCAGAACGCGGTGGTGCGGCACATGTGCGCGCTCATGGGCTGCGGCGGCTCCGCGCAGCTCGAGGACGCGCTGCGCGACGCGTCCAGCTGGCGGGAGAAGGTGGAGGCGAGCGTGCGCGCGCTGCGCGGCCGCGTGACGCACTCGTCGCAGTACGCGCGCGCGCTCATCGAGGCGGCGTACGTGCGCGTGGCGCAGGCGCGGCAGCACGCGCAGGCGCGGGCGCAGGTCGAGCCGCGCGCGCTGCAGTCGCGCGTGGTGCTGCTGCGCTCCCCGCTCCCGGGCGCCGCCGCTCCCGACCCGCACCCGCTGCAGCGCTACTCGCAGCTCCCGCTCACCGTGCACGACCTGCGCGCGCCGCTAACGCGCGCCACCGACGACTTGCGCGTCGCCGCCTTCATCAACCAAAACCTTGATCAACAAGTCTTGGAGGAATTCGAAAACAAAAACTTATGTGATACTTACATTTTAAATCCTTTTATTTTCACCGGCAGTGATCATGTAAAACAAGTAAATTAATTATTTAAAAAAAACTCGACTCCGTAAATTTTTATAATTTTAATGTACCCAGTGTCTCTCTCACGACTTAGACGATTCTAATGACACCTCTTATGGTCAAATGCGACAAGCCTTTGAGCTTTAGAGCGTCTCTGGGGGGGTGTATGGGGGGGGGGGGGGGGCATCCCTCGAGCGCAGTCGGGTAAAAAACATAATTATGCTTTACCAAGTTGTCATACCTGCGAATCTATTTATTGTTATACATATTTGTTCGGCTATCTTCATCTGTAATTTAAAAATAATGTTCATTAGGTTTGGCTAACTGCAATAAATAGTGTTGGTGTAAAAATATCTTTAGTCTTATTTTTCTTATTAACACCCATAGGAGTTCACATGACCTGTGTTACTATGCGATTTTTTGTCGCCAAGCGTCATCTGTTATGTGTGTCTGTACGACACAATTACAAATTCACCGTGGAACATCTAATGCTCACCATGGACGAGAGAAGGCGCTGTTTTTCAAATGATAGGTAATATTTAAATCTAATCTAATCTAATCTATTTTGTGTGCGTGTGGACTGAGAGACCACTTGGTTTTTAAGGTTAGAGGTTTTTAAAGTAAGTTTTTAAAGTAAGTGTATCCTGGAATTCGTAAAGAATTCATTAAAAAGTTATACAGCCAAAGGTGTGGTCCCTCAGTTCACACACTGAACCTTCCACTTCTGGGCAAGTGTTTAATATGCTGGCTTATTTTGATGTAACAGATTTAGTAAAGACATGTTTAAACGCATTCGTAATGACCGAAACGTAATTTGGCAATGGTTATACACTAAAGCAGTCTTCCTTCTTTGGTCCCTGAGAGACCACATAAAATAACTAATAAATCGGTACATATGTACAAAAAAAAACGCATTTTTCTTTGCAAACATTAGTAAAAATCGCAAGGAAGATTATAAAAGTTAAACAAAAGCACAACTAGTGCAGTCATTGAAGCATTATTGCTCCGAATTTTTTTACTGTGAACCGAATTGCATACAATTTTGGAATTAGGTTCATCTTACCCTTAACTTCAAAAGTGAAAATGATTTGAACTCCGCAACCACCCTGGAGGTGGTTGCCACCCCTTCTCGGGGGTGTTTTTTTTTTCAAAATAACCTCGGATATCGATAGAAGGCCTAATTTTAAGCAAAAAATCATCTATAAAGTTTTTCAAAAAATCCAATACTTTTCAAGTTATTAGCAATTGAAAATTCGCAATTTTTTCACGTTTTCATCGGTTTTTTGCAAATATCTCCAAAAATATACGTTTTATCGAAAATTTTATAAAGAACAAAATTGTAGCAGGTAAAACAATGAACAATTTGGTTTTTTATAAAGTATTCTAAGTGAAATATTAAGCTAGATATTAAAGATCAAAGCCGTCTTTTATTTTGTCTGAAATTTAATCGATGTGGTCAATGCAATCTAGCGGCGAGCTGATGCATTTTATGCATTCTAATACAAAAGGGTTTTGTAGTGCTTGAAATAAGCTTTAAAATGAGCACTATTAAAAGTCTTTTGCACGTAAAATAAGTGAGCTGTATTGCAAATAAGGGGAGCATCTAATGTTTTTTCTTTTAAATCAATGGGTTTCATAAGTGCCATTTCCACCAAAATTAAAATTAATCGTATTCCGCCTAGAATTAATTTTATTATGAAGAGTTTGATAGATAGTATCAGTTTGGCTGCTTCAGGACACATATTTTTCAAAAAAGTCACGATTAAAAAAAACAAAATTTCAAATTTTTAAAAAACCCACTTTTTTTTCATAATATCTCAAAAATGACGACAGATACGTATAAAAGTGTACGGATTAAAAATTTAGGTATTTTTCTGACAAACAATTTGGTTTTTTTGTTTTTTCTGTCAAACAAAAATTGACGGAGATATGATTGTTTAAAGAGCGCGTGGCAGCGCAATCACAGCCTCTCTTAAGCTCTTTAACCCTTCACCCTTCGATCAACAATACAACTAGATTCAAGATCCCATACAAAATGAAACCGAAAAAGTGGCCGTGTTGCTTATGCTTATAGCTATATCTGTTTTACCTTCTTTATTAACGTAAAATGAACCTTAAGTCTAAGCAACAAAGATCCAAATAATTATAAATTGTATATAATACTTACGACGTTTCGTCACAAGACGAGCGAAAGCGTTCGATAAACAAAAGAACTACCTTCGTTTTAAAAATATGTCATTCTATTTGAGGAACAGGGTAATAATGGAGTCGCAATTAAGTATATAACTCAGAATTTTTTTTATTTGACAGTTATTTACAAATACAAATATTAACATGAATTTTAATAATTAAGCCCATCTACGTTCCACTGTTGAGCACAGGCTTCTTTTAACAACGAGAGGGATTGGGCCATAGTTCCCACGCAGGCCCAGCCAGGCAACAGCCGTAGTAGCCTAGTTGTTCGACCTACCGCCTCTCAAGCAGAAAGTCGTGGTTTCAAACCAGGCCTCGCACCTCCTGAGTTGGAGTTGAGTTGGAGAAAAGTACAAAAAATTGTACAAAAAGACAACATAAACGTTTTATCTGATTTAACATCGTCGATTCTGTTATTGCCGCTGCTTGCACTTTCAATTGTTTGACGTGAATCTGCAATTAACGGCAATATTATAAATATTGTACGGCTTGAACTTTTCTTAAAGCTTTATGTCTTCTTTAATAAGTGATAGCTCCTCTGTTTCATCTCACTATACTTCATCTTATATTATTTTAAACATTTCTATGTAACTATACCTGCAATTTGGGAATCGCCTTTTTCTGTAATCTACGCCTTTGGCTATTTCCAGTTATGTCGAATTTGTCAAAATGAATCGAACATATAGCCGAATTTTTGTAAGGCCTGTAAAGTTCTTCTTCTCTTTCTCTCGCGACAATAGTTATCCATTTCGCACAGCAAAAAGGATCACTAGGAAATCTACAAAAAAATACAATATATATTTTATTTTAAAACGAGAACTACTCCATGAATTTCTTGTTCTAAAACCACCGATTATTGTCAAGATGGTGGGCCAACATTGGCCAAACAATAAATTATTGATTTTAAAATGTAAACTGCAAATTTTTACGTACTTTATAAAATACTGACTTGTACTTACTTAAAGAAAGATATTCCTTCCGAAACCTTAGTGTTTCGGTGGCTGTTTTTGCAAATTTTGAACGCACATTGTGGCATTTTGACACGTCCTCACGTTGGCCGAGGTTGGCGCATACTGTCAGAAATAAGACCACAAATTTATTTTGTGGCCTTATTTCTCGGAGCCGTTTTCAGAGCTATCACCGTGAATCTAGTTGTATTGTTGATCGAAGCCCCGTACGATAATTCTCTGGGGTATATAACCATAGCTATAGAAGCTAAAAAACATATTTTGAAAAAAATTGGAGTTAAAAAAAATAACCTTCATAAAAAAATAATTAATATTTTTTGTGTTTCTCAAAAGGTTGTGCGCCTCTGGTTTTACTTAGGGTCGTAGTTTAAGAATTTAGTGACCGCCCACTCATTCATGCCAGTCCAGTCCCTTAAAAAGTAATAAAACAATATTAATACAAAATATAAAAACCTAACCTAGGGTGCCGCTGGCAGCGAGGCGAGGCCTAAGCTACTAGTGGTCAGGGCGACAGAGAAAGGAACCTCCTGACTATCCTACTACTACTGCCTACTCCTGACATGGGACGAAGTCTATAATAATGCAGAATTGGGACTCCACGTGACGTGATTGGTGCCTGGCTGACTAGAAACCTTCTAACGTTGAGTATTTCAAAGACCACTTATTTGCAATTCTCTTTATCTAAAATTACTCAGCATACACCTGACCTCAAAATGCATTCTTGTAATATGCTGTTAAACACCGCCTACACTTGCACTAAAATCACCACAGCAAATTGTATTAAGTATCTAGGCGTCATGTTGGATGATAAAATGAAATGGCAGTCTCATTTAGACCTAACAACAACGAGGATTAGGAAACTTGTGTGAGTTTTTAAGAAATTAAGGGATGCAGCGGATGTTGATCTGTTACGCGCGGTTTACTATGCATTGGCGCAGTCGGTCCTTGGGTACTGTAGTCTTGTTTGGGGTGGTGCCACAAAAACGCACATGTTAATCCTGGAGAGGGCGCAAAGATCTTTTTTGAAAGTTATGACATTTAGTTCCTTCGATCAACAATACAACTAGATTCACGGTGATAGCTCTGAAAACGGCTCCGAGAAATAAGGCCACAAAATAAATTTGTGGTCTTATTTCTGACAGTATGCGCCAACCTCGGCCAACGTGAGGACGTGTCAAAATGCCACAATGTGCGTTCAAAATTTGCAAAAACAGCCACCGAAACACTAAGGTTTCGCAAGGAATATCTTTCTTTAAGTAAGTACAAGTCAGTATTTCATAGAGTACGTAAAAATTTGCAGTTTACATTTTAAAATCAATAATTTATTGTTTGGCCAATGTTGGCCCACCATCTTGACAATAATCGGTGGTTTTAGAACAAGAAATTCATGGAGTAGAGTTCTCGTTTTAAAATAAAATATATGTTGTATTTTTTTGTAGATTTCCTAGTGATCCTTTTTGCTGTGCGGAATGGATAACTATTGTCGCGAGAGAAAGAGAAGAAGAACTTTACAGGCCTTACAAAAATTCGGCTATATGTTTGATTCATTTTGACAAATTCGACATAACTGGAAATAGCCAAAGGCGTAGATTACAGAAAAAGGCGATTCCCAAATTGCAGGTATAGTTACATAGAAATGTTTAAAATAATATAAGATGAAGTATAGTGAGATGAAACAGAGGAGCTATCACTTATTAAAGAAGACATTAAGCTTTAAGAAAAGTTCAAGCCGTACAATATTTATAATATTGCCGTTAAGGTCGAAGCGTGGGAAAAAAGATGGTGGCCTCGTTCTTCGGGAAGACAATTGTTTTAGAGGATCAAAAAACAGTTACTGCCGAGTGGTACAGTAACAATTGTTTGCCACTTGTGTTGGAAAAAGTTCGGGAGAAACGACCTCGAAGTAGGATCCTTCTTCACCACGACAACGCCTCGTCGCACACCGCCAGGCGAACGATCGACTATTTAGTGACGTCAGACGTGGAATTACTGGGTCACCCGCCGTATAGCCCCGACCTCGCACCTTGCGATTTTTATTTATTCCCGAAAATAAAAGAAAAACTTTGAGGAAAACTTTTTATGAACACCGAGGAAGCAGTGGGTGCGTTTCAAAAGGCCGTCGAAGAGACCCCTAAGGACGAGTGGGCTAAGTGCTTTTCTCAGTGGTTCCATCGGATGCAGCGGTGTATTGATGTGAATGGACACTATTTTGAAAAGATATAATAAAACTAATAACTTGCTAGTTTGCTCAGTTTTTGATTTTCTAAGAACTTTCAGTTTGACCCTCGTAGTACATTGTTGTAGAGGCTGGAAAATGAGCAATAGATGGACGAGTGAGTTTGAGGGCCGAGCCGCAGGTGAGGCCCTCGAAGAGAGACGAGTCCATCTATTGCACTTTTGGCCGAGACATTACATAGTGCTTTTCACGACTACTGCGAGGAAATAAAAAACATGAGCGTAAATACAACAGTAAAGTTTTACTCTCCCGCCATATTTTACTTTAAAAAAAAAAAACGAGAGCGCTCTAGTGGCCAGTCACGCAAAGGCTTTTTTTGTTATGTTATTTTATTAAGCAAAGCGCTTCGAAGTGCTTATTAAACACACCCATAATCGCTTATAGTTTTAATATGACGTGACAAGGACGGACTGACGACTCTGACTTTAAGACAGGACTTAAACATTATTATTTATTTTTTTTGGAGAATATGGCTTGGTAGCTGGACCTTTAAGCCAAGTCTTTAATTGAAACTTAAACATTAAAGACAAAACAATTTACTTACCTAATTTACGACCTAGTTTCCTTTGCCTCTCCCTGATGGGATAAACCTTGAAAAAATTTAATATGCAGCACACGACGTGTTCTGATTGGTCGATTTTGTGTAATAGCATCACAAATTGTGTTCTGATTGGTGGAATCAGGGATCAGCATGCCGATGATTGTGATTGGACGACTTTGGTCTTTGAAACTGTCCAACAATGTTATTGTTGGCCTGTTTGAATTCATAGTTGGCCTGTTCATTCAACCTACAACTATACTTTGTTTTGGGGCCCCATTACTGACCATCTTTTGCCACATTTCCGAGCAGTGGCGTGAAAAATATATTCCTGTGTGCGCCACCTACTTTTTATGTTTGAAGAAACACGACTTATGTCTGCAGTGGAGAGCGCGTGATGGGCCTGGTGCGCGGCGGCGCGCTGAGCGACCGCGTGGCGGCGCGGCCGGAGCTGAGCTGCTGTGGCCGGTGCCGGAGCACTGGAGCCTCGAGGACGCCGCCACCGTGCCACTATCCTACGCGCACGCCTACTACTGCCTCGTAAGTGTCACGGGTTATTTAGTAAATCGTAAATGAATACGATTAATTAATAAAGAAGGGTAGTTTAATGCACGTGTAGAAGTATCATTTTCACTCGTCCCGAGTCTGTAGCTCGGACACAGACCACCTACCCCATTAGACATGTAATACAAGGCAGCATTTTCTGGATCCTATTTGCGCAATTGCGCCTATAACTTCGAACGCAAACGCGCGCTCATTCAGTAGTGACCAGGAAACAGACCCGTAAGCAACGAGTTACTGTGACCTAAAAACTAAAATACTAAAAATACAAAAAATGCCAGTTTGCGCTGTAAGGTGGTGTGGAAGCGACAGTCGCAAAAATAATTACAAGAAGGATAATATCACGTTTCATCGGTTAGTACAGTTACGATAATACGTTAATATCAGAAAATCACGGAGTTCTAACAACACTGGTCGCTAATTAGTACCAAGTCTATGTATGGTCCTTGTTTAGCACGCTTTGCGTCGCGTTACATCTCTTTCTTGCATTGAACGGCACTTGTAAGTAGAGATGCGACCAAACCGTATCGATATAAAACAAGTTTCGGAAGCTTTTTAAAGGCCAGATATGGCAGATTTTTAGAATATTCGAAAGGTGGACCATGCACACTGGCGCCGTAACGCGTTAAGTTACGAAGCGCTTTTCCGGTTACCTTCCCATAAGAAGTTATCACTTCAAAATGCACATGACAGTTTTTTTTTCAGCTTGCGTTGCTCCCAAAATCTAACCAGTATCGATATACAATATCGACATACCCTCATCTCTTTTTTTCTTTCTCCGTGACGTCACCCCTACCTCCCGCTAACGTCGCATTCTGCCAATGTTGGCAGAAGTGTTTGCTTAGAAATTCGTAAAGATGGCAGGTCTCTAGGGTAGGTGGTCTGTGAGCTCGGACTAAGATACTTAGGCTCCATAGGGACTCGTATAAAATGACATACTTTTCGTACTTGCATCAAAAATTACAATGGATATTGAATAATTTTGACAGGTAATTAAAACTCAACTGAAGCACGGAATGTGTATCCTTGTTCATGGTGCCACGGGAGCATTAGGTCAAGCCATAATATCTATTGCTCTTCATTTGGAATGCAGAGTTTTCGCAGCAGTCAGTGACAGGCATAAAAAGCAATTTTTGTTGAAATTATTTCCGGCATTAAGGGGTATGTTAATGTTTTAGTTAAAAATTACATAAAAGCTAAACCTCAGAAAATCAAGAATTTAATTATTCCAGATGATCACATTGTTTGCTCCGGTGATCAAAATTTAGGAGATGTGGTGTTGAGTTCTACCAGCGGACGGGGATGTAATGTTGTTGTAACATGCGGAAAACGTGAAATGAAAACGGTAGAATTTTCACTGAAATAACAACAAAACTCTTCACATACTTAACAAATTAAATATTGAATAACGTTGAGGTGTTTTGCTTACAGGCTTTTATTAGGTGCTGTGGAAACGGTGGAATAACTTTAGAAGTTAATGAGCTGAACAGCCAAGAGAACTACATATTGGGCATGAATCATTTAATATCTGACAGAACCTTAATGCGTGTAGATTTCTCATCTATTTTCGAGTACCAAAATATTGCAACAATGAAGGTAAATACAAGCTTAAATACTGGATAGTTGACTGAAGAGAAGATTAAACCATCGTGGTTTTAACCCACCGCAACGGGTAGCGGGTTGTTCTGACCTGACCATGATCTGAAGGCGTATTTTAAAGTACTTATACATGTAAAGAAAGTGTAACCCTCAAACTAAATAAAATCGCGGAGTTCTGTGTAAGAAAATCATTGTATTGTAGGTAATATGAATATCTATTATTTAATAAATAGTAAATAATCTGATTGAACATAACAACTGATTGTGACGTCACGTCCGAGCCGGCGGGTGGCGCCATCTGTACGGAATCAAGAATAGGACGGTTGAGATTCGAAGAGGGCATTCTTGATTACAACGGCTCCAGGGAAGGTCACTTTTGAATCTCGCTGTCTCCAGAAGACCCAGTGCTGGTTAATTATTGTGTTACATGGTGTTCTTAAACGTACCTAATAAATTGATTTAATGTGATCAACGGTTGTTCCATTATTAACCACCAGATTCCTTATATCAGTAAGTGGGATAATAAGGACCTAACCGCGACATGGCAGGCGATCATGATGTAACAGAACCCCGAAGCAGGTCTCGCCATCTCGAACAAAGACGTCATAGCAGCCGGGAGCAGTCGTTGGACCCCGCAAATAGTCACCGCGATGGGAAGCGAAGTTCTCGTTCAAAGCGGCGACGATCACATCGTGAGAAGTCGAAGCGACACGCGTCCGGGCGAAGATCTCCACATCATAAAAGGCGACGTCGCAGCAGCAGGGAAGAGTCCGCGGAGTCTATAACAAGCCGCCGCGACGGGAAACGGAGATCTCGAGCGAAGCGGAGGCGACGTCATCGAGAGGGCTCAACTTCTCCTCGTGCAACGGGGGCAGCCAACAATAATGACCCGCTGAATGAAAGAGAAACAGAAAAGGCGAGTAATTTTTTTTGTATATAAAGTGATTAATTTATTTTTTCTTGTTCTTCGTCGTTTAACATTTTATTTGTTTGTTGCTTCCGTTATAGTGTTCTATCATGAATTTGATTTTATTTTGAGTTTATTTTATTTGCTTGTTATATAATGTCGGTTACATTCTAACAAGTGCAATACTCACTATTGCAGTACAATGGATATAACCGTGAGAGGAATGAAGCTAACGAAACTTGTGTATTTTTTTTTGTTTCTTTAAAGTTCGTTCGTATGCACCAATACATACCTACCCCCAATTCATATCGAAATATATATATTTTATAATTTTTATTTTTTGAAGTACCCTCCGATATTTTTATGAATATGATTATTTCGAAACGATAGTAATACTCTTAAAAATGACAATTCCAGCAACATCGGACGAGAGAAATAAGCACATCTTCACAAGAACCCGCAACGGCTGGGGGAGATGCAGCCGTCGGGTCACTTCCGACACCGCGACAAGTCGTGCAGGCTGCTGAGCAGCAGGCGACGAGGGCAGCGGGCGCACGGGACGCGACACCGGTAGCTTGTCATAGCAACTTTGAGGTACCCAAGGATAGTGTACAACCTAATTTAAGTGATTTTGCGCTGTTTTTCCAGACCTTGTTAAACTCTAACACACATAAGATATCATACGACAAAAATATTATTCCTAATTTTGACCCTGCACAAAAAAATCAAAAGGTAGAGAACTGGATAGCTAAAGTGAATGAATGCGCTAAAATCTATAAATGGACCGACGAACAGACTTCACATTTTGCTTTACCTAAGTTAGCTGGCTATGCTAAGAAATGGTATGAAGGGCTCCAGTCTATACTTATGACCTGGACTGAATGGCAGCAGCGTTTAATGAGAGCATTTCCCTCTGAAACCAATTATGCGGCATTGTTAAAGGAGATGTTAGACAGATGTTTAAAATTTGGAGAGTCCGTTGACGAATATTACTATGATAAGATGATCTTATTAAACGCGTGCGGCATTACGGGTAAGCAAGCTGTCGATTGCTTAGTGTATGCTATAGACGATAGGATTTTGCGGTCAAGTGCCATGTCAGCGCGATTAACTGACCCAGAGGAGTTATTTAAATTTTTAAAGGATTTTAGTAAAGAAAGTAGTCTAAGGACGGCTAAACGACCAAGTACAAACGCTTCCAGTGAGATCATTTGCTTCAAATGTAATAAACCAGGACACCGCAGCGCTAATTGCCGCAGTACTAGTACCAAGGAGATTATATGTTTTAATTGTAAAGAGAAAGGACATATTTCAAGTAAATGCAACAAACCTCTTGCCAAATGTGACAATTGTAATCTCATTGGTCACAAATCCACTGATTGTTTCCGCAACAAGTCAGTTAGTAACAATAGTAATAGTTCTGATAAAAAGACCATGTTTGCTCAAAGCCATAAGCCTGATACAAAATTTTATAAACAGGCACTTATAAATACTACCACCTCCATTAAGTGCTACATCGATTTTGGAAGCGATTGTACGTTGATCAGGCAAGATATTGTAGATAGTCAGTCACTACCTAAATTTGATAATGACTTACCGACAATACGTGGATTTGGCAACAATTCATACACACCTTCGGGCCGAACTAAGTTTTCACTGACTGTAGGTGAGGTTACAGCTGACATAGAAGCGTATATTGTCGACTCGTCTGTACTAAACGAAGCGTTACTAGTAGGACAGAATTTTACAGAAAGACCAGAGGTAGTAGTAATAAAAACACATGACCGATTAGACATACTCCGACGCGACACCCAAATAGACTTGACCGATTTACCTAAGGATGTTGAACCTGTCACTACCAAAGTTATACTTAGAATCGTAACCGATACTAATGTGAAAGAGTTCGATTATGTAGAATGTAAGAGTAACGAACAAAAGGATTGTGATATTTTTGTGGAAGATAGCTCGCGTTGTCAGAAAAATTTAGATTACTGTGTCGTTGGTGGGGTATACAGCGTGCATGATGGAGATTGTAAAATCGCGGTTTATAACCAGTCAACGAGACCCGTGACGTTGAGAGCGGGTTCATTGTTTGTACGCGCTAATGTTATATCGGCTTTGAAACCCTCCGAAAATTCAACCTTGATGGCTTGCAATCGCATAGTAGACCAGTCCAATCTTACACCACTAGCCAAAAGCAATATTAATATGAACCCAAATCTGTCTACAGAACAGTCAGATGCCCTTGTTCAGTTAATTAATAAATATAGGGTATGTTTTGCTCAAAATCTATCAGAGTTAGGGTGTACTGATTCTTCAGAAATGGTTATAGAGCTTGCTGACCAAACCCCAGTTGTTTACCGACCATACAGACTTAGCTATACTGAGAGACAGACTGTAAGAGAGATGATGACTGAATTAATACAAAATGACATTGCTGAAGAATCAAATTCGCCCTATGCAAGTCCTATCATATTAGTTTCTAAGAAAAACGGGGGGCACAGACTGTGTGTAGACTTTAGGGCGTTAAACCGTAAAACGGTTAAAGATCATTACCCTATGCCTAGGATTGAAGACCAGTTAGATATGCTAAATGGAAATAAATACTATTCCAGCTTAGATCTAGCGAGTGGGTACTATCAAATACCAATTCGTGCAGATTGCAGACCGTATACAGCTTTTGTAACCCCCGATGGGTTATATCAATTTAAAAAGATGCCCTTTGGCCTTGTAAATTCACCTGCCGTATTCCAGCGCACCATCAATAAGATATTAGGTAATTCTCGTTTCAATTCTACTCTTGCTTACATGGACGATATTTTGATACCTGGTAAGGACTTTAATGAGCAACTACAAAGACTAGAAGACGCGTTTATTCTGTTAAAAGATGCTGGGTTAACTTTGAACTTGCAAAAATGCAATTTTTTGCAAGAAGAGTTAGAGTATTTGGGTTATGAAGTAAGCGAGAGTGGAATTAAGCCAGGAAAAGCTAAGATTGTAGCTGTTGAAAGATTCCCAACGCCTCGTAACGTACATGAAGTGAGACAATTTGTAGGTCTCGCTAGCTATTTCAGAAAATTTATGCAAGGATTCGCCCTTATTGCCAGACCTTTAACAGACTTGACCAAAAAGGACTGTACTTGGCGTTGGGGAACTGAACAGGAACAAGCGTTTCAACAACTGAAGACAACTCTTACACAACGTCCATTGTTAGGCATTTACGACCCGACACGTGAAACACAAATACATACTGACGCCAGTAAATATGGACTAGGAGGTATTTTAATGCAACGAGACCCTACTACAGACATTTTGAGACCAATAGCTTACTTTAGCCGTAAAACTAGCGTAGAGGAACAAAACTACCACGCATATGAGCTTGAGACGTTGGCAGTGGTCTCTTCATTTCAGCGGTTTCGGGTTTATTTGATAGGGATCAGATTCATAGTTGTTACAGACTGTAGCGCATTGAGGGCCACATTTTCTAAGAGGGATCTTATACCTCGTATAGCACGTTGGTGGATAGCGTTACAGGAATTTGATTTTGTTATCCAGTACAAACCAGGGCATACAATGTGTCATGTTGATGCCCTTAGTAGGAACCCTCAACCTTGTGGAGCGGATGCTATATCGGACCCGATACCTTCAGTTTTGAGAATAACGCAGGAAGATTGGCTATTAAGTTTGCAGTTAGAGGATAGCGAAATTCAACGTACCCGTAAAATATTAGAAAATAAAGAATATTCAGATATAAAAGAAAATTATGTGACCAAAGGCAATAAATTGTTTAGAAAAGTAGGCAATGACTTAAAGTGGGTGGTCCCAAAAGCTGCTAGATTCCAACTGTGCAGATTTAATCACGATGACATAGGTCATTTTAGCATTGAGAAAACTTTAGAGAAGATCAAACAAGATTTTTGGTTCCCTAAAATGAGACGTTTCATTACCAAATATGTTCGTTCGTGTATAGAATGCGCGTATAGTAAGGAGCCAACTGGCCCTAAAGAAGGGTTGTTGCATCCGATCCACAAAGTTGACAGGCCGTTTGACACAGTACATGTAGACCATTTAGGGCCCTTTGTACGAAGCGTGAAGGGTCATTCCTACCTCCTTGTGTTAGTCGATGGGTTTACCAAATTCAGCTTATTAAAACCACTTCGAAATCTTAAGTCCAAGCTAACAATTCGTGCCCTAGATGACATTTTTACAATATTTGGTTACCCCAGTAGGCTGATCTCAGATCGCGGCACTTCCTTTACTTCTAACGAGTTTAAAAAGTATTGTGATCAGTCCAAAATTAAACACGTTCTCAACGCGGTATGTACTCCCCGTGCCAACGGACAAGTAGAGAGGTATAACAGGACCTTACTTGACGCGTTAACTGCATATTCAGATAAGTTAGGAGAACGACATTGGGACACTGTGTTAGGTCAAGTACAGTGGGGTTTAAATAACACGCTTAATAAAGGAATAGGCAAAGCCCCTTCGGAGGCAATGTTTGGAGTAAGAATGCTCAGTAAAGGTGATAATACGTTTGCGGAAATAATATCTGAATTACGACAAACCGGTTCGATAGATGATATAAGAGCACAGATTAGTAAACACATTGAGAAAGATCAAGCGGCACAGAAATGTCGGTATGATAAGCATAAGTTGAAAGCTAGACTTTACAAGGAAGGGGAGCTCGTTAAAATACTTAAACCATCCCCTAGCAATGACGGCCAAAGTAAGAAATTACTCCCAAAATTTACAGGACCATTCAGAATAACTAAAGTACTCGATAATGATAGATATGAAGTATCCAGTATAGTAGGGTCTAACATAACGCAGAGAAAGTATTGCAACGTATGGGCGGCAGATCGCATAAAACCCTGGATCAATACTCAAACTGATAGTAGCAGTGATGAGGCGGACTCAGACAGTAGCAGTGTAACTAGGTAGGATAAAGTGATTTTGTGTTCATGGTCAAATTATATTAAAAACAAAGGAACGTACCTATAACTGTTTTGTTACGACTACTGTGATACTTATGTGTGTATTAACTGAACAATTATGTCATATTATAATATAAAATAGTTGATGAGTTATTCATATTATAAAGATGATGATAAGTTATGCTGTATAACGCTATCTAGTTGGTGTCACTTTGAAGTTCGATAATATTCAGTCATGGTGACTGTTGGTGATTATGATGAATAGCAATGATAAAATAGGTATGTCGAAAGAGGTGAATGAGTATATTTTCATAAAGTGATTAAATAGATTTCTTATGTTAGTATTGAAGTATTGAAGCACTAAATTGTTTTGTGAAGCAGATTAAATTTGTTAAAATGGGAATGTAAAGAAGAACTGGATGTTTAAAATATGTTATGGTTACAGTACGGTTGAAATGGTTAATGTGTTAGTATGGTTAGTAAGATTAGCAATGATAGTATGGTGGGAATAGCCAGTGTGCTTAGTATGGTTAGTAAGGTTAGCATTGATAGTATGGTTAGCAAGGTTAGCAAGGTTAGCATTGATAGTATGGGTAGCAAGGTTAGTAATAAGGATCGATATGAGACTAAGAAGTTAAGGATAATGGAGACCTTGATGACTTATTCACTGATAAGTGAAAGTAATGAAATTGAATTGAGTGATTCTAGATTGGTTATTATCATTAATGTTTGTAGATTGGTTGTATTAGAGGAAATTTTAATAAATGTTAATTGTAATAGATAAATTACTTATTGTAATAGATAAATTATTTAAGGTTTTTGTCTTTAGCTTACAAAATCATTGTGCTAATAGAATATACCAAATGCTAAGATATGTTTGAGGACAAACTTAGGGTCAGGAAAGGCCGAATGTAAGAAAATCATTGTATTGTAGGTAATATGAATATCTATTATTTAATAAATAGTAAATAATCTGATTGAACATAACAACTGATTGTGACGTCACGTCCGAGCCGGCGGGTGGCGCCATCTGTACGGAATCAAGAATAGGACGGTTGAGATTCGAAGAGGGCATTCTTGATTACAACGGCTCCAGGGAAGGTCACTTTTGAATCTCGCTGTCTCCAGAAGACCCAGTGCTGGTTAATTATTGTGTTACATGGTGTTCTTAAACGTACCTAATAAATTGATTTAATGTGATCAACGGTTGTTCCATTATTAACCACCAGATTCCTTATATCTGCGAACGGCAAAGTGAGGTCTTTTTAAAGTACGCCTCGCCGTGTGACCGTCCAAATATGGTTGTATTTGTGTGCACACGCTAAGGCGTAGTTTAAACCTGGACCCTGGTTCTCGGTGTTATCCGGGTCTATCTCAATTTCGACATTCTACTTATACCATTAAATCTCACAGTCAACAGAAGATAATTCACTTGATTACCTCTCTACATATTGCACATTCCCCAACGGATATCATCAGTAAGTACGAACAACGGGTTTCCTTTTGTCCCATATTTTTTTGTTTCGAAATTCGAAAGTCAGAAATTCATATCCATATCATTCATGAACATAAGAATAAAAATTGTTAAGTGTAACTCTTATTATTTTCTAACATTTGTCCTACTTAATTATAAATGCGTAAGTTTGTGACGATGTGAGTGAGTGTGTATGTTTGTTCCTTCTTCGCGCTAAAACGACTGGACGGATTACGATAAAATATGGAACGAAGATAGGTGGTACCCTAGATTAAAACATAGGCTACTTTTTATCCAGGAAAATTGCATAGTTCCCGCGGGATAGCGATAAAGATGACAAAGATCGTAGCTGCCTAGAGCCGCAACGTAATAGTAAATTACTGCAGAGGCCGGGAAAGAAGGGCTTGCAGGCTGAGTATGTACCTATAGACGGATAGGAATACGAAGCTGGCAAGCCTTGATGGCCAAGTAGGCCTAGACAGCCGAGCATAGTGAGGTCGGATAGGTATACGAGGCTGGCAAGTCCTTTCACGCCGAGGCTTGTATAGTGCTTTTCTCAAACATGCACTGAAATAAATAAAAACTCCTAGAAATCATTTTTTTTTATTCGTAAGACAACTAAAATTGTACCAGACTTAAATTATAACTAGGTACAGTCAAGGGCAAAGATATGTATACACCACAGAGTATCAAAAAGCATGGTCATCTAAATGGTCATAAATTTGGCAACATATAAAAGTACATAAATTAGTATACATGATTTGAGAGATAACTACGTATACAACATTTGCAATAATATGTCCTCATGTATTAGGCCATAAACTTAGAAACACCGTAAAGTTCAAAAATATGTATACACTATTTAACCATTAATTATGTATGTAATATATTTTTTTTTTTTTTTTTATGTTTATAGATATCTGCAATCAGTCGCAAGACTATAATCAGAATAGTTGAGTTGTGGATGACGCTTTCAGAATATGAGGGCCATTGCCTTAACTTCCATTAAATGTCCAGCACATCAGCTCTTTTAAGTCGATGTATCTAATATGATAACCAAAAATATGTAAACAATCCAAAATTCTATTAACACAACTCTATTGTCAGGAGCTTATGAACGTATTTGCGTAACATCGAACTCTGTAATCTTAATGTAATCAGCCAGCCACTTGAAGCTTCAAGTCGTATACAACAACTGCTATTCCAAACTCTTTAACTGATAATTACTCTATTTATTTTAAATCATGTCATGTGCCCACAATCTTGCTAAATGTGGCCTGTGGGTTGTAGGTACCTGTTACCATAGACTCTGTCTACCCCGTAAGGGATAAAGACGTGATTTGTGCATGTGCATGCATGTGCATGTGTCATGTGTCACTTTTGGATTTTTTAATTCCATTTGACTTACCGTTTCTTATGGTTTTTCTGGCGGCTTTTCATTAATTTTGAAGGAGAAAATGTATCGTTTAAGCGATCATTTAAAACATAGGATTGTTGCCTTATGCGAGGAAGGTATATCCGTGCCTGATATAGCTCTGCTGACGAATTAGGCATCACGGTAAGAAATATTAAACATGTTAATAATAACGTACTATAGAAAATATTACTCTCTAATCACTTTGTCTTAAGTTTAAGGAGTTGTTTTCTTTATTATACAGTTATTTTAAGTATACTTTGCCTTTTATTAAATAAAAAAAAATGATTTGATATTGACGACACGGATGGCTCAGTGGTGAAGCAACCGCTTTCTGAGTCGAAGGTCCCGGGTTCGAAACCCGGCCAGGGATGTTTGTGTGATCAACTCGAATATTTGTGCTTGGGTCATGGACGTTCTATATATTTAAGTATGTATTTATTTATACAGGTATGTATATCGTCATCTACTCGTAACTAGTACCCATAACACAAGCCTTCTTGAGTTTATGTATACATATTTCGATACTTTGGGTATATATTTATTTTTGTCCCTAAATGTACCTAGCGTTTTCATCTTCAATCAAAATCAACGAAATCTGAATCTGTAAAATCTATTAAACATGGCGATTGATAACGTCGTGGTGACAGGTCAAAACATGCGACAAACATATGCAATGACAAGTCTGTACTGTTTTCGTGAATTGTCAAAACATACTTTACAAATTTGTTTCGTGTGACTAGGCCGTAAAGTTGATATTCGCAGATTACATTTTGTATACATATTTTCGTGGCAATTACTGAATCTATATAATAATGACATAAGTATGACTATAATATTTTGCATTATTTGCAGGATACTAATAATGGAATTTTGATTGTATACAAGTTTTTGGACTTGCCAGGTACATATTTATGTTGCCAGTGTAGTTTGCATATTTATTCCCATTTGAATGAGTATATATCTTTTTAACTTTATTTGATTACTTATTTTCTTTCACATTACTTGCATATATATCTTTGCCCTTGACTGTACCATCACACAGTCAAGGATACCGAATCACGTACCAGGGTGGAACCTTTGTGCTACTAATGTCATGTTGACATCCCATACATCTGCCAAACAAATCATAGCGCAATTGGTTACGAAAAGGTTCCACCCTGGTATGTGATTCAGTTTCCTTGACTGCATATAATAAGTGTTTATGTCTTTCTAATATGGATTTTTAAAACGTCAAAATAATCCCAAAAAAATCAAGTTGTACAACATGAGATAATAATAAGGGACTGCTAAAATAAATAATCCAGACCACGTTTATGAACGAAACGTTTCAAATGACAAGTGACAACTGACTTATATCAATTTTCCCACCAAAACTTTTTTTAAAGTCCTATTTTGTCTTTGGTCACAAAGTAGATGTGTTCGAGATGACGCTCTTAAGACCATTAGGTATACATGAACTTAAGCCTATTTAATTCTCTATTATGTAAATTGAATTGTTATTTGACGTAAAACACGTCAGCAATATTTATATATTTACATATAGAATATTCATGGTCCTGTGAATGTATTCACTAACTAATAAATGAACCATAGAAATTCAGATTCTTAATTTCAGGTCGTGTATAGTGGCCTTTATCGTGGATATTTTAGCCTGACACATCGTATCCTCCATCGTATCCATCGAAGCCTATTTTAAGGAACACAACATAAACATTACATAGTATGTTTGAGAAAATAATTATTGCAGAATAGGTACAGTAAAAATTTAACGTGTGCCGTTCTCAGAGACGTCAGTTAATTATTATGATTACTGTGAAAGTTAATGTTTGTTTTCTCTCTTCTTATTTCTGCGGTAAAGGTACAGAGTAAGTTAAGTTTCTCCACTGATTGCTTTCATAATCATTATATGAGGGTACGTGTGGTCTCCAAACATAAATCCGTTATCAGAAATGGAAAAAGTGGCCGCCATTTTGATTTTTGTAGTTTTTCGACTGATTGCTTTCTAAATCGATATCTACGGATCGAGTGGTCCCCAAACACGTATCCGTTATCAAAAATGGAAAAAGTGGCCGCAATTTTGAAAACTTTAGTTTTTGGACCGATTGTTTTCAAAATCAACGTCTGAAAATCCGAGTGATCCCCAAACATGAATATGTCATCAAAAATGGAAAAAGTAGTCGCCATTATTAAATCTTTAGTTTTTGAACCAATTGTTTTGAATATTGGTATCTGAGGGTCCAAATGTTCCCCAAACGTGCATCCGTTATCAAAAATGAAAAAAAGTGGCTGCCATTTTGAAATTTTTAGTTTTACGACCGATTGCATTCAAAATCGATATCTGATGCTCGGTGTGGTCTCAAAAGTTGAATCTGCTATCAGAATATGAAAAAATTGACGTCAACTAGAAACATTTTAGTTATTTGAACGATTGTTTTCTATCTAAATCAATATCTGAGGATCTAGAAAAGCGAACGCCTAATCATACTTGACCGTTTTATTAGAATCATATTTGACATACAAAATAACAACAGCTTACAAAAATTTCATCGCAATCTAGTCAATAAATCTCACGCTTGACTTTTTTTTCAGGCAGGTAGGTAGTAAGAAATCCTTCGTGCTTAACCCGTCAAGCGTCTAAGCGACTACAGTAGTCCCTAACTTTTTCGGGCGCGAGGCTTAAAGAGAGAGCGAGAAGCATATATAGCGAGTTGTCGCTGGCTCTTCCAAGTGAGGAAGACCTGGCCAGTGGCGTGAATGCATAATGCAGTCCCTAGGACATTTCCCGCCCGAAAAAGTTAGGGACTACTGTAGTCGCTTGGACGCTTGACGGGTTAAGTACGACGCTCATTTGGTTGGTTTTTTTACATTTTCGATAGGAAAGATATTGAAAAAAAAATTTTTTTGTTCTCTCATTGAAGCGCATATAAAACCATCATAGAAATGGACGTAAATACAAAAAATAAAAAAAAACGCTACCATGCTCTGTTCTTTGAGCAAACACAGCTTAAGCGGATATTTGTTTCACTTTAACTGCTAATCCACAGAAACTACAGGCATTGATAGCCGAGGGCATAAAAACCGGGGTGGTGCGTCCACTGACTCGCGTTCTGTACGCGCCGGACGAGGCGCCGCGCGCGTTCCGCTTGCTCGCCGGCAGCCGCCATCGTGGCCGCGTGCTGTTGCGCTTGCAGCCCATGCCTTCATTGCCCGCAGAGCCCAGGTAATCCTACTAATATTATAAATGCGAAAGTTTGCGAGTGAGGATGTGAGGATGAGAGTGAGTAAGTGTGTATGTCTGTTCCTTTTTCACGCTGAAACGTCTGAACGGAATTGGATCAAATTTGGAACGGAGATAGCTGGTACCCTAGATTAAACCTAACCTTTTTATCCCGGAAAACTTCATAGTTCCCGCGGGATAGCGATAAACATGTTAAAAGTCTTAGCTGTCTAGAGTCGCTGCAGCGTAAATAATTTTTGCATAATATAGGTATCGACATCAGGGGTCTTACCATGACGTCTTAATGCGATTCAATTCCGATTCAGTTTAGGTTCGCTCGCTGTCAGATCCATACTAAAAATGACAACTAAAAACTGAACTGAGTCGTAATTGAATCGCATTACGAGTAAGACGTCATGGCAAGGCCCCAGTTCTTAAGTCTAATTCTACGCGAAGGAAGTTAGTTCCATATAATAATAATAATCATACATATTTTTAACCGACTTCAAAAAAAGGAGGAGGTTCTCTATTCGGTTGTATTATTTTTTATTTTTGTTACCTCAGAACTCCGTCAGTTGTGGACCGATTTGCAAAATCATTTTTTGTCTGAAAAGGAATACTTCGACTTTGGTTGCATTAACACCAAATCAGGATCTGATGACGAGATCTTGGAAAAACTGAAGGAACTTTTCAAATATATTTTAATGTATGCATTTGCCTTCGGAAAGCACTATTTGATAAATTGGAACTGAATATGAAGACCACATATATGGTCATCCGATTTAATAAATAATACGGGGATTGCGATTCGACTACTGTAATATACTTGCAAAACACGTCATACTCATAAAATATATACATTTCCGCATTACCATATATGTATGATAAAGTGAAGCTGATGAAGTAGGTGATGAACAAAAAGAATTCCTCCGTATAAAGCTTCGATCAACAATACAACTAGATTCACGGTGATAGCTCTGAAAACGGCTCCGAGAAATAAGGCCACAAAATAAATTTGTGACCTTACTTCTGACAGTATGCGCCAACCTCGGCCAACGTGAGGACGTGTCAAAATGCCACAATGTGCGTTCAAAAATTGCAAAAACAGCCACCGAAACACTAAGGTTTCGGAAGGAATATCTTTCTTTAAGTAAATTCAAGTCAGTATTTCATAAAGTAAGTAAAAATTGGCAGTTTACATTTTAAAATCAATAATTTATTGTTTGGACAATGTTGGCCCACCACCTTGATAATAATCGGATGTTTTAGAACAAGAAATTCATGGAGTAGTTCTCGTTTTAAAATAAAATATATATTGCATTTGTTTGTAGATTTCCTAGTGATCCTTTTTGCTGTGCGGAATGGATAACTATTATCGCGAGAGAAAGAGAAGAAGAACTTTACATGCCTTACAAAAATTCTGCTATAATGTTCGATTCATTTTGACAAATTCGACATAACTGGAAATAGCCAAAAGCGTAGATTACAGAAAAAGGCGATTCCCAAATTGCAGGTATAGTTACATAGAAATGTTTAAAATAATATAAGATGAAGTATAGTGAGATGGAACAGAGGAGCTATCACTTGTCTTATTAAAGAAGACGTAAAGCTTCAAGAAAAGTTCAAGCCGTACAATATTTATAACACACACACACACACACACACACACACACACACACACACACAAATCACGTCTTTATCCCTTACGGGGTACACAGAGCCTAAGGTAACAGGTACCTACAGGCCACATTTAGCAAGATTGTGGGCGTCTAGGTGGAAAATCGAATCAAAATAGTGATGGGTTGCTAGCCTCATCGCCTATAACATGATTCCTATTATAATCACCCATTCCCTCGACGACTTTCTGCTTGAGAGGCGGTAGGTTGAACAACTAGGCTACTACGGCTGTTGCCTGGCTGGGCCTGCGTGGGAACTATGACCCAATCCCTCTCGTTGTTAAAGGAAGCCTGTGCTCAGCAGTGGAACGTAGATAGGCTTAATTATTAAAATTCATGTTAATATTTGTATTTGTAAATATGTATCTGTCAAATAAAAAAAAACCGAGTTATATACTTAATTGCGACTCCATTATTACCCCGTTCCTCAAATAGAATGACATCTTTTTGAAACGAAGGTAGTTCTTTTGTTTATCGAACGCTTTCGCTCGCTTGTGACGAAACGTCGTAAGTATTATATACAATTATAATTATTTGGATCTTTGTTGCTTAGACTTAAGGTTTATTTTACGTTAATAAAGAAGGTAAAACAGATATAGCTATAAGCATAAGCAACAGGGCCACTTTTTCGCTTTGATTTTGTATGGGACCGTGAATCTAGTTGTATTGTTGATCGAAGGTATAAAGTAACTAAAGTTCTTTCATCGGGAAAAGTAATATTTAGCAAAAAGTGATGAACAGTTAGCATTAGAGCGTATTGCTTGCGGTCCCACTGTAAAAAAAAAATCACTAGAAATAATAAAATTAGGTTAGGTGCGTTAGTTATCTTCAAATGCCCGAAAGTCAAACTGCATAGAAATAGGAGCCCCGCCAAAGCGAGGTTCCGTCGACCTTATGGTGGAGCGTAATTCGACATTTATATAACAGGGAGATCACGATTCGTAGCGTATTATAACTAAGATAAATTACAAAATGATTCACAATAAAAAGTGAAAAAAATAATTAAAAAAAGGAACCGCCTTCAAATGTAGCCTAAATCCGCCTATAGATTTCATAATAAATTGTATTAATTACACAACTTTAGAAATGTCAAATTAAGTTTATTTTTTGGTGAGTGCTACCTATTTGTTTAAAGTCGGTGTCTTAGCCCGAGCCACCACCCACGCTCCCATCATAACATCGTTATGTATAAGTGTGCCATTCGTTGCAGAAGTGGACCTAGATTATCTGCCAACTATTTAGGGTACATTTGAAGGCGGTTCTATTTTCTTTTAAACTATAATGTATACTGGCATAATTTCATTACTAATTAACTATATTATGTCGTACTGTACACCATATATGGGTGAAGTGTATGTGAAGTTAGCATATCAAGTATAGTTTAATTGTTTTAGTTAAAATGACGAAAAGTACTTAAAACCAACATCTATTGTTTAATTGTTATCTTCAAGTGGGGTTGTAAAACAATTATGCAGGTGTATCGGTAGGCCCAAAGTATACCGTAAACAAACAATCTTGATAGTTTGATGGATTTGGAAAACAATACACCTATTATACTTAAAAGTGTCCAGTTCAGGTAATAAACAATAATCAAGAGGAGGGGATACTTTCTAGGCTTAAGTGCAACATTTTGTTAGTGTCTAACTGGCTTTCGCTCTTTTAGTACATGTGTTACATTTGCAAAAATAGTACCTTTTGTATATAATTTTTTGTAATAGTACCTTAACCTGAATAGTCAGGTTGTAAAAAAGACCAAAATCAAATTCAACACCAAAATCTGTTCTAAGTTTTCGATGACCTCGGCTACGTTTTACTGGCCTTTGATTTAAATTTTAAAATCTTTTATTTCAAAGATCAAGAAGGGTTGAGCTACTCCAGTACACGTGCCATACTTCGGTCAGTTTTATTACGTCTCTTTGTTATCTTTTCGTTTCATATTCAGCAACAAAAGAAGTTGTAAAATCCCACGTTTTTGATATGCTAGCGTCCAGCATTGTGTGAAATCGACTAGACTTAATTTAACTTTTAGGTTAGATTAGCCAAGTATTGAAACCTCCTCCCCTCCTTCTTGGCGCTGGAGCCGCAGCAGTGTCAGTCAATGCTCTTGTGGTACAAATACCAGTAGGTGCAATACAATATCAAGCAAAGTAAGCCTAAGCGCGCACTGCGGTGCGGCGAATTGCGGTTGCGGTTTGCACCGCAACAAATATGTAGCAAATCACAGATTTTAGCCGCATGCGGCTGAACAACCGCAACCGCAGTGTGCGAACCTCCACAAAAAATGTGTTCGTAAAAAATATTTAACAAATCGGAAATAGGCAGGTAAGTATGTAAATGCACGTTTAAATGTCTAACAGATTGTTCTTCTACAGACTAACTTGCTCAGCCGATCGCTGCCATCTATTGTTGAGTGATGACGAGGGCCTGGCGCTGCAGCTAGCCAACCGGCTTGTCAAACGTGGTGCCAGGACTTTGCATCTACACCTTCAATCTACACCATCAAGCTGCCACCCAGTTTTCAAGTAAATAATTAGCACAGGCAACTTAGATTATTATTTTGTTAATTCGATTTCAACTGAAATCTGCCTAAACATGTTGGACTTTGCCGTCAACTTGATTCTAAAATGAAATTTAAGCCCTGTTTGTGTTTTTAGAAACTCCGTAACTATATTTACACTAATTAGGTATTGACGATATTTTCGTATTTAAAGATTTTAATTAACTAAGCTATTTACTTTACGCTTACTTTATACCATTTTTTTACGTATCTAATTGCTTGCTAAAGTGGTTGTTAATATATTCATGTAAATAACAAAAACGGGGAAAAATACTAATTTATCTTTATTTTAAACGGCCCCCAAAACATGGCGCTCGAGCATTTACAAGCGTAGCAATAAAGCTAAACTGTAAGTTGCCACCACTCAGTCACATATTGATTTAAAATTTCCGTTTACTTTTTTAATAGGTACAACCAAAAACTACAGTTAACGATTTTGTTACAGATCTTGGCAAAAAGTGGGAGTAAAAGTTCAAATATCATGTGATAATCTCGCAAATAGTCTGAACATAATTGAAGTTAATGACTAAAAGTTCAAATATGGGCCTAGTCGAGGGAATATTTGTAATAATAACTCAAGCTGTTACTGACGAGACGCACAAACACTACGAATCATTGGTAGTGAATTTAGATGCACTGGCCAGAAAATCATGTCCAACAATGAAGTACGTTACATAAATAAATCACGTCACAGGGTAGACAGAGTAGCCTAAGGTAACAAGACCTAAAGGCCACGTTTAGCATGATTGTGGGCGTATAGGTGGAAAGGTGAATCAAAGTAGTGATAGGTTGCTACCCGCATCGTCTATAACATGATTCCTAAGATATTCGTCCATTCCCTCGATGGGCTTTTACCATCTGCGCGGGAAGAAAACCAACTGGTGCATTCTATGTTTTTTCTTTACTCCCAGACCAGCATGGAAGAAATAAAGTACGTTAGATTAGCTTTAAAATCCCTTGCATGTTATTAATTCTCAAATTACTGGTCTCAAAATTCAAAATTCATAAATGCGAATGAATCTTTGTGCTAATACCAGTGCTCCAGTGAATTATTTTTACCTGAAGCAAAAATTTCAGATTCTTCGCTATTTTGGGCGTGTCCAACTGCATTGGACAACAGGTTTGCCAATTGCGGGGGAGAGATCGACTACCGGCACTGATGCTTAATGTTGTAAAGGTAAATTTATTGTTTTTATGTATTTGGTACGCGTGCGTTAAAAAACTCAGTGATGTGTTGTATCGTAACTATTTCAACTGTGTCATAGGATAGCGACAAGTCGATACAGGCTATCGAAATCGCAAATGCCATAGAGGAAGGCTTAATCTCAATGCAACCTGTTCTTGTTGCTCATCAACTCCATGATAAAGATACAAAATCACTTCAAGAAGAAATTGCTGCTAAAGCAGGTAAGATAAACAACACCATGGTTGCCTGTATCTACCTAACATAATACGTTTATCTTGAAATTAAACAAAACTGATTGACTTCCAGGAATTATAATACCGAAAGATACCCCTGCGAGCACCACTCTACAAGATTTGGGCATTACGTTAGATAGAGCTCAAGCTGTTTCCTTATTTCTACAACAAACGCAAAACATTTCAATAGATGAAAACAAGATACCTTCACTGTCAATTGAAAAGTACGTAGTATTAACACTTCTATACTAATATTATAAAGAGGAAAGATTTGATTGTTTGTTTGTTTGAATTGAATAGGCTCCGAAACTACTGGACCGATTTCAAAAATTCTTTTGCCGTTAGAAAGCTACATTATCACTGAGTGATATAGGCTACTTTTTACCGCGGGAAAATACCTTTTCCTACGGGAAAATTAATTTATCGCGGGCGAAGCTGCGGACGGAAGGCTAGTATTTAATAATGGTCCAGTCATTATAGCAAGTTCACCTCGGAATTCGAGATACCCGGCTGTAAATCGGTAAATACTTGTATATTGACACCCTAAAAGTTGTCTCAAAACCTACATATGGTAGGGTGTGCGCAACTATTAAATTTCAAGGTCAAAGGTCACAAAAATCGGTTAACCTATATTTAGAGTCGGACGGCATTTTTTTGTATATTTTAAGGGTGAGAAGTTACTTATTTGTTTGTTTGTGTGCAAACGAATGTTTTTGTCGTAAGATTTAGCAAAAAATATTTATGTACCTAGTCATATCTTTGTTATGCTTCTTTGTTGTTCTGTAGGATTCGAAACATTCAGGACATGTCACAAGATTCTGATTTTTCGGCCAAACAAGGACTGGAGGCGCTGTTTTCATTCGTGGATTCGGATGAAATGCTAGCGACAGTTGAAATCGTGTCGCTACCCACCCTTTCACACAGTAGCACAATGGTTAGTCAAATTCGTTACCATAATGATCATCCTACTAATTTTACTTCTACTTACATACAAAACATACATACATAAATCACATCTATATACCTTACGGGGTAGACAGAGCCTAAGGTAACAAGACCTAAAGGCCACGTTTAGCATGATTGTGGGAGTGTAGGTGGAAGGGGGAATCGAAACAGTGATGGGTTGCTAGCCGCATCGCCTATAACATGATTCCCACGTTTTTCATCCATTCCCTCGATGGGCTTTTTACATCATCATCTTTTACTCCTACTAATATAATAAATGCGAAAGTTGGTGGGTGTGTAAGTATGTGTTACTCTTTCACACTAAAACGGCTGAAAAAAATTGGATGAAATTTGTTTACCTACTTACGATTCAGTTACGTTACCTCTGTAAGATTTTCACAACATTTTGTCCTTACCATAAGGCGCGCTAAATTTTTACCCATATTTAAATCTATGTTGAAGGAGCACTATCTGTCGTCTTGTGCAAGAATCTTGTAGCTGGCTTTTTTAGGTATGCGTGTGTGTCTATTTATATCTCCATCTATCTATAATATAAAAATGAATCGCAAAATGTGTTGGTAAGCGCATAACTCAACAACGCCTGGACCAATTTGGCCAAATCTTTTTTTTAAATGTTCGTTGAAGTTCAAGGATGGTTTCTACGGCGAGAAAAATTAGAATTATTGCTGGAAAAACCCTAAAAATAGCCCTTTTCTTTTTCCCATACAAATGATTTGTAACTAAAACGTAGTCAATTTGAGCTTTATTGCTATGGTATAACGTTCATATTAAATTACAAGCACTCACTGTTGTCTAAGCAATGTAGGTGTGTTCCTAACGTCAAAGATCATATCTATCAAAACAATGTGCGTGTGTGCGTTGGAGCACAGAATACATAGTTGGAGGAGTTTAATGTCGCGTTCCGAAACTCGCGTTTCTTTTGTATTAGTTTCGGCACGCGAGATAAAATGCATCAGTTTCCACGTCATTACATCAGTCAAACAAAAATCGCGTTACCAACAGTGTTTTATTATTTTTAATATCCAATCCTACTAATATTATAAATGTGAAAGTTTGTGAGTTTGGATGTTTGTTACTCTTTCACGCCAGAACGGCCGGACAGATCTGGATGAAATTTGGAACATAGATAGATTATAGTCTGGAATAACACATAGGCTACTTTTTATCCCGGAAAAATGAACGGTTCCCGAGGGATATATGATGATGATGATGGTGATGAATATATTACTACTAAGTGGGTACTATTACTACTATTACGTTGAGATTTGTGATTGCAGGTAAGAAATCAAATTATTAGTAAAATTAGTAAAATATGTCCTACTAATATTATAAATGTGAAAGTTTGTATGGATGTTTGGATATTTGTTACTCTTTCACGCCAGAACGGCCGGACAGACCTGGATGAAATTTGGAACAAAGATAGATTATAGTCTGGAATAACACATTGAAAATTGCGTAATTCCTGCGGGATAGCGATAAAGATAAAGCTAGATAAAGCTATCACCCATTTGTTGTCAATATACCACTGGCACGCACGAGACGGTTTGCTTCATCCTTCCTAATGCGAACTGCTAGGGAATGGAATTCGCTCCCATCGTCTGTATTTCCGGACAGATACAACCTAGGGCTCTTCAAGGCTAGGGTGAATAGGCTATTACTGAACCAGTGAGTTACACCTTTGGCCTCATCTGCACCTTCCACCAAGTGAGATAGAGGTCAATCACTGGTCAGTTCATAATAAAAAAAATTAAAATAAAAATTTTTTGGATATATTTTAGGACAGCACTATAGGTTAGGTTAGGTTTGTTTTATAAAAATCCTGCAATATTTAGTTTCAGAAAAATTAAGGCAGCGGGGCAATGCGGGGGGCTTGCTTGCATGTTTGCTTGAGTCCTTGCTTTGCATGCTTGATTGCATACTTGCTTTCATGCATGCTTGCATGCTTGCTTGCATGCATGCTTGCGTGCTTGCTTGCACGCTTGCTTGCATGCTTGCTTGCCTGCTTGCATGCCTGCTTGCATACTTACATGCTTGCATGCATGCTTGAAAGCTTGCAGGTTTGGTTGCTCGCTTGCTTGATTGCTTCATGTTCAGGTTCATGCATTCTCGCTGAGTGCTTGCTTGCATGATTGCTTGCATGCTTGCTTGCATGCATGCTTGCTTGCCTGCTTTCATGCCTGCTTGCATACTTACATGCGTGCATGCTTACTTGAAAGCTTGCAGGTTCACTTGCTCGCTTGCATGCATGCTTGCGTGCTTGCTTGCACGCTTGCTTGCATGCTTGCTTGCCTGCTTGCATGCCTGCTTGCATACTTACATGCTTGCATGCATGCTTGAAAGCTTGCAGGTTTGGTTGCTCGCTTGCTTGATTGCTTCATGTTCAGGTTCATGCATTCTCGCTGAGTGCTTGCTTGCACGCTTGCTTGCATGCTTGCTTGCATGCTTGCTTGCATGCATGCTTGCTTGCCTGCTTTCATGCCTGCTTGCATACTTACATGCGTGCATGCTTGCTTGAAAGCTTGCAGGTTTGGTTGCTCGCTTGCTTGATTGCTTCATGTTCAGGTTCATGCATTCTCGCTGAGTGCTTGCTTGCATGATTGCTTGCATGCTTGCTTGCATGCATGCTTGCTTGCCTGCTTTCATGCCTGCTTGCATACTTACATGCGTGCATGCTTGCTTGAAAGCTTGCAGGTTCACTTGCTCGCTTGCATGCATGCTTGCGTGCTTGCTTGCACGCTTGCTTGCATGCTTGCTTGCCTGCTTGCATGCCTGCTTGCATACTTACATGCTTGCATGCATGCTTGAAAGCTTGCAGGTTTGGTTGCTCGCTTGCTTGATTGCTTCATGTTCAGGTTCATGCATTCTCGCTGAGTGCTTGCTTGCACGCTTGCTTGCATGCTTGCTTGCATGCTTGCTTGCCTGCTTTCATGCCTGCTTGCATACTTACATGCGTGCATGCTTGCTTGAAAGCTTGCAGGTTCACTTGCTCGCTTGCATGCCTGTTTGCATACCTGCTTGCATGCCTGCTTGCATGCCTGCTTGCATACTTACATGCTTGCATGCATGCTTGAAAGCTTGCAGGTTTGGTTGCTCACTTGCTTGATTGCTTCATGTTCATGTTCATGCATTCTCGCTGAGTGCTTGCTTGCACGCTTGCTTGCATGCTTGCTTGCATGCTTGCTGGCTTGCTTGCATGCTTGCTTGCATGCTTGCTTGCCTGCTTTCATGCCTGCTTGCATGCCTGCTTGCATGCCTGCTTGCATACTTACATGCTTGCATGCTTGCTTGAAAGCTTGCAGGTTCGCTTGCTCGCTTGCATGCCTGCTTTCATGCCTGCTGCTTGCATGCCTGCTTGCATACTTACATGCTTGCATCCATGCTTGAAAGCTTGCAGGTTTGGTTGCTCGCTTGCTTGATTGCTTCATGTTCAGGTTCATGCATTCTCGCTGAGTGCTTGCTTGCACGCTTGCTTGCGTGCTTGCTTGCCTGCTTTCATGCCTGCTTGCATACTTACATGCTTGCATGCTTGCTTGAAAGCTTGCAGGTTCGCTTGCTCGCTTGCATGCCTGCTTGCATGCCTGCTTGCATACTTACATGCTTGCATGCATGCTTGAAAGCTTGCAGGTTTGGTTGCTCGCTTGCTTGATTGCTTCATGTTCAGGTTCATGCATTCTCACTGAGTGCTTGCTTGCACGCTTGCTTGCATGCTTGCTTGCATCCTTGCTTGCATGCTTGCTTGCCTGCTTTCATGCCTGCTTCTTGCATTCCTGCTTGCATACTTACATGCTTGCATGCTTGCTTGAAAGCTTGCAGGTTCGCTTGCTCGCTTGCTTGATTGCTTGCTTCTTTGAAATGCTCATGGTTCACGCGTGCGAAGCCGCGGGCAAAAGCTAGTTTATTATAAATGTGTGTTTCATGTATAATAATATTATGTATTTCAGTACTTAGTATATTATTATATATTCTAAATGCACCACCTGCTCAGATCTGTTCTGTTCTCCAGTGCATTATGGTTGCCTGCTAGAGATCGCTCTGTAGCGATAAGGCTGCCTATGCCTTGTAATATTCTGTATACCTACCTTTTTTCTGTTTTGTTTGTTATATGTGGTGTTCAATAAAGAGTTATTGTATTGTACTGGTATTTAAACAATTGGATCTGTGAAATAACACACAGGACTACTTTTTATCTCAATATTTCCACGATATCAAAATTTCTTGAGAAATCCCCAAATTTCAAGGCTCAAGACATGAAATTGTGCGCGAATGTTCTTGACGCAACATGACTGAAGACTACGATGAGATTTTTATAAACACCCGAGGATATTCAGTAAGGCCTTTTAGATGGTGTTTTCTTTTTATAGTTAGGTATATTTATTTAGTTTTAAGTTTTGTATATTTAGTTAACTTTTAGATTTTATCATAGTTTATTTTTTTTTGTAATTCGATATAAATATTTATTAAATGTAAGATCCCGTAATTTCAGCCTGATTTAATGGTTCATGCGCGGATAAAAGCTAGTGTAAATATTCATATAAAATATGTATTTGTGTTGCATGGTAATTCATCATGTATTTAATTTTCAGAGGGACGACGAGTTAAATATTGATCATTCATCATCTTTCCTCTGCATTATACCCGGCATGGAAGGTCATCATCATCGCTACCATCTGATGTGCGAGCGTTTGAAAATGCGGACGTTTATCTTACAGCGAGGCCTGGACAAACCTAATGAATCTCTTCCAGAAATTACAGACAGATTTAGTAAGGTATGTAATATGAATATTACCTATAAAGCAAGTGCATTGGCAAAATGTATATATATTATATATTATCACGTGTATTTTGTTATACATAATTTCACACGCTTAAACGACCTGACGGACTGTGATGATATTTTGCAATACCTGTAGATCGTAATCTGGATTGACTCATAGTTCGGAGTCGCGGGCAGCTACTACTAATAAATCATATTTTGCAGATTCTTCTCAAAAAGATAAGCGCCAATAAGAAGTTCTATCTACTAGGGTATGAAACGGGTGTGATAACAGCTCTCGAAATAGCTGCTATTTTGCTGCGTGGTAAGAAATTCTCGTTAAATGAGAACAAAACATGTCACAGAAACGAAGGGAATGGAGTCACTTTCCTGTAAACAATGTGGCCATGGCTTCTTACATCGCCTGCACAACTTTATGCCCGTTCAAGTGTATCAACCCCTCCAACACCCCAAAACATTTAACACGCTTTTATTTAAACGAACTACGCCTAACTAATTATTTATCCATTTATGGGTCTCAATTGTTTAAAATTCCTACTATGGTCCTAAGAGGAACTAATTTGCCTTGTTTACGTCATAAATTTGGCCAAGTGATCGTCAGTGGTTTAATTAAAAGGACTCTACGTTGTGACCGTGTTGTAACCCTTAAGTTCTTTTAGTATATAATGGGAATGGGCTCATTTGTTTATTCTAGATAATAATAGTTAATGACGAACGTAATTTAATGAAGAAGGACGTAGTCAATTGAGAAAATAATATTTAGTTAAATAATAGGGAAAAGTTTGTGATTTTATTTCTTACAAGAATTGTTAATGACGAAGTAAATTGAGTTCTTAGATAATTGTCAGTCAGGGATCTCTATAGGATGTCTTGTTGGATTAGTTAGATGCCTTTTGATAACTTTTAAGCAGTAAGATCCCAGAGCCCCGCCCCGCTCTGAGAAGTGATCCTCGTCACCTGACAGGACAGACCTCCTCTGCTATTACTCAGAAGGAGCATTCTACATCTTCTTATCATGTAGATAAACAAATTGCTTTGTTAGAAGAGGGCATTTCAAAGGGAATGTCAGTTAATAATCTGAAGCTGTATCTAGACCATCCTGTGTTCTTGCAGTAATCGATTAAATGATTTGTTTGTTTGTCCATTGTATGGATATCGAATCTCCTGGATCCGATCAGCTTTTGAACTTGCAATGCTTTAGTTCTAGCAAGGGTTTAGTATGTGGAAAGTATAATTGGCTTTTACCATTGAATTTGTAATAAGATTACGAATACTGCAAGGCCTTGAGATTCATCCAGAAACCGCAACAGACCTTTCAAGGAGATACTACTTCATCAAATAAATATTGTTCTTTATGGGTTGTAGAGTTATTTCTGTCCCACATATATGAAGCTACCAGCGTTTACTATATGGACTTAGAACGAGGGCATGACGCCGAAAGCCATCGTCCGTCGGAAGGTAAATACGTCGGTCAGTAGGTATGTCATGATTTAAAGTAACTAAATACCTCCACCACCTCAAACCAACCCTAGCAGTTAGTCAAATCCTCTCACCATCCTATAAATTAACCAAAGAATCTATTCCTACCCGATCCTAACCTATCCTACTTCTAAACTAGCCAATCTACTCTAAACGAATTATGCAAACTGGGAACCCGGGTTCCACATTTAATTTAGGTACCCGCGAGCTCTTCCAAAGGGGTGCTGCAGTGGAAGAGTGCTAATCTAGAGCTAAGCCTACGGCGAGTTGGGTTAGACTCGGCTTTCCTGATTCCTAGAACCCGTGTGCTGCTGGTTCTGATAGAGGGGATTGGGTTTATCAGAGGTCCAGCTCGATGTATATAGATAAATATATATCTGCGGACTGAACTATGTAGAGTTTACTGTGCCGGGTATGGCACAGCAACTCTCTACACAGCCCAGGGGGTACTAGGCCTGTCTCTTGAAGTAAATTACAGGCCCCGCCATCACCCCAATTAGGCGGCTAGACTACGTTAAAAGACGTATCCGGAGAAAATTAGCCTTTCTGTTAACACCGCAAGGTTTCCAAGCTATTTAACTCCAGATATCAGCTATTACTGAGCTGAAACTCGGAAGGTTCTCCACTACCCCAAGACATATCACACTAAAACCCAACGAAATTAGCACTAAACTCCCCTTTAAATTAAACACGAAACTCCCAAATGAATGAATATCAACAATTAATTTGACACAAACATTAACTCTAAACCCAAGTAAAATCCCGACAAAATAACGAAAACCTCTTAAGTAACCTGAAGAGAACCTTCCCGAATCCGTAGCAAAACAATAATGATCCAGTATTAAATCCCGCGCCCCTTTTATACCCAAACCTTAGTTACAGTGGCCACACTGGCCACAATCGCTACATTGCCGACATTAGCTACATTGGCGACATAAGCTACATTGGCTATATTAGTTACAAGGGTTACATTGGCGTCAAAATCGTGTTTAGCAAGGTCGTATCTCGAAGCTGTCAAAGAAAGCGCCGTATTCTGATAAAGCGGTCTTACTCGAGTTTTTCCTTAGTAAATTAAATATGTTATGGACAGATTAATAATTATGGATTGATTGGTTTATAAATTAACTCTTATTTAGTGGAATAAATTATTTTAATCTCTTTATCTATGTATAAATATAGGTATTATTATGTTCACATAAGATGGAACATTACAGACTCACGTCTGTAAGGTTACACAAGGAAAACTTAAAACTATTGATAACATCAAATTCTTAAATGTATGTCCACCGGAAAGACAACTTTTATTGGATTATTCCTATTTGTTCCCAGAGTTTGTTTTACCACTGGTAAAAGCTTTCTATCTTTTACCACTATAGTACTCGGTGGTAACAACTGTAGGTAACAATAAAATATTAATCTAGTCGTTACCACCAATTAGGTTAGTGTTAACAGTTGGTGCGTTACTTATTCTGGTGTATAGCCCGGATATAAAACATGATAAAAATAATCATACATCATATATGTATATGGGAAGGAGTATTTAGCAGTTATAATTTTGTTTGGCAGGGTTAAGTGGCACAGTGTTTTGCTTGGGCGGCGGACCCGAAGAGTTCCAAGCGGAGCTGGAGCAGCGACTTCGCGAAGTGACGGCAAACAGCACCGGTGGTAACACGGATATTGAGCAAGTACTGCAACATGCGTTGGTGCGGCACATGTGCACACTCATGGGCGGCGGCAGCTCCCCACAGTTAGAGGCCGCGCTACGTAATGCTCCCAGCTGGCAGGAGAAGGTGGAGGCGAGTGTGAGGGCGCTGCGTGGCCGCGTGGCACACTCGTCGCAGTATGCGCGCGCGCTTATCGAAGCATCTTACGTGCGCGTGGCGCAAGCGCGTCAGCAAGCTCAGGCGCAGGTAGAGCCACGTGCCCTACGTTCCCGAGTGGTGCTGCTGCGCTCCCCTTCCGCGCACGTTATTGACGACCCGCATCCGCTGCAACGTTACTCGCAACTCCCGCTCGCTGTACACAGCCTACGCGCTCCGCTCTCATGCGCTACCGATGATTTGCGCGTCGCTGCCATTATACATCAATATGTGGACGACGAAGTTTTGGAAGACTTTGACAGTAAAAACCTTTGCGAAACATATCTTCTTAATGCCGACGTGTTTATGACGAGTTAAGATAATTCAATGTATTTCAACGATTTATTATCATTTGTTGATTGAATTTAATTTAATTTTAGTTTAATTTAATTTTGTGCTGGGTTCTGTCTTCATTTTACTATTTAATGGACAATCGCTAAACATTGGGTTCAATTTAATGCGAGTAACTTCTTCTTCTTTTCTAATATGGCCCCATCGAACCATGCGATGATTTCGCCAATGTCAAGGTAATAAATACAGTATTCAAAAATCTAAAATCTTGCTCACATAGAAAACTGTCATTTCAAATAAGTCTAAGACGAGTTTAAGGTTTTTGTAGAGGCCGATAAAGTTTGTTTTATAAATAAGAAAATTGCTTTTTAAAAGTGTAATTACGTTATGTCTAATGTCTGTAACCAATACGTAAATGGTCTCAATGAAATCGGCGATTCTGAAAATTCAACCTGCCTAAAAATATAATAAGAATTGTTATCCTATTTTTTAAGTCCAAACATTGTAATAAATCAATTAAATAATTGTATTGCATCGCCAGCCTATTGAATATAGAATATTGATAAAATTTGACAAGTCAAAGAGACTTTGCAGCCGTACATGTAACGAGATACGGGGGTATAATCATACGTATGAGGTAAGATCTCGATCGCCCTAGCTATTAAAGTAAAGCTTGTACTTACCTTAACAGGCACGGTGCACGCATATGGCTGGCACGGATCTGCAACAATATTTTTAATATTATGTAAGTACGTAAATTCTGAGAGGAGCTACGAATAATAATAAGTCAAGAAGCGTAATTCCCTAACAGTTGCCGCTTCGATTGTCATTCCACTTACGCATACAAACTAACAGCAATGCAAGCGTGACACCTGTCACTCCGACAGACAATACTTGCACGCGATTAGTCCGCGCGTCGTGATTGTGTCCGCCTACTTGCGGTAAGGGAAGCGTGCGTGGATCGCATGCATCCAGTCGTCAAGTATGGTGTCCTAAAATATTTATTTACATACATATGAAAGGTGAGTCCTCTATTTTTCATATCTGAATGGCTTCTACACAGGGGCGTGCAGTGGATTTTGACAGAGGAGAGGCATATTGCCAACAAAATCCGTATTGGTACGAAGCGTGTCGGGCAAATTTACGTATGCTTACAAGCACTGCTTATATGCCTGTAAGGGATGAACGCGTCTGCTTCTACACCACTTCACACAACACGATGGCATATTTTTCTAATGTATTAGAGCAAAAATACAATGATAACGTCACGATAACGGCTCGACTCGAGCGTCCCGGCCGAACTAATTCGCCGCGCGGTACATATTTTAAGCCCCGCCCCCTCCGGTTCACTTCGCGTGGAATGATTTATCGGGCTTTGTTACTCTTCTTGAGTTATTATTATTCGTAGGAGAGGAGGCCTGTGCCCAGCAGTGGTATGTATAAATATAAGCTGGAGATGATGACGACAACACTGCTACGCAGCTGATACGAAGGACACTGCTACCTAATACTGTTGGTTTAATTTAATTGTCAATCATTTTAGTGGTCTAATGTAGGTACCTACTTACATTAGAATACCTATCTGAAATTGAACTAATTAAGTCTAAATTAGTAAGTTAACTACTTTACTAATTCAAAAATGCAACTAACTAATAGGTTGGTATTTGATTAAATGAGACTTCAAACTTCTTTTCTTAAATTATCCTTATTTCGCCAAACACAGAAAAACACGCTCATAAATAAATAACATTAAATTAAAAAAACCCACGCATTAATGGAGTAGGTAACTATCAAACTATAATTAAAAAAAAACAATTGTCCGGCAAAAATAGCTTACATCACTTGGGGAAAGAGCTGATATTCTTGAAACAAACTGCTGGACCGAATTTTACCAAACATGATAATAATAATAATAATAATAATAATATCTTTATTTGCAGTAAATGTAGTGAAAGGATGGTACATAATTCAGAGAACCATACATTCAGACTTTAATAAGCCATGCAAATTTGTTACAATTACTCAATACTACACATTAACAATTATAATATTACTAAGTTATCAAATAGGTTAATGATTATTAGAACCAATAAACACTTAAAAATTTAAATTCACAGAATGAGGTTTACAATAAAAAAAAATATATATATATACAATCATTTCACACTTAATAATCTAGAAATTCTTTTAAAGAATAGCAACATTTTCCCTTTAAATATGAGTGTAGTTCCTTTTTGAATTTAATCAGGGGTAATTTGCTGATCTCCTCAGGTAGGTGATTAAATATTTTAATACACATAGCGTAACAGCTACGCCTCTTCATGACTGTGTGCATTCTTGAGGGCACCAGTCTATGTGGGTATCGCGTATTAAAATTAGTTGTGTCGCTTTTCGTTTTAAACAAATCACGGTGCGTTTTAACAAAGACACATACTTCATATATATAGATTGAGTATACAGTTAACAAATTTAGTTCAATAAAATAGCTTTTGCACGATGTCCTTTGAGAAATATTGGAAATTGCTCTAATACATTGTTTCTGTGCGACAAAAATACGATTAATATGTGAGGAATTTCCCCAGATTATAATTCCGTATCGTATATTGGACTCTACATATCCGTAGTATGCCTTTAGAGCGGTTTTTTTGTCAGTCACCTTAGTCAATCGCCATATAGCATAAGCAAATCTATTAATTTTTGAGCAGACTTTATCAACATGCGATTCCCAAGTGCATCGATCATCGAGAACGAAGCCCAGAAATGTAGTGCTATCACATTCTATTAGATTCTGATCATTGTAAATAATATTAATTGTATCTTTTTTCCCTCTTTGATTAATAAATTGAATATATTTTGTTTTTCCTATATTAGCTTGTAAATTATTATTCTGTAACCATTTCATTATTTCATTTATAGTATCATTAATAGCTTTGTTGTAGTTTAGATTATTCATGTCAGATATCACTATTGAAATGTCATCTGCAAATAAAGTGCAGTCGTGGACTGTAACCAAAGGCAGGTCATTTATATACAGCAGAAAAAGTATTGGGCCTAGGATAGTTCCTTGTGGTACACCCACTCTATTATATTTTAAGTCTGACCTGTAGTTTTCTCGTATTTTTTTGGTATTTCCACCTGTTATTTCTACCATTTGACGTCGATTGCTGAGATAACTTTCAAGCCACTTATAAACTAAACCTCTTAGGCCATAGGTTTCACACTTTTTTAGTAATAACTTATGAGAAACATGATCAAAAGCTTTACTCATGTCGAAAAAGACCGCTACCGTTTTGTTTTTTTTGTCTACATTATCTACTATTTTGTTTATCAAGTTAAAAGTTGCTAGAGTTGTAGATTTACCTTTCTGAAAACCATTCTGTTGATTACATAAGATATTATACTTATTAATAAAATTCATTATTCTTATGTACATAACCTTTTCTAGGACTTTGGCAAATATTGGTATTAGTGTAATAGGCCTGTGACTACCTGGAAGGTTTTTATCACCTGTGTGTGTATCACGGCCGAGTAAGACCAGGCGGCGGTTTATATAAAAAGTGCAGTGTTTTTAAGTAATAAAAAAAATGGAACAAGTAAACGCGACCAACGCTACCTTGCCCGCGCCGCAGCCGTTTGATCTCGCGTCTATCACCATATCAGCAAGAATCGCACCGTTCTGGCGAGAGATGCCGAAGCTTTGGTTCTCCCAGTTTGAGGCCATCATAGCGCAGCAACGACTAGGCCAAGAGGCCAAGTTCGACCTAGTCATTGCCAAATTGGGCAAAGAAGAGCTCAACGCAGTCAGCGAGCTACTGGAGAATGCGAGCAAAGAGAAGAACTACGCGACGCTAAAAGAGAGACTACTGAGGACCTACCAGGAGAGTGCTGACAGCCATTTTAACCGGCTGGTCAAGGAATTAGAGTTGGGGGACCAAAAGCCGTCGCAACTGTACAGAAGGATGGCAGATGCTGGACGGAACTCGGGCGTCGCGGAGGACACGGTCAAGAAACTCTGGCTGCAGAGGCTCCCACCGGCAGTGCGAACAATACTGGTCGTCAGCGAGGACGCAAAATTAGAAAACCTGGCGGCCATGGCCGATAGAATTATGGAATCGTTGGACCACGGAGTAGTCGCGGAAGTAACAGCTTCAGCTACGCCTACGCCATTAAATTTCGGCGAGGGAAGCGCGGCGCTCATAGAAGGATTCAAGAATATGGCACTGGAGTTGCAGCAGTTGAGAGGAGAAATCAGCGAAATTCGAGGCAGGCCGAGGGAAAGACAAGGCAACAAGTGGCAGCGTAACCGGTCACGCTCCAGTTCAAGAGGAGCAGCCACCAACCCCAACTGGCTCTGCAGATATCACTTCAAGTTCAGAGAACATGCCCAGAACTGCTATCAGCCGTGCGCGTGGGGCCGCAGACAGACAAGCACAGGACAGCAAGCGCAAGGGGCGCCTCACACAGCAGCAGCGCCGTATGCAGGTCAACAGGTGCAGGGGACATCGTACTCCTGGCCAGCGCAGCAGGGAAACTAAATGCGGTACACCCTGTAGCGGCTGGGGGGTGCAGTATGCCGTCGGACAACCACCGCTTGTGCGTCATGGACTACAAAAACGGTATGACTTTTTTAGTTGATACAGGAGCGAACGTCTCGGTAGTGCCAGTGAATCGTATCAGTGCTAGTAACAGACAGGAGTGTAACTATAAACTATATGCAGCCAACAACTCCGAGATTAAAACTTATGGTGTTACGTCGTTGGAACTGAATTTAGGACTCCGTAGAGCGTTCAGGTGGACGTTTATCATTTGTGATGTGCAGCAGCCGATTCTAGGAGCAGACTTTTTAAAAGCGCACAAACTAGTTGTAGACTTGTACAATAGGAAATTAGTAGATAATGTAACCGAATTGTGTTCATATGGGTCAATTATATGTAGCGATCAGCCGTCCGTTAAAAGCATTCAAGATGATAACCCTTACCGTGACATCTTGGAGCAATACGCGGAGGTAACCAAACCCATTTCGTTTAAGGAACCTACAAAGCACAGTGTAAAGCACTATATTGAAACCACAGGTCCACCAGTTTACGCGCGGTCGCGGCCATTGCCGCCGGACCGATATCATAAAGTTAAAGAAGAGTTTCGCCTAATGCAAGAGTTAGGTATTTGCAGGCCGAGCAAGAGTCCCTGGGCGAGCCCGCTGCACGTAGTTCCGAAGAAAGATGGCCAGATCAGACCATGCGGAGACTACAGGAGGCTGAAGGCGGTCACGAAGCCAGACCGGTACCCGATCCCCAGGTTGCAGGATTTTACCTACGGTCTAACAGGTAAGAAAATTTTTACAAAACTAGACATAAACCGTGCTTACCACGCTATAGAGATAGCACCGGAGGACATAGAGAAGACGGCCATTATTACGCCGTTTGGCTTATTCGAATTTCCGCGGATGACATTTGGCTTACGAAACGCCGCGCAGACTTTCCAACGCTTTATGAATTCGGTATTACAAGATGTAGAGACCTTCACAGATCAACAAGGTTCTAACTCCTATCTATTTTGTTACATAGACGATGTGATCATAGCTTCAGAAACGGAACAGGTTCATAGGAAACACCTGATGGCAATTTTTGAAAGGTTCAGCAAAATCGGTTTGACAATCAACCTGAGCAAATGTAAGTTCGGAAGCTCGGAAGTCGAGTTCCTAGGATATTCAGTGTCACCGTTAGGATTGAAGCCGTTAGAGGATAAAGTTAAGGCAATTTCAGACTTTCCGCGACCGGAAACCGTAGAGCAACTTCGACGTTTCCTTGGAATGATTAACTTTTATAGATTACACTTAGAGAAAGCAGCCCTTGTGCAGTTACATTTGAACAAATTTTTACACAATGCGAAGAAAAAAGATACTACGAAAATTGAATGGGACCCCGAATCGAACGCAGCGTTTGCCCAATGTAAAGAAAGCTTAAAAAGCGCTGTTACGTTGTCGCATCCGTTGCCGGACGTCCCATTATCACTCATGACCGACGCATCGGGCGTCGCTGCTGGTAGCGTTCTACAGCAGAGAGTAGGTAACGAATGGAAACCCCTAGGATATTTTTCAAAGACATTTTCCGACGCTCAAAAGAAATATAGCACCTACGATAGAGAGCTTCTAGCAATTTACATGTCCATCGTACATTTCAGACCGCATATTGAAGGCAGAAGATTAATAATTTATACCGACCACAAGCCTTTGACTTACGCATTAAGTAAAGTAGGTACAACCAAGGAAACGCCGAGGCGAGCTAGGCAGTTAATGTTTATAAGTGAGTTCACTAATGAAATACAACACATAGACGGTTCACAGAATAATGTTGCTGACGCGCTATCACGGGTAGAAAATGTTGCAACAATAACATGCCCCAACACTGTTGATTTCGACGAACTAGCTCAGGCACAGGAAGGCGATACTCAAATTACTGAACTGATTGCAAAAGGCGTCCAAATGAAACAGCTTTGTTTGCCTACCACAGGTACAATGATTTATTGTGAAATGACATTAAATAACGCACGACCTTATGTACCAGAACGATTCCGTAAAACAATTTTTCAGGCAGTTCACAACATTAGCCATCCAGGTATTAGGACTACACGTAAAATGGTTACGCAAAGGTACTATTGGCCGCAGATGAATAAAGATATAGGTTTATGGACTAAAGCTTGCTTAGATTGCCAAAAATGTAAGGTAAATAGGCACACAGTCTCAGGACTAGAAAGTTTCCAGGACGCAGAAAGATTCGATCATCTCCATGTAGACCTAGTAGGACCTTTACCTACCACACAGCAAGGCTTTAGGTATTTAGTAACTTTAATTGACCGTCGTACACATTGGCCGGAAGCTATCCCAATCGTTGACATGACAGCAGAAACTGTAGCTAAGGTAATTTACGATAATTGGATTTGTCGATTTGGGTGCCCGAGTAAAATAACTACAGACCAAGGTAGACAATTTGAAAGCGATCTCTTTAGTAATCTCATGAAGTTTTTAGGTATACAGAGAATCCGGACCACAGCTTATCACCCAATGAGTAACGGAAAAATCGAACGTTGGCATAGATCATTGAAAGTTGCATTAACAGCTAGGTTAGCAGACAACGCTTCCTGGATCGATGAACTTTCCACAGTCATGTTAGGACTTCGAGCTGCATGTAGAACCGATAATGACGTCAGCTCAGCAGAAATGGTCTATGGCCAAGCCTTACGGTTGCCTGGTGATTTTTATGTCAAATCCGCAGTAACTTGTAACGATTCTTTTACATTTGTAGATACATTGAAAACAGTCATCGATAATTTGCGACCCACGTCACGAGCGATTAGCGATTCGCGAAAAATGTTTGTTCATAAGGAGTTGGAAAACTGCTCGCACGTTTTCATTAGGAACGATATGGTTAAGAAACCGCTGACCCCTACATATAATGGCCCATACCGCGTTTTAGGTAGGCGGAATAAGGTTTTTAAGATTCAGTTGCCTAACAGAAATGTAGATGTATCCATCGATAGGCTAAAACCAGCTTTTATGTTGCACGACGATTCCTATGGTTGTAAAGTTAAAAATGTTGTTATCAATATGGGCGAGAAAAACGATGAGCAGAAAACGCCATCAGTTTCTTCCTCGCAAACGCCTATGTTACGTACCACGCGCAGTGGCAGAGTTGTAAACAGACCAGTAAGGTTTTTAATCGATGAGTAATAGCATAAGTAACACTTCACAGGCACAGTACACATTACGCAGTATAATAACAGTAACACATCCTCCTGTGCGGATTGGAATGCCCACAGGTGAACACAAGTATTTAAGGATTTTTACCATTATCAATTGTTTCACAGAATATACTTCATGAAGGTCCCGCTAATTTGTTTTACAATGAGGATTCAGACACCATCATTTTCCTAGGACCTTGGTACGTCGGTACCTAAATTAGCATTTCGTTCACATGTAAACTACCTCTACATGTGAACCATCATTGTATATAATCAATATTTTCAGCATCAAGACGGGCTCTGAAACACGAGTTCCGCAATTAGTTAGGCATTACAGTACTGACCGCAAAAGTCTACTGTGACATTATATTATGTTGTAACTTGTAACTTGTAACTAGAACAGCGAATCGAGTCTATTAAAAGTATTAGAATAAGCATAGTTAAGCAAAATTTATTATACAAATACGTGTATTTTGTACAGCACACTTATTCACTATCAAGAAGTCTTGTAGTCGACTGTCGGAATTTTACTTTAAAATTTTTTTTTTTTGCCACCAAACATGGGCTGGAATCAGAGCAAAGAAAAAGACACTAACTCTCACAATACCATAGCGATTGCAAGAGTTGAGACTATGTCTAATCAAGTCGAGTCGAAACTGAACTATGTTGGAGTTGGACTCATCATAGTTGGTATCATAATCATGATACTGTGTTGCTATCTGATTTATTCAAAGTGTAAGCAGTGCGCGAAAGCGTGGCTTCGGAAAACCGTTAACAATTTGCCGCCATCAGACGTTAAAGTCCAGGCTATACCAGTGAATATACCTCAGCAGACATACCATTAGTAAAGTGTAACATGTGTTAGTTTAAAATTTAAAGTGGAGTTAATTTTGTAACCTAAATATAGTTTAAACATTGTGACGCAGTGTAAATGTAAGTAGTTATTGCCACTCAGCAAATAAAACACCTGTATGTAATTGTAAACAGCCTTTAATAACAAGATATTTTGTTTCACGTTCACAGAATGACTTTGTTAGCAAATTGTAATCGCCACGGCGATAAAGCCGGTGGCACACAGGTAACTTAGTATTGTTTTCATATAGCATTTGATTGATTTAATATTTTTGTGTAAAGAGTACCCCTTTTATTTTCTTTTTTTTTCAAAAAGGGGGGGAATGTTGTGGCGACTCCGCGATAACGCTTTTAGTCGCATCAGCATTCTTGCCATACAATTCCCGGGCACGGCGCACACCAGTCAGTCGCTTAGCACCTTCCAACCAGATTACTCGCGTTAACCTAGTGTGCACCCCGCCTGGTCTAGATAGTCTCTGTAGTTCCTTATTTCCTGTCTTTCTACTGTGTGAATTATTTCGTGTAACCTTTGTATCCGTGATTGATTCTTGAACATTATATTTAGTGAACACAAACTTTATTTTATTCATCACCACTCGGCCGGTTCCTTTTCTTAGCAACTCTAACAAATGCTAAACCTGTTTTAAATATCGGTTTTACAATTGACACTTTTAAATTATCAGGAAATATTCCTTGTTGAAATGTGAGATTAATCAGAAATGAAAGTACTGGGGCAATGATATCACGGGTTAACTTAATTATATTTGTTGGAATGTCATCATAGCCCACGGAACGGGTATTACTAAGTCTCTTTATTATATTTGACACCTCTGTTGGGTCTGTAGGAGAGATGAACATGGTTACATTGTTATGTTTTAAGGTATGGCTATATTCCTTAAATTTTGTACTAAAATCGAAACCATTATTCGTAGTATTAATAAAATATTCATTGAAAGCATTGGCAATATCATATGGTTTCGTCAAGACATTGTTGGAATGATTAATTTTGTCAATAAATTTATATTTTTTATTATGTTTTCCCATATCTTTATTTATTATGTCCCAGCTAGCTTTCGAAATGTTCTTAGCATTGTTTAAACAAGCTTTATTAACATTTTTTTTAGAGGTTGTTATACACTTCTTTAATAGTTTATTATAATTATTATAATTGAGCCTATTTTCAAGTGTTTTGCTTTTGTAATACAAAAATCTTAAGTGTCGCTTAGTTTTTAATGCATTTTTTAAACCCTTAGTGATCCATCTTGTATTTTTATATAATTTTGTAATTTTTGTTGTACTAATAGGAAAGCATAAGTTAAAAAGTAAAGTATACATCTCATGGAACTTATTGAATGCTATATCAGTATCGGATTCTGAGTAGATTTCCTTCCATGATAAGCTCTTTAAACATTCGCAGAACTTTTCAATGTATTCCTGACAAAAAATTCTTCTCTTGAGATATTTATAGGAAGGAGGAACATACTTGTCAGACTTCGGTATTCGAAGCAATTGACCCGTGTTGTGGTCAGAAAGACCTAATGGAAGCACTTCACCTGTTGCACTAGGGATATTTGATAATATTTGATCGATACAGGTATTTAACCTTGTTGGTGATGTAATGTGTGCTCGAAAGTTGTGATTTTGGATAATTCTATTGAATTCGTCTAGCGCTTTACTTGGTTTTAATATATCAATATTGAAATCACCCGCTATAATAATATTCTTTTTTCTCTTGCTCTTAAGAATTTCAAGTAATCTGTCGAGTTTATTTAAGAATATGTTATAATTGGAGTTTGGAATTCTGTATATACAAATAATAATGCATTTTATCTGTTTAATTTCAGTCCCACAAATTTCAAAGTCGAATTCGCTTTTTAGGTCATTAAGAATATTAAGGGGTGTGGTTTCCAGATAGTCTCTGCACATTATACAAGTTCCCCCTCTTTTTTTTGCCCTTGAGAACCAGGCTGCCAGTTTAAAACCGTTAACATTAATATTGGGCTCGTGTCCCATTTGTACAAAGGTTTCAGATAAACACATTACGTCTACGTATTTGCCACCATCCTGATACAGATCGTCTATAGTAATTTCAAGTACATCCCTTTTACCCAACAGACCTGCTATGTTTTGGTGAAGTACAAGCAATGTATTAAATTTGTTATTACAAGCCTTTGAGTCTAAATCTTTAATCAAGAAAAAAATCGTTTTCTGTTTGAGTAGAAATAGATTCCCGATGAGAATTAGCAATAGCAGTAGTACATTTTTGGCTGTTTGAAGTATTTAATTTATCCTCATTTAATACAAGGGATCCATCTGTAGAACTCTTACAATTATAGCGATCTATCTCAATAATGCGTTCGCCTAGGTCCATGAATATAATTCTCAATGCTACATTGTTTATGAATCCAGATCTTTTATTAAACATTTTGCTCGAGTATTCTAGTTTCTCATTGCTGTCAAGCAGATAGGCATACTTATACTTACAAACATCGTCATTCAGAATTCTATTAAAAGTTTCAATACGATTGTTGAATAAAACTCCGAATTGATGCAATTTAAAAGTGGGACCACAAAGAATTACATTAGTGTGCTTGATTTTTCCTAGTTGACTTCTTATGAATTTTACTACTTCGTAATAGTTTGTAGTGTTTTCAAAGTCCGATGCACCAATTAGTATTACACAATAATCTTCCATTGTAAATGCCTTTGTTTTTATTTCAACGTCCTTCAACAGCTCATAAATCCTGGCGTCCGTTCTAATAAAGTGGCAGATTTCGTATGTCTCAAATGTGTTTCGAGCCGTCTGTATAACCTTGTTAGCGCTGTTGCTACTGATAATACATAATTTCCTTCGGTGTACGACAGGGGGACAGTTTGGTTCTTTTGTTTTTACATGGACCTGCGTTTCCAGGCGATCGCAGATCCTTTCTTCCGATCCTGTTGATACCGATTTTATCATCTGTGTGCGGGTTGAGTAGTCAATTGCAGAAAGTGTCGGCGAAACGAGCTGCGGTGCATCGTCATCACTATCCAAGATGTCTATATTTATTTTTGCAGCGAGTAACCTTTTTTTTATAGGTGTTTTTTTCATAGGCGTTAGTTTTCTGATTGGCCCATTATCGGTTAGGAGTTTTTTATAGATATCTCCTTTTCTTTGCTGGTCAACTATTTTTTTATGTAGTTCGGCCACTTCCGTGTTAAGTCGATCTATCTCTAGATGCGCACTTGCTAGTTGAAGGGACAAGGCGCTAACTTCTGATTTCAATTCGTCAATCTGTGGATTGTCAATGCATGAAATATTCGGAAGGCTATGCGAACTAATATCCAGATCAGTATTTCCCTCTAATTCCGTATCGGACTCCGGGTCAGAAAGTGCTTCAGGCCAACGTTGACATTTATTTTGTATTGGTTTTCTAATTGTGACATTTTCCCGATCAAGTGTTTTTAAGTTGGGTTGTTGATTAGATTTTCCCGATAGAGACTGAGAATCATTTTGTGGCGATTGGAGAAGCCGCGGCAATCCAGAATCCGCTTGTGAATCTTCACTTTTTTTCTCTGGAACCTTCGATATTTGGTGTGATGTCAAGGCGGTATCTACATACTTTTTCGAGATAGCTGGTGTGATATTTTTCTTCAGCTGTGATTTAACTTGTCGGCATTTACTGCACGTCCACGCCCCTTTTCGTTCATTGTCCATCAAGTTGTAAATTTTTTCGTAGTTTGTACAATGCAGGTCGTATGAGTATTTACATGAATTGCACGTGAGGAAGTGCTTTCCAGGAATTTTCTTATTGCACTGAGCACACGTAGGTTTGGCCAACATTGCGAATAAAATTAAAAAATAATATGAGAGTACAGCACAAATAATGAAGTGTTGATCAGTGTTTATGTCCTTTACTCCTGTGTCAATGTCCGCTTTGATCGTATGTCAGGCGTCGGCGCTGAGCTGACCGGCGCGATTCCAACTGCGAAACACTCCGGTCGCGGGCGAATTAAATCCGTTGGGTTAAAAATTTGAAATGTTTTTTCTTGTAATTTTTAAACTATTGCGTACTTTTAAAAACTGTTTTCACCACTGGGTTCCTTTTTTGACTGTCTACACAACGATATGTGTTTAAAGACAAAACAACGATGGTAAAAATTCCGTTACTTGCACTAATTTCGTCAAAAAAGAATTATCGGCTTTTTTTTCCACTGCACTCCTTGATCCACTGTCCAGAAAGTGGTGTAACACTAAAGTACAATTGTTTATTTTCCAAAAATTGTATTCAGTATTGAGATCGATACTGGTACAAAAGTTGTCCGTCTCACTCACTCGCGCAGCAATGGAGCGAGAGGTTAGATAAGATGTCGACACGAAATAAATAATTGAGTGCGAGTGCGAATCTAAAATGCACTGATAGTTCACGTAATTACGCAAATTTGACACTATTTGCGTTACACTAAGGTTTATTGTACACTGTGTCTTTATTAAACGATCCTTATTTAATTTGTTTTTGTTTATATTTTTTGCACTGGTTCAATACACGTCCGACAACTTCGCTTAACTTCGTAGACAAACATGGCTAAGATCCACCGCAAGGAAGCTGGTTTTCGAATGAAAAAACAGAGACAGACATACGCACGCACGCACGCACACACGCACACACATCACACACACATCGACGTCAAACTTATTAACAGCCCTCTTTCTGCGTCGGGTGTTAATAACTAGTGTCCGACCGAAACTGATTTTTCAGCCGAAACCGAACTTTCGGTCTTGCTCTATGTTTCGGCCAAAACCGAAACTGAAACTTATAAAAACATTTAAAATTACGATTATTTACTGAAATTTACTGTTTTTTTAACATTTATTAACACATGTTTATACTTACCAAATCACTCAATTGCAAAATATAACCTCAACTCACGATTAAATGAACGGTGGCGAACTGAGCCGGGGCCCCGCCGGCGAGCAAGCACGAGTTAGCTGCGAAGTTTACCGAACGACGCACGAAAATTCACGAACACTCGAGTTACGCCGGGGTCGAAGGTTTCGGTTATATTTTGGCCGAAACTGGTCGAAACTGAAACCGAAACCGAAATTTCGGTCGGTCACTATAAATAACTTAAAAAAATATGAGCACTTCACTACATCACTACATAGTATAAAATAAAGTCGCTTTCTCTGTCCCTATGTCCCTATGTATGCATATATTCTAAATTGCACAATCTGGACAGATCTGTTCTGTTCGCCAGTCCATTATGGTTGCCTGGTAAAGATCGCTCTGTAGCGATAAGGCCGCCTATTGTTACCTTGTAATATTCTGTATACCTTTTTTCTGTTTTGGTTGTTATATGTGGTGTTCAATAAAGAGTTATTGTATTGTATTGTATGCTTATATCTTCAAAACTACACAACGGATTTTGATGCGGTTTTTTTAATAGATAGAGTGATTCAAGAGCAAGGTTTTTATGTATAATTCTACGCAGAAGAAGTCGCGGGCAGAAGCTAGTTAGTTAATAATAATAAAAACACGTTTGAAAGGATGAAACGCGTGCGCGAACGAAGAGCGTTACTCGAACGTCGGACTCCTTTCTGATCTGTTTAGCGAGACTACAAAACTAACTACAATGTACCTATGTATTTACTGTACATAGGGTGAATTTAGCTGTGTAAGTACAAGGAAAGAAACAAGTTTTAGTGAAAGCCCGTCCATAACCGAGCCATAACCAGTTGATAAGTTTATTTACTGTAAAACCACCACCTAAATTTTTCATTGTGAGTTTTACTAAAACATACATGTAGGTACTTACCTACTCACTAGTAGAATGGCGAATCAAGCAAAATAAAGGGCACGTCACGTAAAAGTACACAAACCACACACTCCACAAGAAAGATACAAATAAATGATTTAATTTGTCTACATCAATAGGTAGGTACAATCATGCTATGCACTGCAAGTTCACACTTCACAAGTTACTTATGTAAGTATATTATTTACTTATCTAATACTTAATAATTTTGACAATAAATATCATTCTAACCGCGCTAGCATTGTTAATCCAACGCAATTTTAACGGAACAAATGAAAGTAGAAACAAAAGAAAGTCTATCCTGTCATTCGCGCATAACTTTTTTTTTATTTCTCGAAGAACTAGGTACAAAATTTTAAAATAAATCACCAGCTACTTTAATTGTTTGGTTTTTTAAGCAGTCCTCTTCATAATATTTTTTTCTTAAAATAAAGAGATTAGGTAAATTGATATTCGTTTTGGTAAAATATGTAATAGTAACAAATAATAAATTTATTAAACGTGATATTGTAATTTAAATTGGTTATCAATTTTTCAATTACATTTCTCAAAATAATTCAGTTCCGTGCACGTGTAATAATGTAATAGTCATCAAGGAAAGAAAGAGCTTACTGTTTCATTCTAAAAACATTTGCGTATTGTGGGACACGACATGAAGCAGTGAACTACTAGCCACTAGCCCACTATTTCATGAGAGATCACTTTTTGCATGGATTTTGCGGAGTAAACCTTGCTAAAAACATTTGTCCATATTTGCATCAGTTTTTTGGAACCGGCATAAAACAACTCTGAATGTAATTTTATTAACAGTATGGATGCATGGGCTTATGATTCTTTGTCTTTCCTATTTTAAACAGATTTCGTGGTGTGCGTGACGTGTGTCAAAATGTCATTATACTGTCACTGTCATTTCCCCTTCACTAACTTCACTTTTCGAAGTTTTCGAGAAGAATGAGAAGATAGCGAGTAGCGAGCGAGTGTGCGGGCAGTGCGCAATCGTGTTAATGAATAGTGACTGGGCATGCGGTACCTTATAATTATTTTACAATAATAATAATTACAGTAAAAAATAAACTGCAGCAATCTAAAAAAACCCAGTCGACAATGTCTCAACCGGAAATCGAGAAATTATCGTTAAGTTAGTACAAAACTGAACAATAACCTCAGTTCTTTACGTTACACGTTTACAATTTTGTTACTAAAATACTTTTTTCAGAGGAGATTTTCACATCTGATAAGAGAGGAAACGACGAAACTGGTGATGGGACCGAAGATAAGCCCTTTAAGACTATTCTGCAGGCGATGCGCCATGCGGGAAAAGAGCCATTTCCTACCATTTATGTTGACGCGAAAGAAGATGGTAAAGTGTATGATGTGGCAGCAAAGTCTCAGTTGAAAAAGATTCAAAAGATCTGGTTGAGGGAGAGCCATAAGGCTGCCGACAAGGCTAAGGCGGAGGAAGAGGGCAATGAAAAGAGAGCGCAGAACTTTGAAGAAGCAAAGAAAATAGTAATTAAAGAGGACCCTAGCTTACCTAAGGCTACTCTCGTGAAAATTTATGAAAGTAAGTGTTTTGGTAACTTTAGGTGTAGTATGTTAGAAATAGAGATTATAAAAAACTATTTATGAATGCCTACAATGTCCTCTGCAAAAAAACTAATAAAAAGGTGCCACAAATATTATAAAGTTGGTATTGATGCTTGATTTGGTTAATAACTTGCTATTAATATCATTAGAGTGCAAGAATTGATTTAATTTCATGGTTTTCTAGTATGATGCAATAAGCCATCTTGATGTGACACTGTGGCTGCATTATGTATATGTATCCTGCATACTTAATGTCATATTGCATCATGCTGCAGCTGAATAGATTAATTTTTATTTAGCTATTCTATTATTTAAAATTGCATGCTTAATAAATAAATAGTGTATTTATAATGCTTGAACCTCAAATTTGTATTTTTTATGTTTATTCATGTTTTTTTGCTTTCGTTTAAACATAATATATGTTTTACTTTATATTGATAATTTTAATAGTACAATAATTGTGTATTATTATGTGCGATACAGAATCTCAGGCAACTGAGTTCCATCTATGTTTGAATTATAGTTTATTCCTGATCAGCAAACATTGTAAAACAGTGTAAAACATTGTAATATTTTAATTTCATGAAACCTTAACAGTTTAGTTAGGGGCGTTAGTTTTTTTTTTTACACCAGGAGCCTTGGTTACCACCTAGACCTAGTTACGCTTCTGTTTTATCATCAAGCCTAATAAAATTGTGGTCCAACATCTGCTGTTTTCATTTAAAAAAAAGCAATGATAATCTTAAAAAGTAGTTTGCAGGTGATCATTCATTTCTTAAAATCACACTTGTATTTTAGTGCCTCTCGTTGTGCATGAGCCACATTTTTTTTTTGTTAATGACTTGGTTCGTTTTATGTGATGATGTATTGAATGTTGAGTACGGTTGTAATTGTGATGCTGACAATTAGGTAATTTTTTTTATATGTAGTGTTTACATTACAATATGCAATTATACCTCACATACATAAATAAATTATTGTTTCTCTAGAATATAATATTTGTGTTAATGTTAACTGTATTGCATTAGCTCCGGAGCACCGTGGCAATCGCATATGCATTCGAGGCTGGGTGCACAGGCTGAGGAGGCAAGGCAAAGCTCTGACCTTCCTCACCATTCGGGATGGCACTGGCTACCTGCAGTGCGTGCTGCATGGACAGCTCTGCCAAACTTACAATGCCCTGGTCCTGTCCACGGAGTCATCTGTTGCCATATATGGAACATTGGAGGCTGTGCCTGAAGGGAAACAGGTAAACTAAAAAATAAACTTCTTATGAAAATTTACTTTCATTATTTTTGATTACTGAACAGAATGAGTTTAAGTATTTTCCTTATTTGCTTAAGGAAGTTTGTGTAGTTTAGGAAACCCAATAATATAGACTTATAGTGTTGCTATACTTTTTGCAATATTCCTTTATTACCATCCTATTAAAAGGTAATGAAATTATATGACAATAAAGTAATATTATTTTCAACACAGTTGCTCGTAAATTGAGTCTTATTGCACCGCATTTAAACTCATAATACAGCTTATTACGCACAAGTGCTGTAATAATATTACCGCACGAGTGCGGTAATATAAACTTTTTTTTAATCTCAGCAAACGGTTCAGTATCAATAAGAACAAGGAATATTTTCGTGAATATTAAACTATTTTACTTTAAAGATGATAAATAAACATTTAATTTCGACAAATTATTCATTTTTATCTAAAAAGGGACCATAATTTGAATATTTAAGACATTAATTAATTAGTTTATTATAATTTTAATATTAGGCTGTTTAGGAGTCTGTGTCAGTGTCTTCGTCACGCGCGTGCTAAGTGCACAGCGCGCATGCGCGAGTGCTGCGCGCGGATTGGCGCGGAGAAATAATATCTGCCGCCATTTTTCACTGATATTGTTGATTCAGACTTTGTTATTTTATTACTTTAAAAATTACGAGTTCAAGTAATAAAGAAATGTAGTGTCCGTCGCTGGAAATACTAAAATATGTTCGGACAATGTTCGGACAGTTATATCAGTAAGAAATCCAAGGTGTTAATTACCAAATGATAAAGTAAAGTTCTAAAGCAGCTCCAGGTAAGCAATGTCTGGTAACAAAGGTAAACTAAAGTTCTTAAAGTCCTTTTATTAACTACATTTTATTTATTTTTCCTCGCAAATGTGTTGAAAAACGTCGTATGCGACGCGTGTGCTTTGGTAATTACACATCTCGGCTCTCTTACCCGCGCTCGCTGTCGCTCGCGCGTACAATACGCCTCGTGTGTAATTACCAACATAGCACACTTGTATCATAATGTACTATAGTAATATATATTCTGAGAGGAAGCCTGTGGCCCAGCAGTGCGAGGTGTATAGGCTGAAGATAATGATGATTACGGCTACTATGGATGAAAGGGGGCGACTATGTAAGGCTTTTTACTTCATTCATACATACGTACATAAATCACGTCTTTATTCCTTACGGGGTAGACAGAGCCTAACGTAACACGACCTAAACGCCATGTTTAGCATGATTGTGGGCATTACTTCATCATTGTTTAAAATTAAAAATTTGGTAATAAGGACATTGCCTCTTATGAAAAATCTAAAACCCCATTTATGAAACGTAAATACCTCAATGTAAACTGTTTGCCTGATGAAGCTAGCGAAAAATAATTATAATCATATTTTTTGTAAATGCCTGCTCTATGTTATTGTAATGTAAGATTGTGTGAAGGCTCCAGGAGGGCACGAGCTGTCAGCAGACTACTGGGAGCTGGTGGGGCTGGCGCCGCCCGGCGGTGCGGACGCCATCCTCAACGAGGAGGCTCTAGTGGACGTGCAGCTCGACAACAGGTCAGTTTCATTATTACTGACTGTCTCTTTAGCCTTTAAACGTTCCACTGCTGGCAGCAGCCCTTAGAATGAAAAGGCTTGAGCTGCAAGGCTGTCCTGCTGGGGCTCATTGCAGATTGGGAAATTTACACACACCATTGACAGTTTTCTCAATATCCGTTCCTGGACCAAAAAGCTCATCATTGACCGCTCATCTACCTTAGAAATTTACATTAAATGAAATTCTTTCATTAAGACGGTCATTAAAAGCAACCGACTACAAATTACTGAAACAACCGACCTCATGTTCGTCTTACTTGATGCGGATAGCGATGTACACGTTCGAACTCCCTCAAAACAGGACAAGGAACCCAGAGGGATGGCAAACCTAGCCAATAGGCTATATGTTTGGATTCCTGTGTTTTACGCGCTGTCACGGATACTTTTATGTAACCAGCTTGTACTAAAGAATCTGCATTATAATGTTCTGCTAACAGGTACAACGTCATTATCATGATAAATCTACTTACCATAATACACTAAACGGCTGTGCCAACATAATAATGTTCTTTAATTTAAGTCAATAATACAAGTATTTAATGCCACCCAGCACGGCTAGCACAAGAACTAGCCGCGTAGTGCATGACTTTTGACTTTACGATAATACCTATGGTCACTAGTTGTTTGAAAGCACTAGAATAGTTTAAAAACGTTGTAATATTTCAAATTTAACCACCGCCAAACACTATTAAAGAGGAAAACGTACACTCCTAATAGTAAATAATTGTAAAACTACTCCTTATTCTATTAATTTGTGAAACACATATATTGAAGATACACATCATTAGGCTCGTGGTTTCTTCAATAATATTCACGCGAATTTTTGTATGCCTACTTCGAAACCTAATCGTCGTCACTATACCCCCTTCTTCGGAATGATCTTTTGAAACAATCTAGAATTAAATCAGAACAATACGAGTATCAGCTGCATTCATATTTATAAAAAACCTTCCATGTGTTCAAATTCTCGAAATTGGAATCCTATAAAACCTAATCGAAAATTAAAATCCCTCATCAAGTCAGTGATGATGATAGCATAACTTTGTAAAAGTCTTAACAAGTTAACTAGATACTCAAAATAATCTTATTTCAGGCACATAATGATCCGCGGCGAGAACACGTCCAAGGTACTCCGAGCACGCGCAGCCGTCACCCGCGCCTTCCGCGAACACTTCTACGCGCGCCGCTACACCGAGGTGACGCCGCCGACGCTCGTGCAGACGCAGTGCGAGGGCGGCAGCACGCTGTTCAAGTTCAGCTACTTCGGGTGAGACACTAGAGCCGGCAGCCTCCCGGCGGCTGCCGCGGACACTTCTACGCGCGCCGCTACACTGAGGTGACGCCGCTCACGCCAGTTACGGAATTAAGAGTGCTTTTCACTTTAAAATCATAGTTTTAAATTGCAAATAGGGCGCCAAAAGCTTTTAATAAGTCTAAATTAAACTACCAGCGCTTTCGGAAAGTTCTTTGCCCGCCTTGGCCAGCAATATAAGTATGAAAATTGAAAATTCCTTTTTGGTTGCTATGTTAACTTTATTAGGCGAAGTATAAACCAAGTGTTAGTGCAATTATGTACTATTACTGTCGTCAGCGCCTTAAGTCTACATCAAGTGAAATACATAATGTCCTTTTTTCCATATTCTCAGAGCGGAAGCGTACCTGACGCAAAGTTCGCAACTGTATCTGGAGACGACGCTGCCGTCGCTGGGCGACGTGTACTGCATCGCGCAGTCCTATCGCGCGGAGCAGTCGCGCACGCGCCGCCATCTCGCAGAGTAAGTTGTTTTATCACAAGCATTTTATGGTCTTACCATTCAAGCAGGCTTGTATATGGACGGACCGAATATTCTATATAGTGCAACAATAAATATTAGCAATAAAATGTAAGGCACTACTTTTTACTTGACTACTTTATATGCGCTTTCTCGCTCTCTGACGGGCCAGCATGTTCCACGTTTCAACCAAATAAATAAAGATCGACCAGTCTTAGCGAACGGTCCTTTTCAATTTTACAGAGTAAATGAGCTCCCATACTTCGTTTCAGTCGTGCTGCGTCCGTGAAGCTAGTAGCACACATGTATTGAAAAATAATAATCTTGATGCGTTCGGGGTACTCGTTCGGGGGTACGGGGTAGTGTACCAAAAAATACGAATTAAATTCCCGGTATCACATATCGTCGGGGATAGTGCAATACCGCGTATCTGCAACACCCATAGGGAAAATCCGCCGAACTGGCATTGGTTAATACCGCGTATCTAATATACTGTTTATTCGTGGACTTGGAGAAGGCTTATGACAGAGTGATGAGGAATGAGTTGTGGTCAGCATTATCCATGTATGGGGTGCACAGCAATCTAATACGAGCACTAAAATCTCTCTATGAGGATTCTAGTGCTTGTGTGAGGATAAACGGGGCGCACACTGAATGGTTTAGCATTGAGAAAGGTGTTAGACAGGGATGTGTTGCGTCACCGTGGCTGTTCAACCTATTCATGGACACATGCCTAAGTGATTTGAAAGGGAATGACTCTGGACTAAGAATGAGTGGGTTAACCATCAAATGCCTCCTATACGCCGACGACCAAGTGTTGTTGGCATCGTCGGAGGAGGAGTTGCAGATGATGACTAACATTTTATGTGGTGCATTGGAAACGAAAGGTATGAATGTTAATGTACGCAAAACGAAAGTTATGGTATTTGAAAAAGACGATAGTATGACCGAATGTGAGATTGTGATTGCGGGTAAGAAAGTCGAACAGTTTGTAGATCTGGGATCGGCGTTTACGAAAGATGGGAAGTGTGAAAGTGATATTGAAAGAAGAGTGAATGCAGGAAATATAGTCAATGGGGCGCTGCGCGCCTTTGTGAGCAGTGAGAAGGTGTCGAAAAAGGCGCGTCTGGCTGTCCACAGAGGGGTGCAAGCGAAACTTGGGTATGGCAAAAGAAGCATGAAAGTAGAATAAATGCAGTAGAAATGAGAGCGTTAAGGAGTAGGGAAGGTGTATCACTGAAATATAGAATAAGGAACAGTGTGATAAGAGAATGTGCTGGTGTGAAAGAGGATATAGTGACTAGGATAGAAAAAAAGTATGCTTAGTTGGTTTGGGCATGTAGAGCGGATGGATGAAAGTAGACTAACTAAACAGATCTATATGGGGAGTGTGAATGGTTACATTGGGAGGGGAAGGCCTAGACGGACATTCCGAGACCAAATAGGAGACGGTTTGGAAAAAGGTCAGGTCAGGAGTACCTGAAACCGACGAGCATATATGAAAAGATTGATGACTGTGGATGAAGCGAAAGAAATATGTCAGGACCGTAGCAAGTGGAATAAAGTAGTCTCTGCCTACCCCTGTGGGAAAGAGGCGTGACGGTATGTATGTATGTATGTATCTAACAAAAGTAACCAAATTAAGATTTCCCGCCAATGAACGTAAAATCCTGATTAGAATATACCAGTTCAAACCAGTATAAAGTTGGGTATTGTGTAGATACGCAGTATTTACCAGTGCTGGTTACGCGGTATTGCACTGTCCCCGACGATATAAAGGGTGAAGCTCGAACTAAAATTAACGTCTGTACTGTATGAACGTGGGGTGCAGGTACAGCCACGTGGAGGCGGAGTGCCCGTTCGTGTCGTTCGAGGAGCTGCTGGCGCGGCTGGAGGACCTGGTGGTAGACGTGGTGGAGCGCGTGCTGTCCTCGCCCGACGCGCACCTGGTGCACGAACTGAACCCCAACTTCAAGGTACATCATGACATCGACAAGACTCGCTACTGTTCCACTTACGTTGCGCTCTGGGCCGGAGCGAACGCTTGCTTGACTTAATTATTGCCGAACTCCGGGTGCGACTATAAATCACGTGATCTTTTTTTGGCTATTTTGGTAACTTTTATAACTATGAAACGCTATTACTTTCCGACCGGTTGCGAAAGGAGTGAGTATTTTTTTTTATGTTCACTGCGAAGGCTAGTGTCGATATTATATAGATAGATATATCGTTTATTTATTTATTTATGCTAACACCTATGAAGATATTGACTGTAATTTTATGTTACCAGATACCTAAAAGGCCGTTCAGGAGGATGGCTTACACTGAGGCGCTTGACTACCTGCGCGAACACAATATCACGAAGGATGACGGCTCCTTCTACGAATTTGGAGATGTAAGTTCTGAAGGAACACGTTATGTTACGTTGTGCTATGTTATTTATTAGTTTTATTTTAATATAATTTTTGTCTGAACCTGTATTGGCTTCAAACGATTAATATACAACCCATCAGAACACATCAGATACAAACCTTTTAACCGACATTTCTCCGTGAAGTCAAGTTCAAAAACACGACGTTTACGTTTGTCCTGCAGGACATCCCAGAGCAGCCAGAGCGCAAGATGACGGACGCGATCGGCGAGCCTATCCTGTTGTGCAAGTTCCCCGCTCAGATCAAGTCGTTCTACATGCAGCGCTGCGCGGACGACCCGCGGCTCACCGAGTCCGTGGACGTGCTGATGCCCGGCGTCGGCGAGATCGTCGGCGGCTCCATGAGGACCTGGGACTACGCGCAGCTCATGGAAGGTCGGTACCCTTGTGCAGTTTCTAAAAGGCAGAGCTTGCACTGCCGTGTACCGGTGCGTATAGTGAGACAGCCGAGGTGATTAGGACTATTACTTTGGATTCATCTTTGCTCTGATGTAGCGAGTGTGCAGCGTTCATTACTTACCAACAGGTATGGGCATAGGAGACACTTGCACATTTTCTATCCTTGTTGTGTACAAATGTCAAGCACTGATTCGTGGATGGAAGGACCTTGTGATATGTGAATTCGTATTCTTTAATTGCATTTTACTAACTAGTATTATATGGATCCTAGTTGGTATGCGATACAGACGCAAGCAAGCCTACGCTAAAATTCCATAAATATAGTATGAGTACATATTGTAGAGATTTACTGCGACAAGAAGCATTCCATGTTAGTCTAAGTAGGCATCGCAATCCCACAGACATTGAGAGTGTCCGAAAGAAAACTGTGACCGCTCATCAGGTCGCCCGCTGGATCATTTGCCTTTCTTAGTTTCATTAAATTACATTAGGTTTTATTTACAGTAAGGGTGCACATCCATCATAAGCGTGTGATTAAAATCCACAAATAAAAAGGTGGCGCGGAGTCAGGCTACTAAAATAAAGTAATCCTATTGATAGATTTTTCCTCGCTTTAAAAAAAAGTGTTTTTCGGAGAAAAATAATTCTAGTGAGGCAACTCTGACCTTGCAGGCTGTAAATTGTGTGATATGGTTGCAGGCTACGCGCGCGAGGGCATCGACCCGTCGCCGTACTACTGGTACACGGACCAGCGGCGCTTCGGCAGCGTGCCGCACGGCGGCTACGGGCTCGGCCTGGAGCGCTTCCTCTGCTGGCTGCTCGATCGCTTCCACATCCGCGACGTCTGCCTCTACCCGAGATTCCTTGAACGCTGCACGCCTTAAAATACAAAATAAACAAACAGACCTGCTCGCGCTCTCAGTGCGTCCCTTTCAAATTGATCGAGTTAGAAAAGGACGTACAGGGCAACCACCGACATAACTGCGCGTGCTAGCCACAATATTTGCACATAGTCGTCCAATTGTTCGATGTCCAATGGTGGTTAGACTGATCACGACTTGGAGCGTTTCTACACGCGAGCCTTTCTCAGCCTCGCTTTTACGGCCCGTTTCGCTGTGATTGCTTGCCGAGGAGATTCATAGCCATGCTTAAATAAATCTGTAATCTCTGTATCTGTTTTTGTCGCTAGCGTAGTGCGTACGCGTGAGTACAGATGTCGTGGAAAAACTTTTCCAATCGTATTATTATTATTTTATATGAATAGGAAGGCAAACGAGCAAGTGGGTCACCTGATGGTAAGTGATCACCACTGCCCATAGACACCCGCAACCCCGGAGGGATTGCAGATGCGTTGCCAACCTAGAGGACTAAGATGAAATGCCTCTTGTGCCCGTAATTTCCCCGACTGTCTTACTCTCCACCTCTTACCATTATCTCGTAAATATTCGTATTCGTATGGTATTTGTCATGCTACTTCATTAAGACTCATAAACTCGTCGGCATCATTCGGAAATAATCGTGTGTTCACGATAGGAAAGGATTATTTACTACGTCGGTAACAGTATGGTCGTGACAGCGCTTGAGCCACATTTTGGCTGAGAAACAATTTTATCAATAATATATAGAATCAGTGAAAATCATCCCGTTTTGCTTAAAAACAATCTTAACCTTATACATTATTTTCGTTAAAACTGTACACGTTTCTTATAGAAAGAAAATTATTTTACTTTAATTATATTTCCAGTGAGGGACCACGTTTCAGTGCCGTAAGTCATCACTGGTAACACACACTGATCGAATACTTTCGACTTGAGGCACTGAGGTATGTCATGTGCATGTCTCACTATGGGCCTTATGAACAAGCTTAAAGTAGCCCAACGAGCTATGGAGAGGGCTATGCTGGGAATCTCTCTGCGAGATCGAATCAGAAATGAGGAGATCCGTAGAAGAACCAAGGTTACCGACAGCCCAGCGGATTAGCAAGTTGAAATGGCGGTGGGCAGGGCACATAGCACGGAGGACGGATGACCGATGGGGTCGAAAGGTCCTCGAGTGGAGACCACGCACCGGCAAGCGCAGCGTGGGCCGTCCACCCACAAGGTGGACCGATGACCTCATTAAGATCGGAGGATCGGGCTGGATGCAAGCCGCTTCCAACCGGTCTTATTGGAGATCTAAAGGAGAGGCCTATGTCCAGCAGTGGACTTGTAATGGCTGAAATGATGATGATGATGATGATATTTCCAGTACTCAAAAATATATGCACATCACTCTCTGATTTGAAATCACGTAAGAGCATGTTCAAATTTAAGTACCTAGACAGCTCTGTGTCTGATAGCGAATGTATACAACCAGACACGCTAGTAACAACTATGTTCACTTCGTAATGTTTAAGATTGTTTCCGAAAATAAATAAATAAATATCTCAAAAAAAAACACATGAGAAAAAAGGCATCTAGTACTCTTAAGTTAATACAGTCCAAGCTGTACTTCGCTAGCTCTTGCTGCGGCAATTACCGCATTTAATTCCTTTTATACTTTGTTACTGTTTACCTATCAAAATTGTACTTTGAATTCAAGACTTTATAAGCTTTTATTTAGTTTCACCTGTCCCCAGTGGCGTAACTATAGGGTGGCAGGGGTGGCAAAATGCCAGGGGACTCTAGCTCTACGGGGCCCCGAACTGGCTTGGTTTAGAGCACAGAAGGGACGCTGATGCACTTCTTTTTAATGAGGAAGGAGCCCCATCTGACGAATTTGCCACGGGCTCCAGACGTTATAGTTACGCCACTGCCTGTCCCGATGTTTTTTATTTATGTCTGGCTTATTTATTGAGCATTTATTATAAGGAAGAAATGACATTTCGTGAAACGAGCATTGAATTGGATGTATTTAAAATATAGCTTAGTTAACAAGGTTTTCATTTCCGGACCACAAAATAATCGGTTTTCCGTCATGTTTCTTTGTTTACTCAAATTTCATGTCGGTCGTCGCCGTCGATCTAAAACTCATAAAATTCGATTGCGAAACGATTTCCGCATAACACATGCTGTGGTAAATAAAATACGAACTTTGTTTCTTTATTTATTTATTGTTTTTAGATACAAAAATAATACCATATATTTGTGATGTTTTGCTCATTCATCACTGAAGTTCTTTGGTAGAGTAGTTTAACCTACTGTCTAGTAGGATGATAGAAATCGTAGTATTATAATATTGAGTATTCATTAAAATCTCATTCAAAATCGTGTCGGTCACCGAAGTTGGAGAACAACTCGTAAAGTCTAACTTTAAACTGTCTACCTAACATAGGTAATCTAAATACATATATACAATATCTCAACTATACCTTATCGAATCGGAAAATGGAGGTTCATAAGATGCTCATTGAATAATTCTATAAATGCCTTACAATTTTAAAACAGTTCAACCGACACAATAATCGGCACTACAGGATTGCAATTATGTTATTGCTGTTTATGAGACATTGTACCTACCTGATTTTTGACTCAAACTGGTCGTAGTCAGCGATGAACGTAAAGCGAGCTCGATCCAGTTGTGGGTATAGTGCTTCTCATGAAACATTGACCAGCGACCATGAATCACTAATCAGTTAGAAAATACCATTAGAAAACGCATATATCTTCACTTTGACGTAAATGTCGTACAATATCTCCTCGACAGCTTCAAAGAAGAGCCGGACTCAGGGCAGCCACTCCGCGTCCGCGTCTAAATTCCTCTGCGAACCGGGCGCGTCTGCGGGCGCTTCGGTCAAATCCTCCTTGCTGCTGTGCACCTTCTTGTAAACCTTTTTGCCTGCTTCGATGACGTATTCAACACCGTCCGCTGTAATAAATATTGATATTAGAAACCCTAGATGGGTTTTAAAAATTCTTTCGATCGTCAAGGGAACGTTATCATACAAGTGCTAAAGGAGAAGCTGCCGCGTCGAAGTTTTATTTACCCTGGTAAGGTATAATATTTGTTCTCTAATATAATACTTAAAGTAGGTATGCATTCAGTTATCCAGTGGCCTTACCAAGGGCACCACCTGTCTTGCGCACGGCCTCGCCGATGTTGTGCGAGGAGAAGGTGTCGGGCTCAATATTGATGTTGACGCCCTCCGTCTGCCCGTTCTCGTGCTTCGGGCATTCCTTCTGGGAGATGATGGACAGGTCAAACGGGTTGATGCCGTACGATGACAGCTTTGTGCGCATCTGTTGGACAATACAAAATGGTTAATGACTTCAAGACAGATCTGAGTTAATTAGTGTGTGAGGCCCGGGCGTGTGTTGGCAATAGTACGCTTTATGTTGAAGACTGGTGATAACTGATAAGTATAAGAACTTAGTTCGATAAAAAACTTAAATCAGATTCATGATAGGTTATAGGTGTCTAGTATGGTTGAGGCTGAGGCAAAGTGCAGCACTTACCTACTGAAAATAGCAAACTCATGCCTACCGTCCAAAAGTGCTAAGACTAGAGACTATTTATAGTCGGATCATTTTTGAAATTTTTAGTGATAAGTAGCTAATAATATAAAGCACTACCTTATCGAGATACATCTTGTCCAATTCCTTAGTGCGAGAGAGGATGGTGGCGGAGCGGCGGTGCCCGAACAGAATGCTCTGGCACGTGAATATGGCGGCGTATGTCGTGTAGTCCGTCGCCATGACTATGTAGCTCGCGGAACCCGCCACGTCTGCGAAAAGGGACAATCCTTTTAGTAAAAACCCTTACGACTTATATTGAGTCTGAGTGCACCTTCTGAATAAAACTATAGGGCTAGTGTCCTGTATCCTATAGCCTCAAAAATTACCCAAGTGCCTCGAGAAACAGAAAGTTAAAGACTATAGCTTGAAAGTACGGCTGCAACCAACTTTGTATTTAAGTAGTACACAATATATGTTCTTTGAAGATCATGTAGGCGTCATAAGAAGGGATTTGTCAAATTTCCCACTGAACAAAAGGATGGGATAAAAAATAATGGAAGTGGGTGTCCATGCAAGTAACCGGCTTATTTCGTTGAGGTAGGTAGTAACTACGAAATCCTTCGTGCTATAGTTTAACTCGCATTTGGCTGGTTTTTGTACATTTTCGATGGCAGAGAGAACAAGTTTTTAGCGCAAATTCTGATTCTGCATGGACGAAGTCGCGGGCAAAAGCTATAACTAAATAAAAATAAAATTTATGCTAAATTTTTTAATCCAAATGGACCCATAGGTAGGGTCCCCATCACACAGGCAGAATTCCCGCGTCGTATCGCAATTGGCATTGTTCATTTTTTTTAGTATGCTCCAATTCGAAAACCATTTCGAGGAAAACCATCAATTATCCGATTTATCTTGTCCGATTTCGAAAATACTTTATGATTGCAGATATTTTTGTAAAATTACTTTGAACCTTTGTTTGACCGAACGACCGGGTTTTTAGACAGAACCCAGCATCGAATGTTTGCCACAAAAATGAAAAAAAAAAGTTTGGCTACGGCAACTGTCACATGTCACTGTCAAATCTACAAAACCATAGACAAAGCCGTTTTTTTTATAGCCAGCCGAACGAAGGTGATTGGGATTCTGTCTAAATTCACGAATTATCAAACAGCGAAAAAATATTTATTATTAATTAACAAAGCAACGTAAAAGCATAATATTCAAATTAGTTGCTTGAAATAGTCCATTTTATCAAATAAAGGTGTTAAAAGCACAGCTTAAAAAAAATGAACAATGCCAATTGCGAGTCTCTGTGCGAGAAAGCTGCCGGCGCGAGGTTCGTCCGTTGCTTCCTTCGGCCGTTTGGTTAAAGCTCTGTTGGTAGAGCCCACGAGTGACCTCTATAATTGAATTAGAACTAAAGTAGCAAAGCGATTCAGTAGGTACAGGCAGATACAATGAAACCTTTTTCATTACACTTTTATATTTTCCTCCACTTATTTAACGCTAAACGCACTGAATTTTGGCATACCTAAAGTGATTTTGCTGGTAGGTAGGTATATCTAAAAACAAATTTAATCACTTACTTAGAGGGAATCGTACTTTCATTCGAGCGGGCACTGAAGGATCGGGCACAGTCAAAACTCCAGTGTACCTGAAAAAAAAAGGAAACTTGAAAACTTGATATAACTAGGTAGTCGGATTGCATTTTGAATTCAATCAATTCTTTTTCGCAGTGGAAGTAGTGAAACTAACCATACTCGCAAGCGCAACCTAGCTTGTGTAACTTCACTGTAGTAGTTAAGCTGTCTCAGAAATTAACGCGTATCCAGCAAAGATGGTTCTTACTCCTATTTCAATAACTAACGCTCCGCTACATGGCGACCGTGGTTATACAAGTGTATAGCGGCTGGCGCGCAATGTTGATCCGGAAACTTTGAAACTTTACAAACTACCTACTCTGATCAATTAATGTTACAAGTTAAAATTTACCCGTGAACTACGAATCCCTTAATCAAATAAATATCTATAGGTACCTATAGAATATTGAATCATAACTACAATAGTGGCGAACCTACTTGTAACAACTTTCATCAGATGAGGTGCGTATTCACTATAATGGAGTGCATAAGTACCTAAAGTTCGGGGCCTTGTACATAGAGCTAGGGGCTTGAGACATTTTTCCCGTTCTATACTACCACCCTATTGTTCCGCTATATGTTCTGTAATTTTACCTTTCATTTAAATATTAAGTACCGGTAACATTCCACCGTCAACTTACCTATAGTCGTGCTTCAGCGGGGTAAGCCCCAGGATCAAGTGTTGGGAGACCTGCTCTAGCTCGTATGTTTCCGGCTCGTCGGTGGCCGTGAAGTTATATGTGATGCAACTCGAGCCCGTCGACGTTTTCTGGATCACGTACCACACGCCCAGTAGCTGAAGAGAGAATAAATAGTTTTCTTCATTCTCTTCGTCTGCCCTTCCATATGATGCTAGGTACTCAGTTGTTTTATAAGTATAACGAAAGTGTGTCACCATTACTTATTAATGTTATAATTATAGTTAATCAATCACTGCTAATGGATCAGATCTGCTATCAGTCAGTCATATACTTGGCCATGAATCAATAGATTTTGACGACATAACAAAAACACTGCTTTGTGTGAAAAAACAATCGCATTCATTAACAGCTGTAGCTCTACTTACTTACAGACTCGTGATGATAATGTTTAAAGTAGATACCAGCTAAGAAAGTGTTGTTCCTTATTGTGATAACCTATTTTTAATTCGTCAGAGAACAATGATTTATTCTTTCTAACTAGGTAGGTACTACACTGATGAGCAAAAAAAGAGTTGCCTTCCATACAAAGTTGTAGGTATGAAAAGTGTGACCCGTTATTATTGATCGTGAGTATAGTTTGGAATGCAGTCGAAAGTGCGTTGATTGAAATCCTCTATTCAATTGGCATCCAAAACTACAAAAATATTTACTGTAGGTACTACGTAAATACTATAATTACCTATGCGTTGACGGTCCATGAACGGAAAACATGAAATCCACTAGGTAATTCTTTACTAAGTACTTAAATTAAATAGTTGCTATTTAACTTTTAAATCGAATCGATCAAAACAGGCCATTCTTTAACGTCTATTTGCAACCAGTTGGTAAAGAAAATTTGTACTCATATATGTCTATTGATAACAGTTAGACAAAGAGCCATAGAACTTGACCTAACTGTCACCCTGGTTCAGATAAGAGATGAATCATCCGTAAGAGACGCCTTTATCGACTGCTTCAAATCGTCCTAGTATCCTAGCGATCTTTGTAGTTGCAAAGAATCTAGGTAAAGATATTAGATAGGTTGTCTCTGGGCTGCATGTTAGTTATGCATAAAATATGGATACGAGGTATGAAAACAGTCAAAAATACTACTCAAAAGCTAATAGAGACCACTGACCGCATCACGTGAAAACGGCTGAACGGTTTTGATGCAAATATATCTTTACTAATCTGTTGAGAAAATCACCGCAATCATAGGCTACTTTTTACCCCGGAAAATTGGATAGCTTTAAGCATCTCAAAGGTCGCACCTGCCTAGAGTCTCAACGTGAATAAATATTGCTTCAGTATCATAGAGGTGCAAAGAAAGGATAGGGAATAAATGGAGTTTTTAAGTCCACTAAAAAGGGAGCCTATGTCGCGACGTCACGCGAATTCTCCTGTGGCAACACTACTGTGACGTATCCCTACTGTGAGAACCCCGCGGCGGCCATAGTTGTGAGTATGTTCAAACTACTCAACTTTCTGACAGTATTAAAGAAGTTTATTGATAGTGTCCAGTTTTAACCCATCCATGTGACTTCATATCGCGCTCTACATAGAAAGCTAAGTATCTAAGTATTATCTAAATGTCTAATCATACAAAATAAGTATTAACCAAGTTTCTACGTATTCAATCTTCCTACGTGTTTAAATGGTCCCGAGTATTAACTGTGTGTCTAATTATCTTACGTGCTTTATGCCTAACATATTCAACTACTGTGTAATTCTGGATCTAACGTAGATTCACCTAATATGTTCTGACCAATGAATGACTTATATACTGTTTGAACTAATGGGTTGTAAGTGTTGAGGTTGCTAATCACGCGACATTTAGTTTGTTACTGGTAGGTTTTATTTGTTATGAATTGTAATGAGAAAAAGAAAGCCGTGTGACACTTTTGATAGAACTGTTTTTACCTTCAAGAATGTTGATGTGAATTTGTACCTAGATAAAAGATATTGAATATATATTAAGAATGTGTTGACTGTTGTTTACTATTTCAATAGGTTATGGGCCCAGGAAATCCAGGAATAAAGAATAATACAAATATTGTGATGGAATAAATATGTAAGTGACATCGAAAGAAAATTTTTCCGTGGGTGACATATCATAACAGCCTCTCAATACGAAAAGAACGTGTAAGTACACTTGACGTATTTTACATGTATATCGCCTGAAATAATATATTAATTTAAAGGTGTTTTTTTTTTTCCTGAAACTACAAAATGGAACATTTTAAACCAAGAATTTTAAAACATGGCGATGACTATGGCATTTGGATGACAGAACTAAATTTATATTTGGAAGCTAATGATTTGAAAGAAATTTTAACAAAAAATGATGAAAAAGTTATAAACAGTAAGAATGATGCTAAAGTAAGATTATTAATTCTCAATTCAGTGGATAAATCTTTGACGTGCCATATTATATGTTGCGAGGATGCAAAGAGCATGATCAACAAATTGGATACCATTTTTCATCTTAATAAAGAAGCAGAAACCGCACGATTGTTTGAGAACTTTTATACGTTTAAATTTACACACGACATTGCTTCAAGCTTGAGTCAGCTGCAAAACATAGCTTATAAAATTAAAAATTTAGGAGAAAAGCTTCAAGATATTCAAATAATTGCGAAAATTCTTACCTCTTTACCTGAAGAGTATAATTATTTTAAGACAGCTTGGAATTCTACAACAATAACTGAAAAAACACTAGATAACTTAGTGTCTAGAATCCTGTCAGAACTGGCAATAAAGCCATCTTCTTCGGAAAACAATAAAGAAAATTCTGTACCAATTTATGCCAAAAATAACGAAGAAACCATACAGAATGCATTTCGTGTCAGAGAGAGAGAGTGTTTTCGGTGTGGAAAACCTGGCCATATAGCCAGATTTTGTAAAAATAACATAAATTACCAAAATTATCAAAACTATTCGAATAGAGACAGAAAATTCTGTGATTTTTGCAAACGGAATAATCACACTCAAGAAGAATGCTATTTTAAAAAGAAGAGGAATGCACAAGCCAATGGGGGATCTGATTTTAACATGAAGGAGGTAATTTTACCAGTTATAATAGACTCCGGTGCATCATGTCACATGATTAACAATAGTCAACTTTTGAAGAAAATCAGACCTATCGAAACAGAAATAGTCTGTGCAAACAATAACATTATGAAAGCTGAACTTGTTGGAGAATTTGAAACTGATACAGCATGTTTTAAAAGAGTTATGTATGTTCCAGACTTATCCAAGAATTTAATATCTGTCAATTCTATTACGAGCCAAAACGGACGGGTAGAATTTTATGAAGATGTTGCGGTTGTAACGAGTGGTAACAGAATAATATGTCGTGGCAAGAAAACCGTCTCGGGAATGTATGAAACAGAATTAAAGATCCAAGTCCCAGAATGCTCCCTACGTGCTGAAAATACGAATCCAGATAATTGGCATAGAAGACTGGGGCACATATCTGATACACAGAAGCTATCCAAACTTGTCTATGGCATCGATACAGATAAGAATATAGCTACTGGAACCTGCGAAGTCTGTGCGCGATCAAAACTTACACGTAGCCCATTCAAAGAAATTAGAACACGAGCAACAAAACCTTTAGAAATTGTTCACTCTGATTTATGCGGTCCAATTGATGTCCCCACTTGGGATGGCAATGTCTATTTTCTTACACTTTTAGATGATTACACTCATTTTGCGTATATTTATCTTATTAAACATAAGTCTGATGTTTCAGATAAAGTCATCGAGTACATCAATTTTGCAGAGAATCATTTCAATGCGAAAGTTAAAAAAGTTAGATGCGATAATGGAAAAGAATATGCAAACAACAAATTTATCACCTGGTGCAAAAATAAAGGAATTGAGATTGATTTCACTATTCCCTATAGTCCACAACTTAACGGGAAAGCAGAGCGTCTAAACAGAACACTTATGGAAAGGACTCGCGCCTTGCTCTTTGACTCAGGATTGCCACTAGATCTTTGGGGGGAAGCTTTGTATACAGCGACATACATTACAAATAGATGTTATACTACAGCACATAATGTTACTCCGGCAGAACTCTGGTACAAAAGAAAACCAAATTTATCATATTTGAGGACTTTTGGGTCAGTCGCATATTGTAAAATTAATCGTCACCTCGGCAAACTAAAATCAAGATGTGATGTTGGAATTTTAGTTGGGTATATAAATGTTGGATATAAGATTTGGGATCCAGAAAATAGAAGATGCTTTTATTCTAGAGATGTGGTTTTTGATGAAACTAAAGGAGCTAATAAGAAAATAATGGGAGAAGTAAAAGAGAACCTTGAAATTTTTGAAAATGTTTTTAGATATAACACAAATGAAGGTAATACAAATGAAAATGAAGTAATTGAAATAAGAAACAAAACAATAGTAAATGACAGTCAAGAAGAAGACATAATAATTGAAAATAGTAGAAATGATGAAGACTGAAGATGCATTTGAAGAAGTGACAGCAAATGAACAAAATATAACCGAGGAAAGAATTGAACAAAGAGTATTTGACGAAAATGAAAGGATGACAGTTAATGAAGAAGACATATTTGAAGATACGAGAGAAAGTATAGAAGAAGCAATTGAAAGTGAAGAAACTGAACAAAGAATTGATGTAAATAATGAGATGAATGAGAATATAGAAGAAGCAATTGAAGAGAATAAAAGAATACTGCCAGAAAGAAACAGAAGATTACCTACAAGATTTAATGATTATGAATTGGACTTACAATGTTATTGTAATAATATTACGTTTGAAGAAGCAGTGAAATGTGATGAGAAACAAGAATGGCTAAAAGCTATTGAAGAAGAGAAAAAGTCTCTCGAAGAAAATGAAACATGGGAGATAGTTGATGCCAAAGAAGTTGGAAAAAGGAAAGTTATTACCAGTAAATGGGTGTTTGCTAAAAAGGCTGACGGGAGACATAAAGCAAGATTAGTAGCTAGAGGATTTGAGCAAAAGTATTTGGTTGATTACGAAGAAACGTATAGTCCTGTGGTAAATACTACCAGTTTGAGAATTCTATTAGCATTGGCAGCTCAAAAGGGACAAAAATTGAGACAATTTGATATAAAAACAGCTTTTCTATATGGTTCGTTGAATGAAACAATCTACATGCATATTCCAAAAGGTTATCCTGAGTTAAAGGGCAAAGTCTGCAAGTTAAAGAAAAGTTTATATGGTCTGAAACAGGCACCGTTAATGTGGAATATACGGTTTACCGAGTTTTTGAAGACGTTGGGTTTTAAACAGCTAAAACTAGATTCCTGCATTTTTGTTTCAGGTTCAACTTTGTTAGCTATATATGTTGATGACGGATTGCTAATTGGGGAAAGCTATGACATTTTGGATAAAATACTAAAGAATATTCAAAAGGAATTTCAAATGCGAGTTTGCGATAGTGTGTCTAATTATGTGGGGCTTGATATTGATATTAATTTTGAACAAGAGTCTATAAAAATAAGCCAAAAGTCATATATTAAGAAAGTTTTACAAAAATTTAAAATGTCCGATTGTAGACAATGTTCAGTGCCAAACATTTTAACTGAGTCTCATCCAAAAAGGGGTGAAGAAGATGGTTTGGATGAATATAGAGAAATAGTAGGGTCTTTAATGTATTTGGCAGTAAAATCTAGACCAGATATTGCCTTCTCAGTGGGTTATTGCAGTAGACATCAATCAGACTCAAATATAAATGATCTGAATAATTCTAAAACCGTTTTGCGCTATTTGAAGGGAACAATGGACTTGGGTATTGAATTTGGTAAGGGTGATTTTAAAATTGAAACTTTTTGTGATGCAGATTTCGCAGGTGATCCAGATACAAGAAAGAGCACTACAGGCTATGTCATCATGTTTGGAGGAGCGCCTATAAGCTGGAGTTCTCGGAAGCAACCAATTGTAGCACTTTCAAGTACGGAAGCAGAATATATTGCTGCTGCGGAGTGTTGCAGAGAACTAATTTACATCAAAAGCCTAATTAAAGAGATTACTGGTCGTGATCCTGAAGCGAGTTTGTGCATAGATAATCAATCTGCAATTTGGTTGATAAAAAAGGGAATTGTCAACAAACGAAGCAAACATATCGACGTTCGGTATTATTACCTAAAGGAGAAGATAGAAGAAAATGCATTAATAATTAAATTCTGTCCCAGAGATCAACAGACAGCAGATATTATGACCAAATGCTTGCCTGCTGTAAAATTTCAAAGGTTTCGTGACAGGATGCTCACATAGACTCCATCATAATATTTGGTGAGGTGCACATACTTTTTGTAGAAGTGATAGTTGTGAAAGACACTATATTTGTGTAAAAGTGTAGTAGCGTAGTTGATGTTATGTGGACTATTAACTTAGAAATTAGGATTAGTATTAAGTGTGTTTCGGACTCTACGTTTAAATTTGACATAGGCACATAGGTACAGGAAAAAAAAGGGGTGATGTTTTTAAATATTTTTAAGGGGTGGTTTAAAACTTTTATCTACAGGGTGTTGAATTTTACGTCGCGTAATTAAAGGGGTGTGTTGAGGTTGCTAATCACGCGACATTTAGTTTGTTACTGGTAGGTTTTATTTGTTATGAATTGTAATGAGAAAAAGAAAGCCGTGTGACACTTTTGATAGAACTGTTTTTACCTTCAAGAATGTTGATGTGAATTTGTACCTAGATAAAAGATATTGAATATATATTAAGAATGTGTTGACTGTTGTTTACTATTTCAATAGTAAGTACCATGACACACACATTGTTATAGCTATGAGAGTCACCCTGGCTGCGGGCTGGGGTGTGACTCATGGACAGAGGCATCACACTATGGTGGTGTCGTCTGTACACTATAGCAGTAAGGGTCCAGTAAGACCAGGCAGTGGGCAGTCAAGTCCCATTACACTATAGCCGTAAGCGTCCAGTAAGACCAGGCAGTGGGCAGTCAAGTCCCATTACACTACAGCAGCAAGGGTCCAGTAAGACCAGGCAGTGGGCAGTCAAGTCCCATCTATATATATAAAATTCAAAGGTGACTGACTGACTGACTGACTGACTGACTGACTGACATAGTGATCTATCAACGCACAGCCCAAACCACTGGACGGATCGGGCTGAAATTTGGCATGCAGGTGGATCTTATGACGTAGGCATCCGCTAAGAAAGGATTTTTGGAAATTCCCACGGGATAAGGAAAAAACGGGAATTATATATTCGATTCGGAGTGACGCTATCACAGTAACTATAATAAGTAGACTCTTCAAATTTGATACAAAAGTAGGTGATTACAAAACTAAGAAACTAATTTCAGGATTTTTGGAAATTCCCACGGGATAAGGAAAAAAACAGGATTTATTATATTCAGTTTAACGAAATCCTATGAACTATAATTACTACACTCTTCAAATTTGGCATAGAAGTAGGTGATTATAATAGTAAAATAAAGTTCTAATGCTTTTTGGAAATTCCCACGGGATAAAAACGGGATTTATGTATTCAGTTCTACGGGATCGATTTTTCGTTTTACTGGTCGTATAAAATTGAAATTTGGCCTTCAATTTCCCTTGGGGAGTGTAGGGGAGCGCTACAAAAGGATTTCCCGAAATTCCCACGGGAACGGGAAAAACTGGACTTTTCGTTTTCTGGTTGCAGAAAGCTGAAATTCGGCATGTAGGTTGCTTCGGGAGTGTAGAGGAGCATTAAGAGAGTACTTTCCAAAATTCCCACGGGAACGGGAAAAAAACAGGATTTTACGTTTTACTGGTCGTAGAAAGCTGAAATTTGGCAAGTGGGTTCCTTGGGGAGTGTAGAGGAGCATTATGAGATAATTTCCCAAAATTCTTCTTCTTCGTTCCCGTAAGATATTCGGGAAATGCTTTATTTGGCGAAATTCTTACGGAAACGGGAAAAACGAAAAGCGGGGGAAAGTTGAAATTTGTCACGTATGTTTATTCGGGAGTGTAGGGGAACACTAAGAAAGGATTTTCCGAAACGCCCACAGGAACGGGAAAAAAACCGGATTTTACGTTTCCAGACGAAACAGCGGAAGAAAGAGACTTAACATTTATAACGTGTGTTTCTTTAAAGGCTTTAAGTGTACTCCGAAAGCACTTCCCAAAATGTCCACGGGAACGGGAAAAAACTTATTTTTTCATTTTACATCTTAGCGCGTACGATGTCGCGGGCAAAAGCTATTTAGGATGTATTTTAGGACAGCCCTATAGGTTAGGTTAGGTTTGTTTTATAAAAATCCTGCAATATTTACAGGTTCAGAAAAATTAAGGCATCGGGGCAATGCGGGGGCTGGCTTGCATGCTTGCTTGAGTCCTTGCTTTGCATGCTTGATTGCATACTTGCTTTCATGCATGCTTGCATGCTTGCTTGCATGGGTGCTTACTTGCATGCATGCTTGCTTGCACGCTTGCTTGCATGCATGCTTGCATGCTTGCTTGCATGGGTGCTTACTTGCATGCATGCTTGCTTGCACACTTGCTTGCATGCTTGCTTGCCTGCTTGCATGCTTGCATGCTTGCTTGCATGGGTGCTTACTTGCATGCATGCTTGCTTGCACGCTTGCTTGCATGCTTGCTTGCCTGCTTGCATGCCTGCTTGCATGCCTGCTTGCATGCCTGCTTGCATGCCTGCTTGCATGCCTGCTTGCATACTTACATGCTTGAAGGCTTGCATGCCTGCTTGCATACTTGCATGTATGCTTGAAAGCTTGCAGGTTTGGTTGCTCGCTTGCTTAATTGCTAGGTTCTTTGAAATGCTCATGGTTCACGCGTGCGAAGCCGCGGGCAAAAGCTAGTTACACTATAGCCGTAAGGGTCCAGTAAGACCAGGCAGTGGGCAGTCAAGTCCCATTACACTATAGCCGTAAGGGTCCAGTAAGACCAGGCAGTGGGCAGTCAAGTCCCATTACACTACAGCCGTAAGGGTCCAGTAAGACCAGGCAGCGGGCAGTCAAGTCCCATTGCACTAAAGCCATAAGTGTCCAGTAAGACCAGGCAACGGACAGTAATGTAGACGTACATACTTTAACCTAATGACTCTAAGACTGACCGATGATAGACTTTGGCAGGACTCATCTCCATATTTATACTAACCGTGTGGACGGACCGTGGACAGTCACAACTTGTATGACTTGAATGAATATACAATGACTTTGCTAAGAACTTATTATAACCTGTATATTTAGATCTGGAATTATCTTTCAGCACTGTTGTGAGCCAATCCAGCTATGAGCTGGGGCTGTGGCTCCAGGACAGAGGCACCACATACTGTGGTGTCATCTGTCCCTCCTAAATCTACAGATGGCGAAGCAGAACCCGAAATGACACGAGATACTCCAGAAAGCGACTAAGCAGGTCTGGTGCAACTCATCACCCTCATGTGAGTCATCTTATTTAATTTAAATTTGACTCTGCATATATTAACTATTCAAAATAATTCTGTCGCAACAAGAGAATATCTACAAACCCAGGCATATGTATGATAACACGGCGACAGCCTATTTACATAGCTATAATTACCAGAGTCTTGAAATACGGCACACAAGTAGAGAATCATAACTGCTGAAAATTAATTTCAAGACTTCGAAATTCCCGCGGGATAGGGAGAGAAAACGGATTTATATTATTACTTTGAAATTTTCTTATCTCCGTAACTATTATTACTAGAATCCTACGAATATTATTATTATTATTATTATTATATTATTATTCGTAGCTAGAATCTTTCAATTTAGCATACCAGTAAGTAAATATATAATATCTGAAAACTGATTTCAGGATTTTGCGAACTTCCCTCAGGATAAGAATAAAAGGGTAACCTGGCTTGCTAATATAGTTTATTGGTATTTGACAGGCATTATTCCTTAATGGTCAAAGAGGCTCACTTTCACAAGAGATTTTTCAATTTTTCCACGGGATAAAAGGATGGTAGAGAAAATATAGACTTTGTATTTAGTAGAGACACGTTCTCTGAAGATCACGTTAGGCATCATAAAAAGGGATTTTACGAATTTCCCACAGGACAAAAGGATGGGATAAAAGTGGGGGTCCATGCAAAAAAGGGGTTTATTTCGTTGAGGTAGGTAGGCAGTAGGTATATGAAATCCTTCATGCCAAAGTAAGACTCGCATTTGGCTGGTTTTTGTACATTTTCGATGGGAGAGAGGAAGGTTTTAGTGCAAATTTTGATTCTGCGCGGACGAAGTCGCGGGCAACAGCTAGTACCTAGGTAAATAAATAAGTATGTTTCTACTCTACCATTTCCTATTTGAACTGGGGTTTTATTACTATGAAACAATAATTATTTATCACAATGAATAAACATGGTTAGGATTTCATCTAACGGAACAATCACAACTTTTGATAGAGTTTCAATGTTTTTGGTGAAGTTTTTAAGTAAATAGATCCTAACACAATCACAAGAAATAGCATTTAATATTTAATAAAAAAATAGGAAACACTATCTTTTTTGTTTTTTTAACTGTTGCAGTAGTCTGAATATAGTTAAGTGACCTTAGGGCTCCTCAGTGGCTCAATGGCATTGAAACATTATTTGCAAATACTTTGGTAGAGTTCACGGCAATCGACGTCTGTGAGAAAACTACTTTGAAAGCATTACAATGTGAAAGATCAAAAAAGGTAATAAATTCTATGAATTTAGTACTTTACCTACTATTTACTTACGTGTAGGTACCTACTGAGGTTGAGGAACCTAATTTTTTAAAGAACTTACATACCTACCTATAGTAAAAAATAAACGAATAATAACTTAGTTGAGATAAAACTTGAATCGATTAGCAAATATTTTTACTTATTCCTAAAATATAATAACTAACCTGCTTCATTTCAAAACCTGGCATGGGCTCCACAACCGGGCATTTGCCCAGATGCATCGTGTGAGACGCCACGCTCCCGCACAGCGCCAACACCACCCCCAACACTGCCCAGTACATCTTCATGTCGCTTTAAAAAAATAATATAAAACAAGTAACGAGCGGACGTCAACCGTGGGTCTGAGCTGTAAACTGACTGACTCGACTCGACCGCTCTACGGTCATTTAAAATAAACCGGTACGGGCGCTCAAAATCACGAATGTGGCTAGTGGTGACTAAAATTATCAATAATGTTTACTTACACTATGACATTAATTAATAAAGCTGAGGCTTTTTGATATAATAGTGAACTTGAAGTTCTTAGAAATTATCTCTTCTGGGTGGCTGGCCTAGTTAGAACGAGCCGTGCTCGGTGTTTGCAAAAAGCAGAAACGCGTTTTCATAGCGAGGATAATATCTGCATAAACTGACTTTTCACCCTTGACAACTCTATCACTGCGTACTTCTTCGAAATCGTTACGGCCCTTGCATGCACTTGGTCTCTTTTTTTGAAGTAATTTAATTAATAGGTAGTACTTAAGGAAATAAAATATTCTGATTTGTGAGCCAAAATCGGTAACAACATAGCATGGCTTCGAAATAGAGGCAAAAAGTTGTCCACTTTAAGGCAATCTATTAATGTTATTATGAAAGTTTTCCGTTGTGACACGAAAATTAGCCATAATAATTAATAATTGTATTGGTAATTTTCGTGTCGCAACGGAACTTTTTTCAGTTAGGTGTGTTATATAATTAACTACCCACGCAAAAATACGACTAACAGTGGTAGGTAGATGGGCAGTTGCGATTGCATGAACATGGAGACTAACTATTACGGAACTTAGATTAAGAAAAACAAGTAGATAGTAATAATATTTTATGATATCTTGAACGAGTTTTGAATTTTATAGATACATGGGAACCTAACCCACAACAATAAAGTAACAATTTGACTGGGCAGGCGAGTTTGGAGAGCCGGAATAGGGGTCGCCTATTCAGATCTTTCCAGTCGCAGAGACCAAGTAGGTATAATCCTAAATTGATACTAACAAAATCATTTCAAGTTCCGCAAGGTAGTTAGCTTAATGTTGAAAGCGACACACGCCCCGATTTAGGTCAGTTGAACGAAATGTTGTTGCCATTCACAAATCCTTTGTTGATCTGCGACTGTCAGACATCAACCGGCAACAATAGCAGAGTTGATACGCGTTTGATATGACGTTATTATCTAGGTACCATTGTAGGTAATATATATTTGATTCCAATTGGACTTACTTAAGTAGCATAGATATGTGTACCCTCCAATACACGGAGGAGGCAAGCCGAATTACGCGACAATTTAATAATAAAAGAAAAAAAACAACAGCATATTTACTGAAATTGTAGCGAATTCGGAATAAAAAAAGGCTATATTATAAGTAGCATAGATATGTAGGTTTTTAGGATTAGTGTTTGTATTTACTAATAATGTATAACTTATATTTCTGTATAAGGTATGTTTCTGCGAAATAAAAAAGATGAGTTTAAGTAGTATAACAAAATTGTAGATTAACGGGACGGATGTCTTTTCTGGCTAGTTTTTAAGTACCTGCCTCTAATATTATTTAATAATATTATTTTTTATATTATTTGGACTCTCGTTCGGTTTAGCAGTTTACCAAGTGGAAGGGATTTAAATATGAAATACTATAATGTAATGTATAATATTTTGTTTAACCAGTGAATCATAATTAAGTACCTATAATAAGGAAGTTTAAACACCCGCACTGAGACTATAATTTTGTTCGCATTTGTTTCTTGGTAGAGATTTGTCATAGAGACCGATGTATCGTTAATTAAATAATGAAATGGTCACATCAATATACCTTCCTTAGTCTCAAAACATTTAAATGTAGTTATGTGCAGTTAGGGAAATGTATTCACATGCCACCGTAGAACCCTGTCGCAATTGACAGGCCGCCGCCGTCACTCAAACTCACCTTATTGCGATAGGGTTCGGCTCGATTTATATAAGTTTTTGTCACTCATTATTTTGTAACTATTGGTTGTCTGGTAGAGATCGCTATTAAGCCGCCTATTGTCTACTTTGTTTCTGTATTGTTTTGTATTGATTTGTGGTGTTCAATAAAGAGTATTTGTATTGTATTGTAACCTAGATAACTAGGAGATAGGTAGGTACTGTAGGTAGTTAGCTACTAATTGACAAAACAAGTTCTCAAGTTTCAAAAAATGATTCATCTGCAGTGTAAACTTCAAAGTAAACTCCATTCACGAATGACTAAGCCACCGTTCGTCACAGTCCCGGTGCAGATAATGTTTGTTGACCAGAAAATATCAACAACCGCAGCACATACGCCGTCTTGCATGCGCATCTTTGAGACGTAAGTCGATTAACTGGTAGTGAGCTAGTGAGTCACTGACGTAGTGAAGCCGTAGTGTTGGGGTGACCATTAAATATGGAGATAAATAAGTATCCGGACACTTTGAATATGGAAATATAAGGGTACATACCTAAGGTTTCTTATCCGATTCTTGAGACTCTGAGCTTGAGAGAAGTACTTAAATACTGGCGTTCATATACTATAAGTACCTACATACCTCCTCAAAGTAATTACCCATGGCGTACTTTAGTTTAGTTATCCCCTATTAGCATAGAGCTTCCTTTCCTAGGCTTATTATAGGTTAGGTAAGGACGACACTCAGAATTAAGTTTGCTTCTTTCCTGTGGACGTAACAAAAATTATACCTATCAGAGTCAATATTTTTTGTACTTTTTTATGCGCGTTTTCGGCATCTAGCCAACTTTACCCCATTCAAAGAAAACGTGAGTTTGATGACTTCATAAGCCATATCTTTACTTATCTCCACGGGAAATACAAGTTTTGTTTCGCACTTCACCTCAGATCAAAATATTAACACGTTCACTGCGGGAAAGTATTTCGAAGACTTTCAGTCAGTGCGTCATAGGGTATATAAGATCCGACAAATAACTTTCTGTTAGAGCGTTTGGGGGTCGAAAGGACCTGTAGGCTTTTTACCTAACTCGCTCGCAATCGCCATCGTGTTCATTTTGACAGTTCTTGTATGAATGTGACAGCTAGCTGATTCCGATGCCAATTGTCAGCCCATACATGAACTGTCAAAATGAACACGATGGCGATTGCGAGCGAGCTAGGTAATAAGCCTACTGTTTCACATGCTCGTCTATAAGGGCCATTATCCGCATAGGTTTGATGAATATTGGTAAAATATGAATTATAATTCATAGACATAGAGTTGCTCTTGGCACAGCCAAGTTCGTAAGTAGATGGAGCCTCTCAAAACTAATCAAATGTATGTTTAAACTATCGGATCTTGTATGCCCGATATCCGCACTGACAAAAAAAACTATCGATACATTTTTAGGGCTGTAGAGTGTTAAACAAAACATCGATATCGAGCAACATAAATTTTGATTAAAAAGAATTGAGCTTGAGATTAATTGAGAAAAAAAGAATTTGATTAAAATTACTCTTACCCAAAGAGTTTTTCAGGTTACACATATCGGTGGGCGTTTTTTGTAAATGTTCTTCTGTTTTTGTGTTGTTTTCACTTTCGTCACCACTAGGCATTAACAGTTTCCGTTTAAATCGCTTCATTTTCACTCATTCCACAAATAAAAAAGTCACAGTGTATATTTCGGTTAATTTCAAAAAAACAGATGGGGGTAACTATCTTTTGTTCTGCACGCCCGCACTGCACTAGACAAACTAGCGTTTAATCTAGTGCGGCTATCGGGTCATTGGGCATCGGGTCACTAAGACCCTATAACGCACTAGACGATATTTTTTACGTTCAGTCGGCATAGGGCATAAAGGATCCGATGAAGTTTTTTTAAAGTAACTGACTACTTTTGGAGAGACAATAACAAAACACTAACTATCTCACTTATGCTCAACAGATAACCTGTATAAACTTGTCCCGCACCAGCGGTAGTTCAAGGAATTTTATCGCCGCACCGTAGGCTAGATGTACATAGGATCTATTCGACCCGAAACCGCAGTGAACGTGTTAAAACATATTCATTACCATTGTTCATTTGGTCAAGCACAGAGTAAGATTGCTAAATGTAACCAACTTATCGCACAAAAAAACTGATCAAGTGCGGGTTAGACTCGCAAACCGGGGTTCTTTCTGTAAATACCACCAGACCACCGTCCAGGTAAAATGATTAAGATCGATCAAAAATGAGGGAAAAAATACGTTTTTTTTCGTATAAACCCGTCTCTTGATATTCCTCTAATCTAATCGTATAATAATCTAATATTCATCTTCCTAAACAATGTCATAACGGCATAACGCGTAGGCTAGGCTCACAAGTAGAGATGGTCACCAGAGTGAAGGTCTCAACATGAATTAGTGAGTCCGTGAGTTCCGTGACACACGTTTAGCTGCGCCGGAGCATGTATTGAGCTCTTCCTGTTAATATACACCCCATGCCCTGCTGATGAGGACTGGTTGGATGAATCATTTCTAGTCGACAAAAGTGTTCTACCTACTCTGGTTGTAGTTTTCTTACCGATGCTTTGAACGAGTTTTTTATTTTAGTTTAGTTTACTAACTAACTTCCTGTCCCATGAAAATTTCGGAAAATCTTTTCTTAAAGATCCTCAAAGGTGTCTGCTAAATTTTAACTCTCTATCTCCTGTGATTTAAACTGTGCCCTATGTCAGTCAGTTACATACATATATTATAAAATTGAAGTCAATACGTTAAGGCTGCGGCTCCACTGAGGTGGAGACGAGCGGAGCGGAGAGGAGACGTGTGGGGATCGACCAATCATATTACAGATCGGAGACGAGATGTGGATTTCATGTAATATGAATGTAATATGATTGGTCGATCCCCACACGTCTCCTCTCCGCTCCGCTCGTCTCCGCCTCAGTGGAGCCGCACCCTTATAGTTCTACTTGATATGTTTTCATTATTGTTTAACGTCGTAATCGTAACGTAACACCATACCTAACTAGAACTACCGGCAGAGTTTGAGAATTGATGTTCGTTTTACAGCAGGAAATAAATAATAAAGCAAAATTACTGCCTCAACTTTGCACTTTAATTAAAATTAGTAGACTCGGGGAATAAACAGGAAAAATAAAATCATTTATTGGTCACTTCATTACATTATGTCTTTGATTGCCAATTATATAGTCCAATCAAACAAGTCCCCCCAAAGTTCACATACATACATACATACATACATAAATCACGTCTTTATCCCTTAAATTCAGAGTATAATTATAAAATGTCGTGAGATATCATATATAATCCTTCGACATTCCGGCAGATGTTGTGATATCCCAAGTAATTGCATACAATGAGTGATTGTGTCACCGAACAACGGTTAAATGAATAACGACACTGTCTTCTCCAACCTCGACATTGGCGGAATCATCGACAGTATCGATGGCGCTATTTCTTAAAAAAAAAAAGAAAAATGAGTGATTGTGTGGGGATTTAGATGATATTGGTTTGTTTACAAAGAATTTCTAGATAATAATGCATTGTTTCTTCATTGTGACTGGGCGTATGTACCCTCGCCGCACACAGGAGTACTCGTAGGTAAAAGGAAACTCTATCGTGGTGACGGAATATGGCTTCAACGTCACAGTAAGTTGTAACTGTCCTACTATGATTGTTACGGTAATGGCTGCACAGTCTCTGAAATGTAAAATTTAAATTACATCAAATTCCAGAAGAACGAATGATAAATATGATCTCACGCTCGTTGACTTGACGAAACCAATTTATTACATACGAGTCTAATATTATATCATAAGCAGCATTTTTTTGTTGGTTTTGTAGGCCAATAAATATTATACTAACGCAGCATTTAATCGACCGTACCGTACTACAGAGTAAGCAAATGCAGCGACATCGGTTAACTAAATAGCTAAATAGCGAGGGGAACTTTTATATTATCACGACTTACTTACTTGTTATGTAAAATTACAACTATATTTTCTTCGGGTGTCCTGAATGCTATTTGTTCAAGTCCGGGGGTCTTTTTTATTTGTATGTTGACCCTGTAGGACCCTCTCGGGACCCATTTCGAGAAGTGCCCTATCGCGTAGAACATCGGCTGCTTAACAAACTCCCTCTGGTTTCTAAACACAATGATCGGTGAATCGACGAAGTTTTGCACCCAATTAGGACCACCTTGCTCATCTAGACAGAGGTTCCAGTCTATCCAGCCCACCAGACTATAAGTTAGATCCTGAAAAAGAAAACAATTGCCCTCTTGACAAATAATCATTTTAATCTGAGCTGAAATATTTTTGTTTGCTTTTCTTTCTACGACTATCTACCACGTCTTATGTTATTTTTAACCTTTTAATAGTTGTTTAGGAAATACATACATATAATACTAATTAGTTAAGTAGACAAATCTTTTATTAAAAATGTTTCTTACTAAAAAGTAGCTTACAAGTAAGTGTAGGTACAATACTGCATACCCTACATATACATGCCTGGTTTGTATTTCATACAAATTTTGTATTTAACTAGAAAGTACTCGATCTAGATCTAATTTGAATAAACAGTAATTTACGTTCACCCGTCTATAATAGTCTTTAACTGCGTAGATGATACTGGAATGTTACTTACGGTAATAATGTCAGAAATGTAGCTCATAGCTCTGTCCCATGATCCTAGGATCACGTCATTAGTTTTATAGCCTGGAATCAATAGTAAGGTAGAGTTCAACATTTTCAGAAATATTCAAAATAAGTATACCTACCAACGGTATTTTTTTTATATTCTTATTTTTTTATTTAAGGTTTACTGAAAGAGATCCAATTTTGTTTTATAATTCTGTCAATTTATTTTGTACCTAATCATAGGTATTCATTATTTCTATCACACACACAAATCACAAAAAAAAACGCGGTGAAAATCTTAGGAATCATGTTATAGGCGATGCGGCTAGCAACCTACCACTGTTTTGATTCCCCTTTGCACCTATTCGCCCTCAATCATGCTAAACATGGCCTAGGTTACTTAGGCTCTGTCTACCCCGTAAGGGATGGAGACGGGATTTATGTGTGTATGTACAAATCACAAACATCCAGAAAGTAAAACATTGACCGGTGCACGAATTCAACTCAGTGATAAATAATGCAAACTATTCAAAACTTGTAACTGCAAGAAGGCTTCTCGTGTACTACCTCTACTTGAAGTGCGTATCTTCAATTCTATAAACAAATCTCTCTGGATCTAAGTCGAATCCACGTTCCAAGACCATCCAATGGGGACTATCGTTTCTTTGCTCACCAGTTGGCGCCACAGTTGAATAAGGTCCAGACTCCAGAGGTATAGCTATCAAGGCGACTTTATAAGATCGGCGCCGAAACAAAGTTTTAAATCTTGAATCGCATTAAGTTTATTAATTATAAATAACTATCATCCTATCGAGTAGCTATGCCGCAATGTTGTGCAGTTCCGCTTTGTTCGGAAAAAAAATCCGCTTTCAAAGCGTTCACATTCATATTCAAATAATCCATATTTATAATTATAATTTCACGAAGGAGATCACTTTTCAACAGGTCAATGAAAGAAATTATTATTTAAGGGCCGATTTTTCAATCTTCAGATAAGCACTTAACTGACAGATACCCATAGAGTTGTCCGTCGAATAGGGCTTATCTGACGATTGAAAAATCGCCCCTAAGTCACGAAGCCCGCCAAAACCAGTGAAAAGTGAATGTTATTGGACCTCACGCTACACTAGCGCCTCTGGTGGCAAATTCACATGCAATAGCCCCCAGTTTCTATTATTTTCTACTTTTACATATCCTGACGTCTGCTAGGTAAAAGGAATTATTATCAGGAACAGCCAGTATATCAATTTGGAATGTCAATTTGCTTACCGCTGCAAGCCTCTGTGGCTATTATAAACTTATCTGGATTGCACTTGTTTATATAGCGGAATAATGACGGGGCCACCATCGTGTTGGCGTACCAGTGCACGCCGATGCCGTCGATGTACTGCATGGCTTCTGGCCATTCTAGTCCCAGCTGTTAAGGATTAAAGCACCAAAATAAGATAGAGCAAGTGTACGTGGACCGGTCAACCGCGGCTGAGAATTGTTCCTGCTTTTATTCTACTCCTGTATTATTATGTGTGATTTATGTAATCACGAACTCCTCTATAAAAACACTAATAAGGGGCCATTCAAGTATTACGTAAGCAGATTTTTTACAATTATTTACCCTACCCCTTGTCAGCAAAAGTAAGCAAACCTCTTACCCCCCCCCCCCCCCCCTCCCATGCTTACGTAATCATTGGTACCCATATACATTTTTCTTTTAATGGATTCTGTTTTTTATTGATTCGTGAGCAGCAGTTCGAATCGAAACTGCTGACGTAATCACCATATCGACCCCCCCCACCCCCCATGTCATCAAAAATAAGCAAAGCAAAGACCCCCCCGCCCCCCTCAAGCGCTTACGTAATACTTAAACACCCCCTAAGACTGGATAAGTCTATGTTGTCTATTCCCTCTAAAAGCACTTTTTGGCTTATGTCGCTCTAAAAGTGCTCCATCGTTACGTAGGTAAAACTTGCCAATGAGTTTTTTTTTATTTGTCCATTCAGACAGGCTATGGTCAAAAATCATTCAGTCGTTCAGGACCAAATACATGGTAGACTTATTTAGAAATCAAACAAGATAAAATATTTAAATATGTTCAATATTTCAGTATATTATTTCATCCCATCACTATTTTGATTTCCCTTTCCACCACCTATACGCCACGCTAATCTTGGCCTTAAGGTTTTGTTACCTTTGGCTCTGTCTACCTCGTAAGGGATAAAGACGTGATATATGTATGTAAGGTCACTGTGGGGAAGACCGGCATACTTTTATTCAAACTTCGGAGTGATATAGCTGCGTTGATTATTCACCTACGTTACCTCTTGTAATCGCATACGATGAAGAATTTCATAAATAATAGTTGAGCTATAGTGACAGATCAATTTAATCACAAATTAAGCAAACACAATAGTATTTCTTAAAATTCGGCAAGCAGACAAACATCCCGTTTAGTTTCAAGTAAGTCCGTCTAGTAATGATATTATCAGCCATACTATGGGTGATAATGTCCGTATTCGAATCCTTATTAAATCCGTATTAAAAAATGAAACAAGACGATGAAAAGTGTAGGTACTTTGAACATTTTAAAATAAGGTTTAGATTCTAAATAAACACAATTTTTCAAATTCAAAGGCAAGTCATATAATACGTAAATGGGGTAGTAAACCTTTTTTGGAAAAATAATTATACTATAGGTAGGTACTTGCTTCTTTTTTAGGTTTCCCAAATATAAGGTCATTTTATGTAATTTTGAACATTGGCTACTATTTGTTTAATTATTTATTTATTTAAAAGGCATTTTTTTATTTCTATTTTCGGTGACATAGTGCTGAGGGCGAGAAACACAATTTCTTACTAGTTTCGAGATTAAAATTGTTAATAAACACAAAGATCATCTATGAAATTTACCTTATGAAATCGTAGCAATATTGAAGTCGTAAAAACAGTTGGTAACCTCTGATTCCAGGGAAGTCATATGACGGACTTGCCTTGTACATAGTAGACGGACTTTCCAACTTGACGAAATTTTAATGTGATAAATAATTGAACAAAACTAAGCCAATTTCTGATAATTTAAATACAGAATAAAGATAGCCGGTTCTTATATGTATTACTAACTATTTTTAAGATCTTTTTTAGGAGAGACCGTAGCACTAACACTACGATTTCCGTACACGTAACGATTTGTTTAGGCGGATTGCTCTGAAGTTCGTTGTCACAGCGCCATCTGTTTTAAAGTGATGCAAATAACGTGACAAACTTCTTTTGCAACTGGACGCTAAAGCGGGAAACGCTTACAAATTTCAAAAGTTATAACGTGTTGGTTGACGGACTTGCCTTGTAGACGGTCTTCCCCACGTAACCTTATGTATGTATTATTTCAATTTGATAATAATGATTAGGATCCAAGATGACGGACCTAATTTAATAATTTGTTTTTGGATAATTTGTTGGCTCTGAGCTCAAATTTGGCCAAGTTTTTTTGGATTCAAGATGGCGGATGATATTTTGGCAAATTTTAGACAATAATGTTGATGGGTGTCGTTTTCGAGTAATTTGGTGGCTCTGGGCACGAATTTGGTATTATTTATTTTTTATTTACACTACAAAGGCCCCGGTCCAACGGTGAACACCTTTCAGCTGTAGATGATGACGATGATGATGATAATTTCAAAGAAGTCGTAGAAAAAGTATTGTATGCAACGTTGTATAATTAAGTCAAAAAAAGCTCGTGGCGTCTCTTCTTACGATGTTGCTCACATTGTAACCCACACCACTTGCCTTTTTTGACCCCTCTTATACAACTGTTGCATAAAATACTATATTATGCTTAATGCTTAACTATGGATAATACTTAGTTCCTAAAAAGTTGTGCAGGGATAATTTGGACTCTACATAGTAGCTATTTCCTGCGGAATAAGCACATGTGGGAAAACTTTAATAAATAACCGACCAAGTGTGTGTTGGTGCACCCGCAGTATAAGGTTCCGTACTAAAATGCGACGAATATTGAATTAAGAATTAAGTTTTGGGCCACTTTTACGCATTAACTTTGCTAGTTGCCATGTTCGCCATGGTTAAAAAAAACAATAAGTTACTTTCATGACAAACATATTCTTTGAGGCACTTAATTAATATTCATACCATCGTAACGTAGATAGGGAGATTGTAGAGCTGATCGTCTGCACAAATAATCTTCACGTCGCCATGCGATTTGCGAATTGTTGGTCCCAAGTTTTCGGCAATCCACTTACCCTAACGAAAATATTATATTTATAATAAGGTACAGTAAATCAGATGAAAATCCACATAATCAAAGATGCGATTCGAAGTTGGGTTTGTCTTTCGTGCTAGAGTACCTAAGAGAACTTTTAGAGTTCTGAGTCCTGGTTGAATCAAACGACTACCTATACACCTTAGGGATTAAGGGTAGATAATTTTTGATCTGGAGAAAGGAAGTTCTTAGCCTGTGATTAGTTACAGTTCCACTTTTAGCTTTAGGTAGTACTCATTAGTTATTTGTAATACTTACTTATATAGCTATCTAAAGAGCATTGGCAGAAAACGTTAAAAAAAATTAATTTAATTAATTAAAAAAAAAAAATTGTTTTCAATACAGTTGCTCGTAAATTGATTCTTATTGCACCGCCTTTAAGCTCATGATTCAGCTTATTACGCACGAGTGCGGTAATAATTTAAATCTCACAAACAGTTCAGTATCTATAGGAAATAGGAACATGGAATATTTTCTTGAATATTAAACTATTTTAGGTTAAAGACGATAAGTAAACATTTAATTTTGACAAATTATTCATTTTTATCTAAAAGTGACCATTATTTGCATATATAAGAAATTGATTAAATATTTTATTATAATTTTAATATTAGGCTGTTTAGCAGTCTGTTGTCAGTGTCTTCGTCGCACGCGTGCAATGTGCACAGCGGCATGCGCGAGTGCTGCGCGCGGATTAGCGCGGAGAAATAATATCTGCCGCCATATTTCACAGAATCATGCTAAACGTGGACTTTAGGTCTTGTTAACTTAGGCTCTGTCTACCGCGTAAGGGATAAAGACGTGATTTATGTATGTATGCATTTTCATTATCGGTAGATTACCTTTTACTGGTTTATGTAGGAGTTTGGAATTTATGCTCTAACTACCTAATTCATAAAGAGATGCTCGATCGAATGGTTAAATAACAGTTAAGAAAAAGGAAAAGACAAAACAAAAGTTCACAACGGAAACTTCTGATAACAAATTTGTGGCGACAAAGATGAGTTGAATCGTATAGTTCTTTCATAGTGTTTTAAGTTTTGTACACGGCTCCTTTTAGTTATTAATAATTATAAATTTGATATTATTTCGCTTCAGGTTATATAGTAATAATAATATTCGTCGTTACGATGCACGTAGACGTCAAAAATTGAACAGCAATACTACTTGGGATATAGAGTAATAGTCACAGCCAGATGTTAATTCATTTAGTTCCAATTATCGTTACCAAATTAAAGTTATGTACAAAGATTCGACTGAATTTTATTTATTTTTCCTCGCAAATGTTTTGAAAAACGTTGAACTTTAGTAATTACACTCTCAGTTCTCTTACCCTTAAAATAACACGTCGTGTGATGACCAATATAGCACACTTGTATAAACAATAATGTATTATCATGTTATACTATTTTATGACATACATTGAGATAGTGATAAGATGTCATGAATACTGATTACTGTTATTATCGCAAACATGAAATATAAATGAAACCGTTACCATGCCTTGAGGAGACCATGCAAGTGTGTTGAAAGGGACTTGCTCTTTGACCGCGTTCATGGGCTCGTTTGTAGTGGTGATCCCCCAGATCGGGATCCCTTCTTCGATGTAACTGTCGATGAACCTGGGGAATAGCAAAGATAAGATAAAATTTTTGTACAAATTGCGGAAACCAAGGCATTTTGGAAATGAAATTCGACCAATCGAGGCAATCAGATTTTTCTGAACTTACATTGAGCTACCAAATACGTTATTAAAAACTGAAGAGTTATGGTTTCTGGACCTACCATGAGAGGCTTCAGCGGCCTCTGTTCTACAACCAATTTTAACTCACTTAGAGTGGTAATCGGCATAGCTTTGATAGTATTCTTCTTTAAGGTATCCGTTACGTCCTGTGATGTTGTTGTTGGTCTTCATCCAGACTGGTGGTGACCAAGTGGACGCCAGGACCTGAGTCTTGCCGCAGGAAGCATCGCGAGCTAACCTCAGCATGGGGAGCTGGAGCAAATAAAATATCGGGGTGGATACGAAATCAAATGCGATTTGCGATACATATCATTAACTTAGTAGAGCTGTTTAAGTGTATGTAGGATTTAGGCTCCCTATGCTACTGGAAACGATTATTACCTTGAACAAGTAGTCTTCATACGTAAGTGAGAAGTTGCTGAGGGTGATATCGCATTCGGGCAGGTCGTTGAGAGTGTAGGGATGGGTGGAGAAGTCGCAGCCGCCGATCGGCACTCGGATCATGTTGTACTCAATGCCTTTAGGGCCGAAGTAAGAACTGTAAGAAAAATGCGTTTAATACATTTTAATATACTTAGGTAAGAAAATCTGGAGATGGAGACGATATAAAACAAACCGTAAAAGAGTCCAATCGACTTGAAATCTAACTAAAAAACCAAATAAAATCTAAACCTATAGATTGATGAATTGTTGAATTTTATGTTTTTATTTTCTTAAATACCTACATAAAAAACATACTTGCTATCGAATTGAGAACACCTTTCTTTTCGAAGTCGGTTAGTAAATTTTTGTTTTGAACCTTATTTTCAATGCAAGCTTCTTTTGTTGCCAGTATTAACATCATCATCATCATTTAACATCAGGTGACCCACTAGTTCGTTTGTCTGGCCTCTCTAACATAAAAAAAGGATTATCTTGTTTTCTGCACTTGCGGTGTCATCTAATCTACCACAGGGGCGGATTTGAGGGGGCACGTGAAGACGGTATTTTTGTGGAGATTCCATCACAGTACATACTTAGAAGACCGTTTTTTGCCATGTCAAAGTCAAAATATTATTGAAATTTGTTTGTTAACATGTCGTTACTTTACGATGACAGGGTTGTGTGATGGCTCAACAATTTAAGTCCGCGACTGTACGTAAAAGAATTAATGTGTCACTCTGACTTAATTCTAAGTGGGTATAAATGCCTTTCTATACAACTTATTGGGTGTTGGGACTGGGAGCTGCAGTAAATACAAGTCGCAAGGAGAGAGCCAACATGTATGATGTATGAGAGGTGATGAAAAGGTATTGTGTCATCTCCTAATCCGACTTTCAATTAAGTAGCTCGCGGGTAGAAAGTTATTATATGAGCATTACTCGATCATGAAGTGTCTCAGTTTCTTGGGCAGGCTGAGCCAGTTGATGCCGGCAGCGTCGGTGATGGAGCCGCCGAAGCCCTGGATCTGCTGGAACACTTCCTCAGGGAACAGCGTCAGCACCACGCTAGCGCATTCGGCTGAACGAACGTTTATATCATTATTCATTATAGTAATGCATCGATTTAAGTGTTTATGTTGACCTTGTTGCAGAGAGTTGATTGTTTGTGATTGTTTACTAACACGATGCCAGCGACACGCAGCGTTAACATAATAATACCTATATATGTAGACGCCACAATTCCGTACTGACTAGCGGCTCAATAATTTTTAGCCAACCGTTTAGATGATTTATAATGGTATGCCATCATTAAATCTTTGTAACCATTGTCATTGCGTTTTTGTGACAATTAAACAATATAGAAAAATAAACTATATAGAAAAATTTCATAAACTTACACTGTTGACCTGATTGGCAGAATACTCCAGTTTCCTTGGAAAATCTTAAGCCACACTGGAACAGAAATCGACATCACTACATAGGTACTTTTCCTCCACCACCTCCGTCTGTCTGTTCGCGATAAACTCAAAAACAGCCGCATCATAAGTACTCTGCTAATAAACATCTCGTAGGTATGCGAAAAGCTTGCATGTTGATAATTTTTGCCACCACTTCTATAGCCTTAATTTTTTTCAAGAGAACACCATAATGAACAACAGCCTGGGACATGTTTACTGATCCCCACAGGGGCTGGTAAATTTTCCGGGATAAAAGTATTGGATTGTTCGTCTCCGGTCATCAACAATACACCAGCGGCCAAGAAACTAAACAAAGACCAGTTGACAAAGACAAACAAACCAGTACAATATTTCACAGTCATAATTATTATTAGCAGGACCACAAAATTTTAAGGACCTAAGAAGTCAATTGGGATAAATATAATAAAGCTGAAGAGGGTCGAAAGTCTGTACATGGAAGATATTAAAAAAAATTGGCTGGGGACTTAGACTCGATAACAGAACAGGTTTCAACAGTTTTTAGAATTTTTGTCTGTTTATCTGTTTGTCTGTATATTTGCGAGCGCATCACGTGAAAATGGCTTAACAGATTTTGATGCTTTACTAATCTGTTGAGAAAATCACCGGCCAGGTTAAAGGCTACTTTTTATCCCGGAAAATTGCATAGTTCCCGTGGGATAGCCAAGAACATATCAAAAGTCGCAGCTACCTAGAGTAGCAACGTAAATAGATATTGCTTCAGTATCATAGAGGTGCACTACGGAGGAATTTTTCAAAATTCCCTTGGGATTGGGAAAAAATGGGGCTTATAAGTTAACTGAAAAGGGAGCCTATCTCCATAACTATAATTACTAGTCTTGAAATTTGGCACACAAGGAATCTGCTGAAAATGTATTTCAAGACTTTTTGAAAATCCCACGGGATAGGGAGATAAAAGGGATTTATATTATTACTTTGAAATATTATAATTACTTTGAAATATTATTATTACTTTGAAATGTTCATATCTCCGTAAATATCATTACTAGAATCTTTAAATTTGGCATAACAGTAGATAATTATGATACCTGCTGAAAACTGGTTTCAGGTTTTTGCTAAATTCCCGTGGGATAAGAAAAAAGAGTTACTGACTTGCTAATACAGTTTCTTGGTATTTGGCAGACATATTCCTTGATGATCACTATTCCGATTCCTTGGTGCACTACAAAGAGATTTTCTAATTTTTCCACGGGATAAAAGGACGGTATACAAAATACAGACTTTAAATTTAGTAGACACGTTCTTTGAAGATCACGCAGATGTCATAAGATTAGATTTTTCGAATTTCCCACAGAACCAAAGGATGGGATAAAAAAGAATGGAAGAAGGTGTCCATGCAAGAAACTGGTTTATTTCGTTGAAGTAGGTGGATAGTACGAAATCCTTCGTGCTAAAGTACGTACCTACGACTCCCATTTGGCTGGTTTTTTACACTTGTGATGGGAGAGAGGAAGAAGTTTTAGCAAAAATTTTGATTCTGCAAAGGCTAGTTGAAAATGTATTTCCAGCCAGAATATTTTACCCTACTGCCGAGTACCTTTGAAGAGGTGTAGGAGACGAACTGTCCGAGGGGAATCAGCTCCCGCACGATCTCGTCGTTGTAGGTCTCGTTGCATACGCACACCACCGACTGGCCGGGGCACTCTCGCGGCGCGCACGGTATGTCTGGTGGTAACGAAAACGGGTGTAAGCGTGCCACTGCACTGTAGCCATTTTTAGCAACCACTTTGGATAAATAATTATCTAAACGTAGGCAACCACCATCAATCCATTATCATTGAGAAACCTAGAGGCACCTTTTGAAACTTATGTATCTCTCAAGTCTTAGTACTAGACTACAGGCCCACGTACAAAAAATGTGGGTCATATGAACCACCAGGTGACGTATATAGGACGATCACCCCCCGGACCACGTAAAGAGAGGGTGTTGCAACCCTCGATTTTGTCCCCTTGTCGCACAATTTTTGTACGGCGTCGCGGAATAATGGATTAGAAGCTGTATTGAAACAGTATGAAACTGATGCCGTACAGAATCAAATGACCAAATTTACCCTGGAAATTGTCAGAAAATCAAAAAAAAATAACGACTTTGTGGCGCACCATTTTTTTACGGCACTGCGCGCTTTCTTATTATTTTTCATGGATCTATCGATGGTAAAAATGCCATACAGAAACATATGACCAAAATGTACTCACTCTACCTGCACTTTTGAATTCTCACCAGCACCCAGGTGGACAGCTTACAAGTGACGGCATAGTGCTGGATCTTATTATTTTATGCTCTTATATCGTCCTATATACGTCACCTGGTGGTTCATATGACCCACATTTTTTGTACGTGGGCCTGTAGTCTATACCTACATGAGCCAAATTAGACATCTTTACAAATAACTATTACAAATAATTTGTCAAAATAGTTTTTAGAGTTATGACGGGATCAAAAGTGTCTTCCAATGGTTCGTGTAATATTTCAAACGGTGCTGCTAGCCCGTTCCGTTAGCTTGAAATTGGCTGGACACGCTGCCGCGTGTCTAGATTTGTTATACACCTAATACAAAAGTTCACAAATTTTTATTTTCTATTCTATTATAATATGTTAACTTCGATCAACAATACAACTAGATTCACGGTCCCATACAAAATCAAAGTGAAAAAGTGGCCCTGTTGCTTATGCTTATAACTATATCTGTTTTACCTTCTTTATTAACGTAAAATAAACCTTAAGTCTAAGCAACAAAGATCCAAATAATTATAATTGTATATAATACTTACGACGTTTCGTCACAAGCGAGCGAAAGCGTTCGATAAACAAAAGAACTACCTTCGTTTCAAAAAGATGTCATTCTATTTGAGGAACAGGGTAATAATGGAGTCGCAATTAAGTATATAACTAGTTTTTTTTTATTTGACAGATATTTACAAATACAAATATTAACATGAATTTTAATAATTAAGCCTATCTACGTTCCACTGCTGAGCACAGGCTTCCTTTAACAACGAGAGGGATTGGGTCATAGTTCCCACGCATGCCCAGCCAGGCAACAGCCGTAGTAGCCTAGTTGTTCAACCTACCGCCTCTCAAGCAGAAAGTCGTCGAGGGAATGGGTGATTATAATAGGAATCATGTTATAGGCGATGAGGCTAGCAACCCATCACTATTTTGATTCGATTTTCCACCTAGACGCCCACAATCTTGCTAAATGTGGCCTGTAGGTACCTGTTACCTTAGGCTCTGTGTACCCCGTAAGGGATAAAGACGTGATTTGTGTGTGTGTGTGTGTGTGTTATAAATATTGTACGGCTTGAACTTTTCTTGAAGCTTTACGTCTTCTTTAATAAGTGATAGCTCCTCTGTTCCATCTCACTATACTTCATCTTATATTATAATTTTAAACATTTCTATGTAACTATACCTGCAATTTGGGAATCGCCTTTTTCTGTAATCTACGCCTTTGGCTATTTCCAGTTATGTCGAATTTGTCAAAATGAATCGAACATTATAGCAGAATTTTTGTAAGGCATGTAAAGTTCTTCTTCTCTTTCTCTCGCGATAATAGTTATCCATTCCGCACAGCAAAAAGGATCACTAGGAAATCTACAAACAAATGCAATATATATTTTATTTTAAAACGAGAACTACTCCATGAATTTCTTGTTCTAAAACATCCGATTATTGTCAAGATGGTGGGCCAACATTGGCCAAACAATAAATTATTGATTTTAAAATGTAAACTGCCAATTTTTACTTACTTTATGAAATACTGACTTGTATTTACTTAAAGAAAGATATTCCTTCCGAAACCTTAGTGTTTCGGTGGCTGTTTTTGCAATTTTTGAACGCACATTGTGGCATTTTGACACGTCCTCACGTTGGCCGAGGTTGGCGCATACTGTCAGAAGTAAGGTCACAAATTTATTTTGTGGTCTTATTTCTCGGAGCCGTTTTCAGAGCTATCACCGTGAATCTAGTTGTATTGTTGATCGAAGTATGTTAAGGTTAATATGTCGTAGGTGGAGTGACACCGTTTTGATTTAAATAGAATGAGTAGGTTCTAAGCGCAACGTAAAGTTGGGCACAGTGAAAAACATACATACATCTAGGTATCTAGTTATGTTCAATAAGGGAAATGTATTAAAGTACCACCTTAAACCCTATCGTAAGCCCTACCTTATTATAAGGTAACATACCACTCGAGTTTGAGTGACGGCGGCCTGTCAAATGCGACAGGGTTCCTTCGGTACATAGATAATAAGAAATATTGTCATTACTGGTAGGTATAATATACCTAAAATAATTACTAAGAAGCGGTGGAACTAATTATTGTTAATATAATTTTATTTTCAGTATCACATCGAATAACGGACGTACTACCTACCAGCGTTAACAGCATTAATCCAGACAAACGCCATCCACACCGCATATGTTGATGATTTATGTGTATAGTTCGGTAGTAAATTCATTTTTTCACGTATTGGCAGAGTGCAAAGCGGGTGGAGGGGGTAGCCTAAACGATCACAGCGCTCGCTATGGCTAAAATTGTCATTTTTGTCGCTGACTTGAGCTGTCAAATCCATATTGCAGTAAACATTTTCTAATCGTTTTTGAGATAAAAATATGGTCCTGGTAAGATGTGTTGTTGTGAATTGTAATAACACCAAGAAGAATAGCGACTGTAAATTTTACCAATTTCCAAAGACCATGGTGGAAACGAGACCAAAGAAATAAGTGGATATTTGCCGTAAGAAAAAAAAATAAGTTACCTAACCTCTAAAATTTTCACTGAAAACAACAATTTTAATGTTATTGGCAATAATGTTACTGACTACCATTGTCCAAAATTGTGTAATATAGTAAAATAATACAATATTTCATTAATATTTTTCACAATATTTACTTATTTCTTGTTTGACAGCGGTGACAATATTGTCCATAATGGCCGCCTGTCACGTGGCGCTGTCGTCGCGCACGGTCCCAATACGGCTCTGTCCGGCATTAAACTACTGCTTATAATTATTACCTACCTGTTTGGTTCGATGGTATTGAGTAAAGCCTGATAACTTCGGACTTTCTTGCTTCATTGTGATATTGGTTTAATAACCAAATAATTGGTAGGTATATAATGTAGGTCATAATGGCCAAGCTATTTGCCGCTGCTTGCTCTGTTCTGGCCGCTTTGTAGGAAATAAGTATTTTGTGCTTAGAATTCTTGTCCGTTATTTATATATCCGCAATAACTATGATTTGTGATAGTGGGATAGCACACTTGTAACATTATATATTAATATTAATAAGTAAAGTGGATTCCACGGCTATAGGTATCCATTTGTGACCAAAAGAATATAAATATTCAAAACTATGTGACACGGTTCACTTTATACTTATAGGTTAATTATCCCCATGTATTGCTTCAACAGTATTGACACTTAATCATTGTTACACTAAATGCCTACGTGCTCACATTTCGCCTAATTTTTGTATCAAGCGTACCTAATATATTTTTTTCTTTAAACGGATTTAACAAACTATTTTTATTAGTAGTTTTTTTACAGTAATAATGACGAAAATGTGACGACACTATTATTTTGATGATAGGGCACGTGTTCAAAGACCACGTTTGAGGAATGTGTAGTTAAACAGCACCTGATAAAATGTACCTAGTTACTATCCTATCCTACTAATATTATAAATGCTAATGTAAGTTTGTTTGTTACGGTTTCACGCGAAAACTATTCAACCGATCATCATGAAATTTTGTACACATGTTCTTGGAGGTATTAGAAGTAACATAGGATACTTTTTATTAAAAAAAAAATATATGTCGTCACTCTGACGTTATCTGCGCGGACGCAGTTGCGGGCAAAAGCTAGTCTATACTAATATTATAAAGAGGAAAAAATTGTTTGTTTGTTTGTTTGTTTGCATTGAATAGGCTCCGAAACTACCTACTGGACCGATTTTAAAAATTCTTTTGCCGTTAGAAAACTACATTATCACTGTGACATAGACTACTTTATACCGCGGGAAAATACCTATTCCTACGGGAAAATTAATTTATCGCGGTCGAAGCTGCGGACGGAAGGCTAGTACTAAATAACTCGGATTTAAAGTTCGAATATACCGTTCTTATTTGCTAAAACTAAAAACAGTGCTATGGAGCCTCTGATCGAAGCAGTATAAAAGAAAAATTAAGGTTGCGTTCCTATTTTCTGACTAGGCCTTCGTTATGAGTTATGAAATATGTCCTCTTTGGATAGGTTGGCACCTACCTACCTACTTAGGTACTCCTAAAATACTTAAGCTATAGAAAAATCATCTACTCTAATCGTAAGTCGTAAAACAATGCTTATTAGACTACAGGCCCACGTACAAAAAATGTGGGTCATATGAACCACCAGGTGACGTATATAGGACGATATAAGAGCATAAAATAATTGATGATTAAACGAACTTACCTGTAAGTGAAGTTCTATCCCAATTATACGAAGTGCTTCATCCGAAGAGATTAGTAACTTACAATATTAATTAACACAATGTAGTAACGCATAAGTGATACCACTTCAGCACTATAGTTGAGGAAATTTGTGTGCCTGCAATGGCCACACTATTTTTTTTTTTTTTTTTTTTATTCTTTGGGCTGTTGGGCTCGATGCCGGCGCCACTTCATTAAGTTTAGAGCTTTTTGATTTTTCCACGATAACCCTGGGATTGTAAGATCCTATGTCGTTACTAATCTCTTCGGATGAAGCACTTCGTATAATTGGGATAGAACTTCACTTACAGGTAAGTTCGTTTAATCATCAATTATACTCGTGCTTCATCCTCGAGATTAGTAACTTACAATATTAATTAACACAATGTAGATTTTGAGAGTAAGACGTGGAAACAATCAACTTGAGCATTAATTAATAAGTATTGTTTAAACAAAAAACAATTAATTAACTGCTAAGAACAAGAAATGTTCACAATTTTACTGTTACAATCATAATTACAATTTAATAATCGATACATATGTTCTTTCAACATGAAACTACCGTGAGACTTAATCATTATTACACATAAACGGATAACTCACGTATAAAAAGTCGAGTGATGCTCGACATGTTGTTCACACATGTTCTTCATTAATTTAGCTGTTATAAGTATAACATTCTTAAATCTTATGTTGTTTAGGTAGGTAATGCCTTACCTACTTACGATCATTTTCTAATTCAAACTTTAGCTATTGATCTAGCAAGGGCCATGTTATTAACGTCCATAATCGTCCTAACAAAAATTAGCAAAGGTAGTGGAATCGCCGCTCCAACCTGCGGTTTGTCTTATAACGTCGAGGCTGATTCCCATTTTATACGCCATAGATGTAGCAGCGTGTCGCGGGACGAAAAGATTGAGACGACGATACCACTATCTTTTAAGGTAGCTTTTATCCAACGGCTATGAGTTTGTGCCGTGATGCTGTTATGAGGTTTTTTAATTATTATTATTATTATTATTATTTTATGAATATGAAGGCAACATTCCAATAAAAACCTCATCTGACCTGCGTAAAGATCTTGATTTTTCAATATACGCAATTAATGTTTTCGCAGGACATATTTCAGGACGATCATTAAAGAAAGGTAGGTACAAAGTTGGTTTTGTAGTACCCAGTTCCGAAGTTATGATTAGTTCACTAATCTTTATAATTATAGCGTGGACATGGCGGTCTTAATCTGTAAACGCCTTTGCAAAATTTAGCTATCCGATCATCTGAAAGCGTACCAAGAATTAAAGAAAGGGCCGATCTATGGCTATTTATGGTACCATAAGTTTGCCCCGGAATTATAAATTTTTACTAAATAATCGAAAATTATTGGTACAGAGGGCGCTTACATGTTAATCTTATTTTGGATGCAAAATAAATACCACCGTTTTTAGGTAGACATCGTACTGCTTCAATGTATTGTCTGACATCGACGCCAACATGATCTATGGCTTTGAGAATAACAGATACTGGGGGAAAGGCGTAAAAGAAAAATTTTGCCCAGTCTAATGTGAATGTGTCAAGCGCAAATGCATCAAGATCTCCTGCCAGGATACATACACGCCGCATTTTTTGTTAATGCGAGTAGCGACAAGGTCTACTTCTGGAATTCATATGTATGTAGATACATGACTTGACAATGAATAAATAAATAAATAAATAATAATAAATATTATTCAGCTGTCAATTTTCTGTATCCTAGCGCAGAGAGTTCCCATTCTGTATCTGGGTGAGACTGATATATTACTGATGAAGATTTAATATATGATGCTACTACAAATATCTTGCGAGCTTCACACCACAGCCATAAATCTGTTGTAACTTTAGTTAGGTGAGGGTATTGAATTCCCCCCATACGGTTTATGTACGATACAGCAGTAGTAGATATTATTGACTCGTAAGAGAATTTGGCAATTGTAATAATTGTTAGCAAATATCTTAAGGACAAAGAAGGCCGCCAACAGTTCCAGGCAGTTAATATGTAGGGTACTCTCGGTTTGTGGTCATTGTCCACTAGCCGTTTCCCCGTCACATGCTTCCGCCCCACCCCGCTGTTGAGGCGTCAGAAAATATTTCGCATACGAAGTTGTATGTATGTATGTATGTACTTATAACTCTTTATTGTACATAAAACACAAGAAAAAGATGAATACAGGATAACACACATGCACAGAGGCGAACTCATCCCTAAAAGGGATCTCTTCCAGTTAACCTTTGAACGATTGACAGGACATGTATTAAGCAAGAAGAGTAGACACAAGTTGTCGTCCTTGATACGGTGCACAGATTTGTCAATAACGCTAATCCACCAGTTAGTAGCAGCAGTGGACTCGTAATGGCTGAGATGATGATGATGATGATGATGACCAGTTAGTATTTGGTAAAAAGGACTGTGGTATTATTATTCATATATTATATAGGTCGTAATTTTCATGAGCTTGCAGGTTAAGAAATTTGACGCGCTCTAATTGTTTGGTGTATATTCAATCGCTGGAAAAGCGGATATCAAAAGACCCATTAACTGCGCAAACCTTCGTATTTTACAACGATCGAGGCGTTGAATTTTTTCTAATTCGGCTTTAATACGCTATTCTGTGGGCAATCTTACTTCCCACCTAATGTGGATCTATAATGAAGCTTATAAGTACTTGCAAGAGTTAGAAGGCAAGCGAATACTTTTGTGTTATTTTACAATAAAGCCTACATTTTTTAATAATGCCTCAGATGTCTCTAGATTATTCCGACATTCTGTATGTGTCACCAATCAAAAAGTCAAATAAATTGATGATAGGAAACCACAGGATCGCAACAACTTTACGACAGGTTTCAATAATTTGGTGAAAATATAGGGAGCTGTGCAAAGGCCGAATGGGAGAACGTTAAATTCGTACAATTTACCATCTAATCTGAATCGGAGATATTTGCGCGATTCAGGGTGAACGTTTATTAGAAAATAAGCGTCTTTCAAATCTAATGTGGCCATTAGACATTTTGGAGAGATAAGTTTAAGTTTAAGTTTAACTCCTCCAACTTAAAGTGTTGGGTAGGTATGAATTTATTTAATTCTTTTAAATTAAGGATAAATCTCATCTTCCCATTCGGCTTTGGCGCAAGAAACATTCGTGAGACGAATTGACCAATATAGGGTTCACATTCGGAGATAACTCCTATTGCTAACAAGTTCCGTGTGGATTCAGTAAAGAAGCTTTTTCTTGAACTAGAATAGCTTGTTTGACAAGGTTCAGCAGACTGATAGACAGGTCCGTTGAATTTAATCTTGTACCCGTCTATCCAAGAGAGAACAGCTCGGTCGCATGTTATATATAAGTGACCATTGTGAAGCGAATTGATAAAGTCGACCAGCATAACATACCAAAATTAGCGGCGGCGCGCCTGCTTCTGCCGATGCGACGATCTGTGCGACGACCGCGCGCGCTGCTGATTGCTCGGAGCTGCAGGCTATTGTTTGTGCGGCGGACCCATCTGCTGCTTGCGAACAGAGGGCTCCGCCCTCCAGTTTAAATTATTCGCAGTATTTGTCTTTAAGTCGGTAACGGACTTTGAGACCGCCTTGGCTACTTTTAAAGTTTCGGGTAGATCTACACCGAATAAATATTTATCAATTTTTGTGTTTAGAAATTACTCTTTTACTTACTGACTCGCCGTGTTGTATGTCGCAGAGGATGCGGGCAGTATCCATAAGCTGTTTCAAAAGGGCGTTGTCCTCTTTTCTTTCAAATTTATTTAATTTGACAAAATTTGGCCTATACTTGTGATGGCCACTGCGATTTGCTTCTGTCGAACTTCGATCGCTTTGTCTCGCTTAATAACGGGCTCCGTAAGAGCTGCTTTGATTTCAGCATTCAGCTGAGGGGCGGACACATGCTTTGCATTAGAAGGGACCAAGTACTTTTCCAACAGTTTCCTTCCTTACGTCCTTATCCAAGCCGGACGTAGCGAGATATTTACTTGTACATTATTCTTGCGTCTGCGTAGGATCTGTACCTACCCAGAATCTCCAATAAATCTGGTGGAATATAATCTTATATATAGTCCGTTAAAATTCAAAAAATAACGCTTTTTGAATTCGTTTCGATTTAGTTAGTCTGGTAGACTACTAAATAACGGGCATGAACGTGGCGAAACTGTCCCACAGACAGCTCTGAGTACGTCATGAAAAAGTACATGGGGCGAAACAGTCCCGCAGACTGATCTGATTCCATGTATGTATAATTTGAACGCAGCGAAATAGTCCCGCAGACTACTCTGATTGCATTCATTATCCTGTCTTCGTCCTCCGAGATTTAATCCTTGACCATGTAGTAGCCCCGCTACGCGCTAAGCCTATCGCACAAGTTTTACAGACAGAGAGAGAAGAAAAAAAGTTAATCTTCTCTCTCTTTCTACTCATTAAATTGGCAACCTCACCCTCCCTATATACACTATACCAAGACACCGCTACGTCATTCTTGTCCGTGCGCGCACGGCGGTCGCACAAGTGCAGTGAAGTGTTTTAAAGTTAAAAAAAAAAAAAAAAAAAATGTCGAAACGGCCACATGAAGAGTCACGAGAAGAAAGATGGCTAAGAAAAATGAAGATGTACGAAGAAAAGATTACAAAGAAACAGCGACTTAATGAGCAACCGCCACAAATCCTCGCGGCTGAAGCAGATGTGCAAATCGAAGGTTAATAGCCTATATACTATAAAGATAATTTAAATAAGTAAATCCTTTGCATTCATCGGATTTACTTTATACTGACCATATATATTTTAATTATCCGTTGTATTCTTCGGATAACATTTAACACACCCTTTGCATTCATCGGGTGATATTTCATTATTACTTCAAAAACCCTTCGCTGCTAACGGGCAGACACATTACATTATTGTATATTTTTTGTAACTTGCATTCTGCAAGTTACCTACATTCGATACATTAGACGTCTTTTTTTCTTTTTGCTCGTTCAAGATTGAAGAATTATATAGTAACTACCCTCATTTTATTTACTTTTTAAATTTAATTTCCAGAACGTCTGGATCGTAATGAGGATTTACCGGGTATTGCTATGGAACCTCAGTTATCCAACCCAGCGGCACCCATGTACACCGAGGGTATGCTGCCAAATGAGTACGATTATTGTGATGACGAGGTCAGTGTGATGACGGAGACAACGGCTTGCTCAGAATCTAATTGCAATTCGTGCATAGAAACCAACGAACATATTTCAACCGATGATTTTGATCCGGTTTTGTTACGAGAATTGGGTGACGTAGAAGTTGATCCTGTGGAATTTGGTGAAAATTTGCAACCTGACCTCGCTACAAAATTACAAAAAATTCTTTTGGAGGGACTGAAGAATGAGACAAAGCAGGAACTTATTAAAAAATACCCGTTTCCCAATAATGTTTCTTTAGCAAAGGGCCCGACTCTAAACCCGGAAATTGGAGCCATGTTAGTGGACACTTGCAAGCAGAGGGATAAAAGATTGCTCACCAAGCAAGACCAACTAGGCAAAGCCCTCTCAGCTTTGGGGAGAGCTCTGACCGCTCTTCTCAAAAAGACTCCGGATATTCCAGAGGTTATTCGGACGCTCAATGATGCCGGTATGATATTAGCTGATTCCCATCACGCAGAGACTGACACCCGTCGTTCTATCATCATGCCCTTGATAGATAAGTCCTTATCAGATCCCTTCAAGGATCGAAAAAGAGATTCTTTTTTGTTCGGAGAGAAACTCGGCGATTTAGTGAAAGACTCGCAGGGTATAAAAAAGACAGGACAGCTAATACAACCATCAACATCGTCTAGACCCAATTTAAATGGAAAAGGCCCATCGTCCCGAGGTGCGCGACAACAACAGCGCGGCGGCCAGTCCTACTACCACCGGGCCGGTGGGCCGAGAGCCGCAGGGCCGGCCTCGGCCCCAGCTTATCATTATTACCAGTACCCGAACAGACGGCGAGCAGCTCCACCGCCTCCGCCAGCCCGCCGCCAGCCGATGCCGCCCCCACCCCCACCGCGTCGCTTCGCACACACACACCCGCCGGCTCCAGCGCAGCAGTACCCGTCCAGCAGCCGTCGAACTTAGCTGCGCAGTCTCAGGTAGTACATGCCGGCCGATTAAAATACTTTTTTAAGGAATGGCAGAGTATTACGGAGGATGACTTTATTCTACGATCTGTGAAGGGTTACATGATACCTTTTATTAAAGAACCTATTCAGAATCCAACCGATTACCCTCGACGAATGTTTTCTACCAGTGAATCACTAGAAGTAAAAAAGGAATTAAAACATTTATTACAAATCAAAGCTATTAAACGGTGTAAACCAAGTGCAGGTCAATTTATTTCAGATATTTTTTTAATTTCAAAAAGTGACGGTTCTAAACGTTTTATTTTAAACTTAAAAAAGTTAAATAAATACGTCTACACCGAACATTTCAAGATGGAAGACATAAGGACAGCATCTAAACTTTTATTTCCAGTTTGTCATATGATAAATATAGACCTAAAAGAAGCATATTTTTTGGTACCGATACATAAAAATCACACCAAATTTTTACGGTTTTATTTTGAAGGAATTATGTATGAGTTTTTAGCGCTTCCATTTGGTTTGTGTTCGGCGCCATATATATTTACAAAAATCTTACAACCCGTCGCTGCCCATCTACGGTCTCAAGGTCTCGTATCAGTCAAATATTTAGACGATATCCTGTGCATAGGGAGCTCGGCAGTAGATTGCCTAGAAAACGCAACAACGACTATTGACTGCTTAACAAAATTAGGGTTCATTATTAATTATGAAAAAAGTAATCTGGTACCCCAAACTACATGCAAATTTTTAGGCTTTATTTTAAATTCAGAAAGAATGTCTTTACAACTCCCGGAATTAAAGAGACAAAAGGTTTTTCAACAAATAATAAAGTTAATGGAGTCACCAAGAGTTCGTATTAGGGAATTTGCACGTTTTCTAGGCTCTCTTACGGCAGCTTGTCCAGCAATTGCTTACGGTTGGCTTCATACAAAGTCTTTAGAAAGAGCTAAATATTTAGCACTACTTAATAATTACGATGATTATGACGCTTTCATGGGACTGTCAGATAATTTATATGATGATCTTCTTTGGTGGAAAAATAGGATTCTGGTCTCTGAGAATTTAATTCAAAACCAAAATTACGATCTAGAAATTTATACGGATGCTTCTACCACTGGGTGGGGATCAGCCTGTAATAATGAGAAGACAGGAGGTCACTGGTCACCTACGGAACGTTCTAATCATATAAATTATCTGGAGTTACTAGCAGCCTATTTTGGTCTTAGATCTTTTGCGGACGACAAAAATAACTGTAATATCCTTCTGCGTATCGATAATACAACAGCCATTTCGTACATTAACAGAATGGGTGGGATTCAATATCCCCACTTAAATCTAATTGCAAAAAAAATATGGAACTGGTGTGAAGAAAGGAACATATATATATTTGCTTCGTACATTCGTTCCTCACTAAACACCGAAGCTGATAGTGAATCCAGAAAAATTAATATTGATACGGAATGGGAGCTAGGCTTGCATGAATATGGAGAAATTGTTAGATGCTTTGGAGAGCCAGATATTGACTTATTCGCTTCTCGAATTAACGCAAAGTGTCCTCTATATGTATCATGGAAGAGAGACCCCTTTGCATATAACATTGATGCATTTACAATCGATTGGTCCAATTTTTTCTTTTACGCCTTTCCGCCATTCGCGTTAATTTTAAAAACATTAAATAAAATCGTTTCTGATAAAGCTACTGGTATTGTGGTTGTCCCACGATGGCCATCTCAGCCGTGGTACCCGTACTTTCTGTCACTTTGTGTCAAGGATATTGTTATATTTTCACCAGGTCAATATTTGCTATCTTCTCCTTTCAGGTCAACACACCCGCTGCACCGCCACCTTTCCCTGGCAGCGTGTGTGTTATCCGGGAAGGCTTTCGTAGGCAACAGGTGCCAGAGTTATCGTTAGAAGTTATGCTTTCGTCCATAGCTAAAAATACAAAATCTCAGTATTCATCAAGCTTAAAACTTTGGTGGAAATTTTGCAATCAAAAAAATATTGATTTATATAATTTTAATATTTCTTCTCTGTTAGAGTTTCTTACTGATTGTTTTAAAGAAGGCGCGTCGTATGGCACATTGAATAATCATCGTTCCGCGATTTCACTAATATCAGAAAAATGTATAAGCGATGATTCAAGGCTAAAGAGATTTTTTCGAGGAGTTTTTCGGTTGAAACCAATATTTCCACGTTATGATTTCACATGGGATCCGAGCATTGTTCTAGACTACTTGGAAAACCTTGATAATGATTTGATTAATTTGGAACAGTTATCAAAAAAATTTGTTATGTTATTGGCACTCTCAACTGGACAAAGAACGCAGACGTTGTCTTTAATTAAGATGTCTAATTTAAAAATAACTGATGATCGTGTTATCATAATGATAACAAATTTAATTAAGACTTCAGGAGTAGGTAAAGCGCAACCATTACTAAACTTGCCTTTTTTCCGTTCTCGCCCAGGTATTTGCCCTGCCTCTGTTTTACAAAAATATATTTCTGTAACAGCTATATTGCGACCAAGCGATGAAGACCATCTTATCTTGACCTACAAAAAACCTCACAGACGGGCTACTTCGCAAAGTATCGGGCGCTGGATAAAGCAAACCCTGGGCGAGAGTGGTATCGACACTTCAGTATTTTCAGCGCATAGTACGAGGCATGCCTCAACTTCCGCTGCTTCTCGTGCTGGCCTGAGTGTTGATATCATTAGAAAAACAGCAGGCTGGTCAACACGGTCAGCCGTATTTGCAAATTTTTACAATAGGCCCGTTGTCAACGATGAGAATGGCTGTCTGCTTGGTTCCTTGGCACAGTAGTTTCGCCGACTATGTTTATTTATCTTTTTTTTTTTTGTTATATTATACAAAAATTAATGTACTGTGAGGTGATTACATACATATATTATATACTTACCCCAATAACTTGGTTGTCATTTACCTGCCTATATTTTATTTTATTTTTTTTCGTTTAGCAACATTGACTCATACTCTTAACATCTACATGGTCAAGGATTAAATCTCGGAGGACGAAGACAGGATAATTAGAAGATCAAACGAACTTACCTAAAGTGAAGTTCGATCCTAATTATCCTGTCTTCGCCGAAGAGATTTAAGATCCCGCCCTGCCCTGTGTTTTTTTTCTTTATTTTTTTTGTATCTTCCCTTATATTATGTCAATGTTGCTATTGATGCTTTGCCTGCTAACTCTGAAAAGAATGACGTAGCGGTGTCTTGGTATAGTGTATATAGGGAGGGTGAGGTTGCCAATTTAATGAGTAGAAAGAGAGAGAAGATTAACTTTTTTTCTTCTCTCTCTGTCTGTAAAACTTGTGCGATAGGCTTAGCGCGTAGCGGGGCTACTACATGGTCAAGGATTAAATCTCTTCGGCGAAGACAGGATAATTAGGATCGAACTTCACTTTAGGTAAGTTCGTTTGATCTCCTAATTATACAGGTTAACATTTTCGAAAAAATGTGGGTAGGATTTACCAACCATATTGGTTATCTGGAGCTGGCGACGTGTTTCTCGAAGACGAGGACGAAGGTGACGACGAACTGGAGCTCGAAGAGGACGATGAAGGAACACCAGGGTTACGCTTTCGGCGGCGTGACCGTTTCGTTAGTTTTTACAACTTTTTAAACCTCTTGGCAATAAACTCCCTATTGTCCTCGTTACCGCGCTTAGGCATGACGAAATCGCGAACTTTATTTTTAATACGTGTGAAGCGGTTGAGCACTAAAATGCGAATGAAGTGGCGCCGGCATCGAGCCCAACAGCCCAAAGAATAAAAAAAAAAAAAAAAAAAAAATAGTGTGGCCATTGCAGGCACACAAATTTCCTCAACTATAGTGCTGAAGTGGTATCACTTATGCGTTACTACATTGTGTTAATTAATATTGTAAGTTACTAATCTCGAGGATGAAGCACGAGTATAATAAGATTCAGCTCTATGCCGTCACTTGTAAGCTGTCCAACTGGGTGCTGGTGAGAATTCAAAAGTGCAGGTAGAGTGAGTACATTTTGGTCATATTATTCGTGAATCGGTTCTAGGAAATAAAACAAGTGAATATCGACACTGGTGGTTTATTAATAGATAATTCGCAAGGTGAACTCAAATCATTGCGATGGCGAGTAAGCGAACTCCGCCGTGGTGATGGAGCTCTTCTCCAGGGCCACCACGCCGTGGGCGTCGCCGAGCTGCACGCGCACCCTCCGAGCTGCGCCGCTGTAAATAAATAAACTAACTTGAATATATAGGCTGAGTTGATGATGATGATGAAGTTTAATTACCATTATTTATACATCTATCTTGTATCAATCATGTCATAAATCTCTCAAGATTTTAAAAGTAAATTCCCAATGATCCTCCTGTAAAATTAGCCATTTTATGGACATTATGGCCTACACCCGAAGTGTCCAAATAGAAATCCGATAATGGAATACGTGATCAAACGCATGCCCGTAACACATAAAACGAATACTTATATTACGTAACTTTTAAGCTCTTAATAAAGTACATATACCTTTATACTGTAATAGCTTTTGCCCGCGGCTTCGCACGCGTGAACCATGAGCATTTCAAAGAAGCTAGCAATCAAGCAAGTGAACACCCAAACCCATGCAAGCAGGCAAGCAAGCATGCAAGCAAGTAAGCTCGCAAGCATGCATGCATGCAAGCAAGCATGCATGAAAGCAAGTATGCAATCAAGCATGCAAAGCAAGGCTCAAGCAAGCATGCAAGCAAGCGTGCAAGCAAGCATGCATGCAAGTAAGCATGCATGCATGCAAGCATGCATGAAAGCAAGTATGCAATCAAGCATGCAAAGCAAGGACTCAAGCAAGCATGCAAGCAAGCCCCCGCATTGCCCCGCTGCCTTAATTTTTCTGAAACTGTAAATATTACAGGATTTTTATAAAACAAACCTAACCTAACCTAAAGGGCTGTCCTAAAATATACCTACCCCAAATAGCTTTTGCCCGCGACTTCGTACGCGCTAAGATGTAAAACGAAAAAATAAGTTTTTCTCAAACATGCTCGGAAATGTATGCGTTAATGTCCCGATATGAGGACATGAAGTTTCTCGTTTATGGCTCCCTACATTACTTCTTGGCTTAGGCCACAAAAGTTAGTATGAAAATCCATTTTTGTCCGCTGCTCTAATTTTTTAAATTTCTATACTAAAATTAAATTGGCAAAGGAAAAAATTACATACAGCCAACCACCACCACAATCTGTACCTAAGCATAATTGCGACATAAAAAAAATAATCTATGGTACTATATTTATGTGCGGTTAAACATGGTGCTCAAATAGCTGGATCAAATTAGTACATTTAAAAAATAAAAAAGGTGGCAAATCGAAAATCTTTTTTTCTGCTTATGCGTATTTCGTAGTGATTGTTATTATAATTTAACAGAAACAAAAATGACTTCTAGTGATGAAAGTGACGGGGAACTTATGAACTGTACTCCACCTCATTTAAAAGAGGAGGCAAATTTAGCTATGCAAAATATGCTACCGGAAAAAAGTAAACTATGATTTACTTGATTGTCTAGTAGTTATTTTAATTTTAATATTTCCTCACATTGTTTGAGAAAAGCACTATACAAGCTTTGGCCGGAACAGGGATTGCAGGACTCGTTCTATCTGGCCTCGTCTTCGACTCGGCCACCTACCCCAAACTCGTCCAGCAATCCCTTACTTCACGGCCTCTGCAGTAATGTACTATTTTCCCGTTCCCGTAAAAATTTTGGGGAGTGCTTTCGGAGTACACTTAAAGCCTTTAAAGAAACACACGTTATAAATGTTAAGTCTCTTTCTTCCGCTGTTTCGTCTGGAAACGTAAAATCCCGGTTTTTCCCGTTCCCGTAAAAATGTTAGGAAATCCTTTGTTAATGCTTCCTTACACTCCCTAAGGAAGCTAAATGCTAAATGCTAAATTTCATCTTTCTATAACCAGTAAAACGAAAAACCCCGTTTTTCCTGTTCTCATGGGAATTTCTGGAAACCCTTTCTTAGTGCTCCTATACACTCATCAAGGAAGGTTCTTACCAATTTCTACGACCAGTAAAACAAAAAATCCCGTTTTTTCCCTATCCCGTGGGAATTTCGAAAAATACCTTCTTAGTGCACCTCTAGGATACTCAAGGTATATGTGTGCCAAATTTCAATTTTCTAGCCATATTATGCCTACCGCAGTATTTCTTTGTAAACAAATATTTGCCGCCTGTTGTCTACTTTGTTCTTTGTTTCTGTATTGTTTTGTACTGATTTGTGGTGTTCAATAAAGAGTATTTGTATTGTATTGTATTGTATTTTTCCCGTTCCCGTAAAAATGTTACGAAATCCTTTGTTAATGCTGCCTTACTCTCCCTAAAGAAGCTAAATGCTAAATTTCATCTTTCTACGACCAGTAAACGAAAAACCCCGTTTTTCCTGTTCTCGTGGGAATTTCTGGAAATCCTTTCTTAGTGCTCCCATACACTCATCAAGGAAGGCTCTTACCAAATTACAGCTTTCTACGACCAGTATAACAAAAAATCCCGTTTTTTCCCTATCCCGTGGGAATTTCGAAAAATACCTTCTTAGTGCACCTCTAGGATACTCAAGGTATATGTGTGCCAAATTTCAAGTTTCTAGCCATATTATGCCTACCGCAGTATTTCTTTGTAAACAAATATTTTTCCCATTCCCGTGGGAATTTGGGAAAGTACTCTCTTAATGCTCCTCTGCACTCCAGAAGCAACCTACATGCCGAATTTCAGCTTTCTGCAACCAGTAAAACGAAAAGTCCCGTTTTTCCGGTTCCCGTGGGAATTTCGGGAAATCCTTTTTTTATTGTTTACACTCCCCAAGGGAACTTGAAGGCCAAATTTCAGTTTTATACGACCAGTAAAACGAAAAATCGATCCCGTAGAACTGAAAATATAAATCCCGTTTTTTTCCTTATCCCGTGGGAATTTCCAAAAATCATTAAGACATTATTTTACTATTATAATCACCTACTTCTATGCCAAATTTGAACAGTCTAGTAATTATAGTTCATAGGATTTCGTTTAACTGAATATATAAATCCCGTTTTTTTCCTTATCCCGTGGGAATTTCCAAAAATCCTGAAATTAGTTTCTTCGTTTTGTAATCACCTACTTTTGTATCAAATTTGAAGAGTCTAGTTATTATAGTTACTGAGATAGCGTCACTCGGAGTCGAATATATAATTCCCGTTTTTTCCTTATCCCGTGGGAATTTCCAAAAATCCTTCCTTAGTGGATGCCTACATTGTATAAGGTATCTATGTGCAAAATGTCAAGTCTCTAAGTCCAGTGGTTTGGGCTGTGCGTTGATATATAGTTAAGTCAGTCAGTCAGTCAGGACTTTGAATTTTATATGTATAAGATAAAATGTGACTTGCAATAAACGATTCTATTGTATTCTATTCTATTCATATCTTAGGTATATCCCACGAACCAACCTTCAATAATGAAGGGACACTATACGAAGAGAGGCTCATATAACAGGTCGGTGAGATTGCCAATTCTGTTATAGGTACGTGCATTTTTTGATTTATTGATTTTGGCAGATTTGGCTTTTAAATTGAATTCCCGAGGCTATGCAAAAACCCATTTACGCAAATTCAACTTGGATCAAGGTTTGACAAAACACTTTTGTGATTTTAGCTCGAAAAATAATGACACATGTGCATCAAAGCACATAACGGATATTCGTTACGGTGCATAAAAGCACATATGGGTTTTTTTTGTCGAAGAAATTCAAATGAATTGATAACTGCCGCTGCACATGTGTGAATTTAGTACCTAATATGAATTAGAATCCCTATATGTGCATGACTGACACATATATGTTCAGTAAGAGCGAAACTAATACCCATATGTGCATGATTGGACACATATGTGTTCAGTAAGTGCGGAAAAATAAAATGGAATTTTCAGATACCTAGGCTAGATCCAAAATTACTTGTTATTTTACATCCAACTCCTACGAGTAGACCTGGCTGTTTAATTACTTTTGTGTATACTTTTGTAAAAATCACATAGCAATAGCGTTTTAATAGCACGTTTTACTGCATGTTTTGATGTATAATTTTTACTCACGCATTATGAATGACAACAACAATAGTATTCTGTGGAGTCAGGAATGCAATCTTTTCCAGAGCTGGTTCAAAAAAGCCCTTATTCTCCGAGACGGCGATTCTCATAGAACCGCGCGGGATCCACTTGGAGAAGTGGCCCATCGCGTAGAACATGGGCTGCTTCACGATCTCGTTGATCTCGGGGAACACAATCACAGGAGAGTCCACAAAGTTCTTGGCCCAGTTGGGACCTCCTTGCTGGTCCAGGCACATGTTCCAGTCAATCCAACCCACCAAGTTGTAATTCAGATCCTGGAATAAATAAACTTGTTTTTGCATGCCACAAACACTCACTGCAGATTGTCGTTGAGAAATGTAGACTTACAGTGATGATGTCAGTGATGTAAGATTTAGCGCGATCCCAATTTCCCAATGATACCTTTTCCTTTTGCCAAGGGAAGGACCCTGGATAAAGAAATATACTTAAAAATGGGTGAAATTATACAGTTTAACCATGTCTTGTTATCAGCACTTTTTTATTCCTACTAGTAGGCTTTCTGCGTTACCTTCGCAGGCTTCAGTGCCGATGACGAACTTGCTTGGGAACTTCTCGGTGACTATCTTCAGAAGCTCGGGGCTGACCAATTTGTCGCCGTACCAATGAACTGCCACACCGTCAATCCAATCGAGCACTTTCGGGTGTTCTTCAACCATCTGTCAAACGTAATAAATATCCTAAAACATTCGGCAAAAATGGTAGCCAGAGCTGACAATATAGGCATCATTTTATTGTTGACAAAATGTGGTAGCATAATGAACTGAACTGCCAAACACTGACAATAGACAATAAATATTAAACCCAAATAGATGACTCATGAAATTCTATGTGTACCTATTCTTATACTGTTCAGACTTTACGATTGTGGAATTCCTTGCCTATAATCATAAGGCGCGCTAAATCTTTACCCATATCTAAATCTATGTTGAAGGAGCACTCCCTGTCATCTTGTGCATGTATCTTGTAGCTGGCTTTTTTAGGTATGTGTGTATGTATCTATTTATATCCCCGTTTATTGTAAATGTGTGTTTCATGTATACTATAATTATTATTATTATTATTATTATTATAATTAAATTGCACCACCTGCTTAGATCTGTTCTGTTCTCCAGTCCATTATGGTTGCCTAGTAGAGATCGCTCTGTAGCGATAAGGCCGCCTATTGTTACCTTGTAATATTCTGTATACCTTTTTCTGTTTTGGTTGTTATTATGTGGTGTTCAATAAAGAGTTATTGAATTGTATTGTATTGTATTGTATGACACTATACAGGATGTCAGAAAACCCTTTAACGTCCTTTTACAGAATTGTCAGGTAAGTCTATCTGAACACCCTGGCAAAGTTTGACGCTCGTGGTTAATTAATTGACCGTTTAATTGATCGTTAAAGGGTTTTATGACACCCTGTATATCAGTGGCGTGGCGTCCATAGAACTCGATTCCCACCGGCTTGCCTATTTTATTGTGCAGAATTAGAGGAAAAGGCTAGTTAAATTCCCTTCGGCTTGCCTTCGGCTTGCCTTCTGCTATGCTTGACGCCACGCCACTGCTACATACATATCATATCTTTAGACTGAGCCTAAGGTACAAAGACCTAAAGGCCCACTTTTAGCATAATTTCAGGCGTATATGTGGAAAGGGGAATCAAAATTAGTGATGGGTTGCTAGCCGCATCGCCTATATGATTATTCCTAAGATTTTCGCCCATTAACTGTTACCATCTGCGCGGGAAGAAAAGCAAATGGTACATTCTACGTTTTTTTCTTTACTCCCAGACCAGAAGATACTAACCTTATTAAACCAGATTGGAATGGTGAACCTTTGGTCATCCACTGTCAATATCTTTACGTGTTGAAGATCAGAGGCATTCCTTATCATAGGTCCCAAGTTCTCGATTATCCACTGACCCTATAAAAGAAAAGGCAAAGCGTATCTAATTGTAGTAATTTTCACGAAAATTAACTATGCAATGGAATTTACCATTTTCTTAGCAGTCCATCCCAAGTTCTGAAACCTTGTAAAAGGAAGGTATGAGTTTTCAGGTTCATTTGTGGTGGTGATAGCCCAAATATCAATGCCGTTCTTCTTGTATTCGCGTATGAACCTAAAATATAAATTATTGTCGTCATCTAGGTTTTCTTTTACAATGTATAATTTCTGTAACAATATAAAAGTGAGTACTAAGTAATCTATGTACCTACCTATGTATGTAATTTTTTATTGGAGGCCGAATAGAACGAGTACCATCGCCTCCATTTTTTATGTGGCTGTACTTTTTTAAACAATAAATAAAGAAAAACAAGCGAGGGTCGTTTGAAGGTAAGGGTTACCGTTTCAGAGGTTGTTTGGACCAACCCCCTAATAGACCCCGTACTAGTTTTCATGAACTACGTTTTTGGTTTTACAGGACTCTACTTAATTGGCTTTACATTAGCTTAGGTACATTCTAGTTCGAAAAAAGAAATTCCGCGAAAATAAAAAACCCTACATAAAATCCATTAAAACTAGACATACTTGGCATGGTAAAGAGCGTAAGTGGAAAAGTATTCCGGTTTGATCGCACTGAGGCCGTTGAACTTCTCATTGGTCTTCATCCAAGGAGGTGGCGACCAGGTGGTGGCCACGATGTGTACTGGAGCTGTCGCCACCTCTGCAATGTGCTTGATCAACGGGATCTGCAGATATCAAAGACAGAAAACCACATGGATAGATACAAGATAGATATACAAGATAGTTCGAGATCCATGGGTAACAATGATAAGTGTCTCGTGTGTGTCGCTTCTTAACCTTGGGTAGAGCTACACGATCATCCAAAGCACCAATTTTTGATTAAAAACTAAAATTAATTCAAAATAATCACGTAATCGCAATATATTGCTACAAGCCACTAGAGGCGCTAGTGTCGCGTGAGGTCCAATAACGTTTACTTTTCACTAGTTTTGGCGGGCTTCGTGACATAAATTATAATTTCTTTCATTTACCTGTTGAAAAGTGAAAGTGATCTCCTTCCTGAAATTATCGCAAATATGAATCCATATATGGCGATGAATGTGAACGCTTGGAAAGCCGCTTTTTTTCCGGTCCTCGGTACTCGATATGATGATTATTTATAATTAACTAGCTTCTGCCCGCGACTTCGTCTGCCTAAAATTATACATATAAACCTTCCTCTTGATTCATTCTATCTATTAAAAGAAACCGCTTCAAATCCGTTGCGTAGTTTAAAAGATTTAAGCATACATAGGGACGGACAGACAGCGACAGCGACTTTGTTTTATACTATGTAGTGATAAACTTAACGAGTTTCAAGATTTAAAGCTTCGTTTCGATTTAAAGCCCCATTGTTTTCGTTTCGATCAGTGAAATTAGGTATTATAGGTATTAACTTATCTATCTATATATATATATATATTTTACTACGAACTGACCAGTGATTGGCCTCTATCTCACTTGGTGGAAGGTGCAGATGAGGCCAAAGGTGTAACTCACTGGTTCAGTAACAGCCTATTCACTCTAGCCTTGAAGAGCCCCAGATTGTATCTGTCCGGAAATACAGACGATGGGAGCGAATTCCATTCCCTAGCAGTTCGCATTAGGAAGGATGAAGCAAACCGCCTCGTGCGGGTCAATGGTATGTTGACAACAAATGGGTGAAAACGCTCCCCCCGCCTGGAAGTCCGTTGGCGATATAATACGCGAGGCCGATTTTTGTACAAGCCATCAGATCTACAGTTATGGTCCGATTGTGATAAATTATATGTCATTACATTCGTCTCATGCTGGAGAGTTGCAAACTGCTCTTCGTTTTTAGATTTTTTTACAAAAAACCACTAAAAATGAATTTTAATGAACTACTGTGCGCTAACCGACCAGCCAGTATAATGTGACCCGTGTCATGTATTTTGACGTGAGATGACACAATAAAAATAACATGTATTGGACTGAAACATGTTGTAAGTTTTTCAGCATGAGAAAATATCTGTTTTGATTCGACTATCAAGTAAATTAATATCTCATAACAGTCATAACCATGTGGATAGTTTGACAGTTCCATGTTTCCGCCAGCGCGGGTAGCACTCGAAACTTATAATAAAGTTTGCCACTGACAGCGAATAGTTGGCGAATTTGCATCGCTAGCGCAGCGATGACTTCACGGTTCGGTTACAGAATCGTATTGAATCAGGCGTTCTTTGCGGAGGTCCATTTCAAGTAACAAAAAACATTTACCTTACTACTCCGCTACTCACGTGCAAGATAGCCGAGCTTGTGCGAAATGTATATGTTTTTACGTGCATCCCCCTCCTCTACTGCCACATAAAACATAAGTAAATCCCACATACTTACCCATCCCCTACACCACTCAAAACACTGACGCGTTTCGAGCCCCCTACGGGATCGTCCTCTTATAGTCAAAGTACACCGAGCACTGTTTAGCATGCAAACCAACGACGTACATACACATACTTATTATATTTCGCACAGGCTTGGCTATCTTGCACGTGAGTAGCGGAGTAGCAAAGTTGATTTCTGTTCGTTACAGTATTGGTTCCGAACCTGAGGGTAATTATACTCAAAGGGGTTAAACTATGTTTCGTGAGGATTAACGAACAAGATGCCATCGGACTTAGTGGGTAGGTACATTTTTTTTTTTTAGAGAATGACAACTACTTATCTATACGATGACCACTGGTTTAGTGAATTACACCCCTGAGCTCACCTTATAGTAAAAGTCCTCCATCGTCAGCGAAAAGTTGGCGAGCTGCGCGTCGCCCGCCGGCAGCTCGTTATACGCGTACTCGTGCGTGGAGAAGTCCGAGCCGCCGATGGGCACGCGCACCATGTTGTACTCGATGCCCTTCTTGCCGAAGTACGAGCTGGAGCGAGCAGACGCATACGTCAAACAATCATTTTACTAAGTAGTTTTTGGAATCCCTTGGGCGGCAATCAATGGACACAAGCAGATTGCTAATAACTGATGAAGCGCAAGTAACAAGCAATTATTAAGATACAATAAGGTCATGGGGGGTAAGCAATCCGGTGAATCGCCGTTTAAAGTGACCTAAGTAAGTATACATACTTAACCAAGTGCGCCTGCAGCCGCGCGGTGAGGTTGGCCCAGTGTATCCCCACAGCGTCGGTGACCGCTCCGCCGAACCCCTCCACCGTCTGGTACGTGGTCGTAGGGTCCAGCTGCAACGTGTGCGAGCATGACTCGTCTGCGGAAGCCGGAGGTATAATGAAGCGTTAACTTAGTCTATTTTTGATAACACGTCACATGTGACAATTTCGCTGTCTTTAAAACCCAATACTTACTCCACATGTAGAACGAATGCAATTCTCCGCCGCTTTTCTTGAAACGTGACCCAGCCTGAAAAAATAGTGTATAAGTTGGTAGAAGTTTAATACGTAAGCAATCAGTTCAATCAGATGTTTTATTTAGGATTTGCAATAAGCCTGTGCATTGTTATTTTTTTTAGTGAAACATATCAATTTCTACTCTTATATAAAAAATAGTCACACCGACCCACCGAGCATTCCTAGAGTCGCCGTAATGTTTACTGCCAATACAATCAGTGGTTTAAGAAGCAAACTACCTAAAACTTCGCATTCTCTATAGTAGGTACAAAATTAACACAAGCATTTGGCTTTAAACTACGTCGATAATGTTTATAAAAATAAATAAATATTCGCACAGGTGTACCAGACAATAGACATAAACGTAAAACGTAAACAATTCTTTGTTTAAAATTTATAGATTATCGTATGGCCAAGGACATCCTCTTTATTATTTGTGTCCGTGGATTTTAGAATTAATTTAGATGACAAAATATTATTTATTAATTTATTAAAATATATAAACTATTAAGAACTAAATAACAGACGACCCTCGCGCGGGCAGCTTTCTCGCACAAAGACTCGCAATTGCGATACAACGCGGGAATGCTGCCTGCGTGATGGGGACCCTACCTAAGGGTCCAAATTTATTTTAATTTTTAACCTAAGTTTTATTTTACTAAGTTATTTTAAGGTAGCCTTAGTTTATATTTTAATAACAATAAAGAACACTAAAACTAGAAAAATTGATTTAAAGTAAAGTAAGTTAATATGGTTAAAATTTAACCTAAAAAATCCCCCCCCCCCCCCTGTTTCGTGACTGGTTTAAAGGTTCCCATTATGCTGGCCGCGTTGCCTCTTTGAACTGCAATGGCAACACTTTGAACCAGCCACAAACCAGAGCGGGGATCGCAGTCCCTATCTGTCAGTCTGCGGCCCGAATAGCTCCTTTGCCTCCGAGCCCCAGGGACCCGCTGTCTCGACAAATTAGTTGTATTAGTAGGTAGTTAAATATTTTCTCACTTTGCGAATGATCCTGTAGAGGGATCGAAACTCGTCTGTGTTTGTGTGGAGTAGGGAATAGTTAAGTTTGTGGGATTTATATGTGTTTTATGTGGCAGTAGTGGAGGGAGGGATTGCACGAAAAACATATATATATATTTCGCGCAAGCTAGGCTATCTTGCATGTAAGTAGCGGAGTAGAAAGGTAAATATTTTTCTTCATTAGTAGTCAAATAGAAATTAATTATGTAGATGTTGGATGTATGTACTTGTTTTGAAAAATACACTTTCCGCCAAGTTTCTTGCGGCAGTTGCGGCTCATTCTTCTTTGTAACGATGGTGTTTCCGAAACCGCTGGTAGTTTCATAAAATACATGTAAAAGACCTCTTGGCGGCCTAAATATTTGCAAAAAAAACCTTTTGATTATTTTTAGGGTTCCGTACCTCTAAAGGAAAAAAGGAACCCTTGTAAAATCACTTCGTCGTCCGCCTGCCTGTCTGTCTGTCCGTCAAGACCCTTTTTCTCAGGAACACGTAGAGATATAACATTGAAATTGATACCAAATACTGAGGTTTGCGGTTCCTTGGAGCTGTGAAAAATGGACCCGCTGAGTCAACATACAAATTGCCGAGATTGAAAAACCTAGAACCTAACCAGTTGTCCTAGAAATTTGGAATTTGATATGAAGGTAGCTCTTATAGCACAACTAATGAAATTAGTTTATAAATCTGATTTTTTAACGTCTGTCTGTCTATGTAAATACCAATATAAAATGACCTCACACTGCATATATTTTGCTTAAGAGCAGGGCTCTGCTAACACTGGATTTTATTATAACGTGGCGATTTTTTTTTTATTAATTGATTTGTTACGTCTGGTAAATTATTTATTTATAAAGGAGAAGTTATAAAATTTCATAGCTTACTCATATCGGCGACCCAGCTTTACTTGGTGTTTGTTAATTCGAAAAAAATGCGTATGCCTAGAGATAGCATCTCGCTACACCGATTTTTCGGCCCTAAAAACGCAATTATTCACAAATTTCATCGAAATGGTTAGAATCATTTTCGAGATCTCTAACCATAATAATATCTGTCTTATACTTATATTATTAAAACAAGCCAATATTGTTTAGGTATTTATTACTTATTATGGGTTTTCAGGGGTGAAAAATGGATCTAGCTCTAGGAGTCATCCTCTGGCAAATTTCGTTTTTCCAAGTTTTGCAAATCCCAAGCTTTGTTCGGTCGCTCATGTATGTATGTACCTACTATTATTCTACAAAATTATATGAAAAGCGACCTGTTATTTTTGCTTATCAGTGCAGTAGGTATGCATATCATGCTGTATGTAGCGAGCGGAAACTTTAAGACCGTGCAGTTTCAACTTACCTCGGAAGAAGTGTAGGCGACGAAGCGATTAGCAGCGGGTTTGTCTCGAGTAACCTCATCGCAGTATGTGTTGTTGCACACACAGCCAATGGACCTGCCGGGGAACTGCCGGGGAGCACAAGGCTTGTCTCCTAATACATCAAATTAAATTGATAAAGTAAAAAACTAGCGATAATTATATTTATGATCTTGGTTGGTGTGCTGGGTATGAAATTGACTATTTTTAAAGTTAATGTCAAATTGATACAAATGTGTTTTATTTGTTACTATCAAGTTCATGCAAAATCAAAAGTATAAAGACCATGCTGGTAGAGATCCATTAAAGGTATAACCATATGTTAGCTTTTCTACAAGAGTCTTCCTTTTTTTATTTGGCTTGTTTGACCCGTAGAACGTAGAACGTAGAACTCCCTTTAAATTGTCGGAAATCAAAACAAAACACGGAGTGTAATATAAAAGGTTAGTGTCACATTCAAAGTGGAATGAACTCAATTCGGCTCTACTTTAGCAAATATTGTGGTTAATTAGTACGTATCAAAACAATTCTGTTCAAACAGTAGTTAAGTGGATGTCTACGGCTCCGTACAAATTACCTAATGCTGATAAGGTTATTATTATTAATGCTTGTGCCTGTTTCCTTAAACTAACTTAGTTTACGGCATTTGAACCGCAGTGTTTTTTATTTGTTTTTGCTGTCGAAGTGTCGTTATCATTAACACCAAGCAGATTGTATATCAACATGTTTGTAAACTTAGTATCGATACCAAAGTTTCCCATGTCATGTAGCACGCTCACCCAACGCCCCCTATAGTAAGTATGCCGTATCTATCTTATTACGTTATATTTGATTTACGCTTGCTTTACACGAGAACTGTAAGGCGCGCGAGTAATGAAATATTATTTACATAATATTCATTGATATATGTGGGAATAAATTATTGAAAGAAACTAATTTAGTCGCCGGGAAATATATATTTCGTATTCTCTACATATTTACATATCAAAGTCGTAGGTACCACAGACTGAATCAAACTAATTTCCTAACGGCCGTACATACGTCACCTCATTCTTCAAATCGAATATTCGTCGTCTCACTCAAAGTATCGTCCGTCATCTCTATCTCTACACCCCCTTTTACGTTTCATTCCACATATATATGCGTCGCCTTTGGGTCTTGTTACCCTAGGCTCTGTCTACCCCATGAGGGATAAAGACGTGATTTATGTATGTAATCTAACTCTACCTAAAGAAGCGTCAGCTGTATAATTTCTTTCAATGAATCGACGAATTGCGGGTTCGGGCTAATTAAATTAACTAACCGTTGTTGCCCATTGTGCACCGGCCTAAGCATTATCCTTAGCTAAGAGCCTCTGTTAGAAGGGAACTGAAACGCAAGAGCTCTCGAAGGCGGTTTCCGACGGGGTAGACCTAAAGGCCAATTTCAGTTAGGCAAGATTTAGTCACTACATAGTATAAAACAAAGTCGCTTTCCTGTCTGTCCGTTCCTAATATGTATGCTTAGATCTTTAAAACTACGCAACGGATTTTGATGCTGTTTTAAATAGATAGAGTGATTCAAGATGAAGGTTTATATGTATAATTCATGCATAATATACCGTGCGAAGCCGGGGAGGATCGCTAGTTAGAAATAAAGTAATCGCAAATAGTACTCTACATCACACTGGTCAACACATTAATTTATAAATTCTCCCTATCTGAAGTTAGCGCGCAGCGTCATAGGCCAGAGTCTAACCTAAAGATAGTTAAAAACAAAACAATAATAAAATCATAGTGATCTGTCATAGAAAAGTATCACTGCGACTGCGAGTATGACACTAAGAGGAAACAACGTTACAAAATCATAATAAGTAGGCGTTTCCTTTGATCCTCGCGACATTTCTATCACAGTCTACCAGACAGCCATTCGCATTGAAATAATACCAGCGACATTTTTTGCATGTACAGTAACAGTTGTAACAATAACATATACTACATAGTGATTTTTTCGGGACTGGGACGTCAATCACTGATATTGAAATGTAACGCTTTTCCTCATCTCTAGTTCAAATGCCACGATAATATTTCTCACCAGCAGCGACTCCAGCGGTCACAAGTATCAGAGTCAAGGCGCCAAAAACAATCAGCCAAGACGCCATTTTGACGTCCCTCGTCGCTTAATGCCGAACCCGCACTGGCCGGTCTGGCCGACTGGCCGGCTGCCGGCTGCCGGCTGGCCCGCCGCCACCGCCCGCCCGAGTGCCAGCCATGGCCACAGACCCGCGGGCGCAAGTAAAGAACACAAAGTTGATTGTTTGTACAGCTATTTAAATGAAGCTTCTGTTTGTTTTCAGTGATATTCTTGGTTGTTCGGGGAAACGGAATACGTTCGGGATTCAATATAAAATGTAACGAATTTTGAACCTCAAAAAGAGATGGTAGGCAGCCATTTTCTTAGTCGGCGTATGTACTAATTAAGTATACCTACATATTTACGATTTAACAACAATATTATAATATTAACGCAAAACTTATTTTTCAATGGACAAGCTGGCGTTTAATTTAACGCGTTATATATGGTTATGTAAAATGTAATTGGATTGCATTATTGTTTTTCTTTTTTATGTCAGTTGCTTATAGTATTTCTCTGAGCGCAATCACTGCACGGGTGGACGGCCCCATAATGCTCACAGGGAGACATGCTCGGTAGGTACGTGTGACTGTCCGGTGTTTTTAAATTATCTACTTTTACTTAATTCATTTTTTATTTTTTTTTACCATTGTTACTAACCTCAGTCAAGACAAGTAGATAACTCTCACCTAATAAATTAAGGACCCTTGTCCACCATAAAATGATTTTTGTTTTAATTTACTCTAAAACCAATTGCCAAAAGCATATTTCCAGGCGTTGCTTTATAGTAGGAGTGCTGGCACCAATTTTTGGGTAGGTATTAGAGGCAAGCTGAAAATTTGTCATATAGCTCTCCTATTTATTATACCCACCCTAACACGGAACTGCGTCCTGGCTGGTGAGTAGCGGGGCGGGGCTAAATCAACCCAATTTTTTTTAAATGCTTTTTTTTCCAAAAATATATTTGAGAAAATATGCAATGTATGTGTTGTAGTTTAATATTTTAAAAAAAACCGGTCAAGTGCGAGTCGGACTCGCGCACCGAGGGTTCCGTATCATTATCTATAAATATCTTTAAACCAGTGTAAGCAGAGCCCTGCTCCAAAGCAAAATGTACGCAGTGTGGGGTTACTTTATATTGGTCACTGCTATATACAGACATACATACACATTTACGGTTTTCGCAATTATTCTTTAATCTGTGCTATAAGACCTACCTTCATACCAAATTTCAAGATTCTGCGTTCACGGGAAGTACCTTGTAGGTTTTGATTCCCTTGAGAGTTGAAAATTTGCGGAAATTTGCGGCATAAACGGCTGTATCTTTTGATTGCGTTGGCTTAGAAGTTTGATTTTTTCACAGCTTCAAGGGACAGTAGACCTGAGTAATTGATATAAATTTCAGCTTCATACCTCCACGCGTTCCTGAGAAAAAGGGTCTTGACAGACGGACAGACGGACAACAAAGTGATCCTATAAGGGTTCCGTTTTTTCCTTTTGAGGTACGGAACCCTAAAAATAAAAATAAATAAGTCTGGCGATTTAGTCGGGGTTTTAACATAACCAGCCGCGCGCAAAAATATTTAGCAAAAAAATGAAAAACATGTATTTGAGGCAACTTGAAATTTTAATAGGGTATTTATAACTAAAAAATAAGATTCTCTAAAAGACAGATAATTTTGGTGGGACTTTCTACCTGCCAGGCCAGGTGACCTAATAATTATGAAAATTATTTTTACGCGCTTGTTTGTTCTGACAAGTTTTCAGCTTGCCTCAAATACAAAAATTGGTGCCAGTAGATACTTCTACTATTTAAACATATTTATTTTACACAGGCTTGGTTATCTTGCAGGTGAGTAGCGGAGTAGCAAGGTAAATATTTTTTGTTCATTGAAATGGACCTCCGCAAAGTAACGCCTGATTGAATAAAATACCTATGGAATTTATTACTTTTTCAAATGTCACTTGCTGTCGAATAATGTATGAAGTATTGTTAGAGCTATGGTTTCTTGCAACCACAAAAAGATGATATTCTAAACAAAAAAAAAGTTATTTTTGCTTGGGGTTAAACAAACAAAAATCAAAATATTTTTATTAATATACAAAATTATTAAGAACTAAATAACTATAAAGGACACTAAACCTAGGAAAGTTGATTTAAAGTAAAGTAAATTAAAAATGATTAAAAAATAACCTTAACAATCCCTATCTCCCCCCCCCCCCTTGTTTTGTGCCTGGGTCAAGAATTACCTTCATAATTATAAAATTTGTAGGGAACCCTTAGATTGCAAGTCCTACTCGCACTAGACCGGCTTTTTTCCTGCAACATGGCCTAAATATTTTAAATCGATAAATGTAAAATACATAATATTAAGAATGGTATCTTTAAATAGCGATGCGTCTAGTTTTAACCGACTTCAAAAAAAGGAGGGGGTCTCAATTCGGTTGTATATTTTATGTTTATTACCTTAGAACTTCATCATAATGTAGACTGATTGGGAAAACTGTTTTTTTATTAAAATTGAAACTTCCAGTTTGGTGCTATTAATACCAAATCAGGATCTGATGACGAGATTTTGGAGAAACTGAAGGAACTCTTCAAATCTTTCAGGCATACCTAGCTATTAGCGATTTAGGTAACTATATTTTAATTCAACGTATGCATTCGCTTTTGGAAAGCACTATTTGGTGTATTTGGTGTTATGGGTAGTGCTTGTAGCAAAATTAATTACCAAATTTATAGGCCCAAATAAAATAAGCTATATTTGAAGGCGGTTCTATTTATATATATTTTTTTTAGTTTTGCCAACGAAAAACAGTGTGATTCATGATAGGTAAAAAACATTTTAATGACACCTCAAAATCTGGAATAATTTCAAATCATATTTTTCAACACAGTTGCTCGTAAATTGAGTCTTATTGCAACGCATTTAAGCTCATAATTCAGTTTATTACGCGTGCTGTGATATGTTACCGCACGAGTGCGGTAATATGAACTTTTTGTTAATCTCAGCAAACAGTTCAGTATGTATGAACAAGGAATATTTTCGTAGGGTAGACTTGGTACGGTTGTAACAGGGTACGGGTTGTGCTCGAATATTTCCCAAACTATCTGCACACGATATAGTATAGTCAAATTACGGAAAAGTATGGAAGTAATTCGTGTAGTCGTGTTTTTTTGTGGAATCGTTAGAGGGCACGACTAGATGGTTTCCCTCGGTTTGCACCGTTTCTATCATGTACGGAACACTTTAAAATATTAGGTATTAACTTCGAATGCCGTTATTTTGGAGTATGATAAAAGGTATTAGGCGCAAGTTTAGCCACGTGAAGGGTCCCCTTTGGTGCATAATGTATGTTAATTAAAAAGGTGTACGAGTATAGAATCTTGGTAAAATATTTTTTTCTGATTGCGGCTCGAGGATAATTCAGACGGTTGGTGCAAACTTACATTAAGCTTTTCAAAGTATTATAAACACCCAGGTAACTTTGCACCCCGGTGCAAAGTATGGAACATATTTTTTTCACTCTTTTGTAGATTGTACTTCGGGGGAAATCAAGATAGTCGTGAAAAATTATAAATAACACATATTTAAAAGATACTACATTCGCACTCAATAAAAAAAAGAAAATTGTAACTGGAAGTTTGGTAAACGTAGTTCTATCTAAACGCATGAATAGCAGCGAACGCTAGCGGTAGCGGGTAGTATTACAGAACCGCATGTTTCGTGTAAAAATGTCAATTTTTTTATGGGGTGCGAATGTAAATCAAACCAAGTTAAGACGATTGTGACGATTTTTATTAATTTCAAAATTTCCCCCGAAGTACAAATACATTAAAACATAGAAAACTACTTTCCGGGTGTCGCACCCTGGTGCAAATTTGGTATTGTGTTTTGATATATTTTCTCATCATTTCCTCAATTTGCACCGCGTTCTGTATTTTCCCCGGGGCCGCAATGCCAAAAAGTATATTTTTAGTTATATGATTTTTTTTTGTATGTTCCGTAGCTTGAATTGAGCTAAATAACGGGTGCAAATATAGATTAAGATGTAATAAAACGTATGGCAAATTGCGCAGACTACACCTATTTTTTCTTCTTAGTTATTACTATTACACCATTTTCAACCAATTCCACCCCTTTCCGGGGGGGTGAAGACATCAAGTGCTGTATTAGGTTCCATTTCTAACCTATACAAACCAAAAACAATTGTTTTTATCAGTTCTTAGAATTATTTCCTGACTTAAGTGAAATTTCACGTATTTTGCCTCCACTAATTACCAGTGTCACCGCGCCGTCCGCGTGGTTAATACGCGTGCAGGAGGTTATGTTGTGTTTTGTGCATCAAAAGTGACTATTTTTGGTCGATTTCTTTTCAAATTATCTTTATTACATACACACATACATATATCACGTCTTTATCCCTTACGGGGTAGGCAGAGCCTTTTTTTTTTTTTTTTGCGGCGGAAAAATGCGTTACGCATACGACCGCGCCGTGGGGACGGCGCGGAAGTTATGTGGGACTCTCCTCCCCGCCCCCCCCCCCCCGCCCCCGAGCGGAGGGAAGCGGAGGAGGCCTACCCACTAAAAAACCGCCGGTATTCCCTCTCTGCCATTGGAGAGGCGCCGTGGGAGCATAATGGTGTCACCACGCACGCCTCGCCGGCCGCCCCAGCCTAAGCGCCGGGGCTCCCGCGCCAAAGAGAGGGGGGCCGGGAATACTTGCCCCCCCCCCCCCTAGACTCGTGGGCCTCTACGCGCTAGCAGGGGATCCCCATCCCCCGCCAGCAGGCACCACTAGGGGAGGGCAGCAGCAAACTGCCGCCGCCTCCTCCCCGTTCGTCTGCGCCGGAGCGGGGGCGCGAGGGGGTCGTTCTCGCGCTCCCGCTCCCTCTCCTCCTTCTGCGACATCACTTCTTCGCAGAAGGAGGCGACGGCCTCCCAGGACCCCTCACTCCCGACCATGGCGTACACTACGCCGGGAAGTGAGAGGTCGGGGGTAGGCAGAGCCTAAAGTAATAAAACCTAAGGCCATGTTTAGCATGATTGTGGACGTACAGGTAGAAAGGGGAATCAAAATAGTGATGGGTTGCTAGACGCATCGCCTATAACATGATTCCTAAAATTTTCGCCCATTCCTTCGATGGGCTTTTACCATCTGCGCGGGAAGAGAAGCAACTGGTAAATTCTATGTTCATTCTATCTTTATTAATAATGAATATTACGTTTATTAGATTTTTCTACGTATTTGCTAAACTTTCACGATGTGTAATCAATTGTTACTTTGAGTGTAGGCTATTTGGTTTAAACGTGGATCCGTTTTACGGGCACAGAAAGGGGTGGGTACGGTTGTAACAATTTTTGTGGGTAGGGTTGCAACAATTATTGCTAATATTATACTAGCCTGAAGTGTCCCACTGCTGAGCAAAGGCCTCCTTCCATCTTTGACAAGATGTTTTTTTATTTATTTTATTTTATTTTTGTTTTTCAGATTTAACAAGAGTTTTTTTTCGTTGTAGATGCCAAGAAAACGTGTCAGGAAGACATCTAGAGGCGAAAGCGATCAAGCACGCTTCAAAGATGCTTACAATGAAGTTAAAAAAGGAAAGTCTTTGCGGCAAGCAGGAGAAATGTACAATCTGAATTATGTTACTTTGATGATATACGAGTAGTTCTAAGTCTAAGGTCTTTAAAAAGTACCGTATTATAAATGATAATAATATGTACGGTATTAACTTTGTTGAATTTGATTGTTTTTTGTAATAAAACTCATTGAAATTACTTGTTTTTGTACATTTTGGGTATGTTACAACCGTCCCCCATCACTGTTACAACCGTCCATGGCATGGGGACGGTTGTAACAGTGGCACACAAACGGAACAATGCCTTGCTGACAAAAAAGTACTGCATATATGATATTTATTTTAAGTGTTATGTTAACTCAAAAGAGTATTCATCAATTTATAAAGTTGTATTTAATCGCCATCGAGGGAATGGGCGAAAATCATAAGAATCATGTTATAGGCGATGAGGCTAGCAACCCACCACTATTTTGATTCCATTTTCCACCTATACGCCGACAATCTTGCTAAATGTGGCCTGAAGGTACCTACCTGTTATCTTTGGCTCTGTCTACCCCGTAAGGGATAAAGACGTGATTTGTGTATGTGTATGTATTTAATTCAAAGCTGTGATAGCAATGATATGAGCGATAAAAGCAAAATTGTTACAACGGTACCCAGTCTACCCTACTATTTTAGGTTAAAGATGATAAATAAACATTTAATTTCGACAAATTATTCATTGTTATCTAAAAAGTGACCATAATTAGCCTATTTAAGGCATAAAAAAAAAAAAAAAAAAAAAAAAAAAAAAAAAAAAAAAAAATCTTTTATTTCAGTAACTTAAATTGGTTAGTGTAACAATAGTTTGGCATTGATTAATTATTACTACTGTTAGTGTCTTCGTCGCGCGCGTGCAAGTGCAAAGTGCACAGCGCGTATGCGCGAGTGCTGTGCGCGCAGTGGTGCAACTATAGGGTGGCAGGGGTGGCATAATGCCAGGGGCCCCGAACTGGCTTGGTTTAGAGCACAGAAGGCACGCTGATGCACTTCTTTATATTGAGGAAGGAGCCCCATCTGACGAGTTTGCCGCGGGCCCCAGACGTTATAGTTACGCCACTGTGTGCGCGGATTGGCGCGGTGAAATAATATCTTCCGCCATCTTTCACAGATTTGGTTGATTCATAGACTTTGTTATTTTACTTTAAAAATTACGAGTTCAAGTAATAAAGAAATGTAGTGTCCGTCGCAGGAAATACTAAAATATGTTCTGACAGTCATATCAGTTAGATACAAGGTGTTAATTACCAAATGATTACATATAGAGTAATCACAGCCAGATGTTAATTCAGTTAGTTCTAATTATCGTTAACAAATTAAAGTTATATACAAAGATTTGTCTGAATTTTATTTATTTTTCCTCGCAAATGTGTTGAAAAACGTCGTATGTGACGTGTGTGCTTTGGTAATTACACACTCTGTTCTCTTACCTTACAACAACACCTCGTGTGTAATGTACCTAATGACCAATATGGCACACTTGTATCATAATGTTACTATAATATACACAAATAAGTACACAGTTAATTATCATTATAAAACGCTTTTATTAACATAAAGTACAAAAATATCTTGGTATATTTAACTAATTTCAATTATTTTCACTTTACAACTTAACTACATACCTACTTATCTATTTACAGTTTTCTTACATCTTTCCTTCTATTTACAATATACCTGTATAAATAAATAAGATAACAAAATAATAAAATATTATTGTTTATTATTTGCCTGCGCTGACGAAAAAAAAGGCTCACTTTGTTTGTTTGGAGAGTTGCATGGAAGAGTTTTTGCTCGGCACCGTAATTAGTGCTTACAATACGTAAATTCAAAATCCATGACAATAGGTACCTACTTCAATTTTATTTAGTTCAAAGGTAAAGTACCTATGTATACCACCGAACAAATAAATTCCGGCCCACTGTGAAAGCTTTTCAGAGTAATCGTCACAGTAATATAATAATAATATAATAATAATATTATATTACATTGAGTTGACAAATCATTTACATAAATACATCAGTGAGACAGTATAAGAGACTGAATTGGTGCCATAATATAACATGCTTATATCCATCGTCTGAACAATTGGTTGTTTTCCTAATCTAATTTCACACAAGTCATCTTGCATTTATAAGCAGTATTTTCTTTCATCGGGTTTTCTATCGCTGCCACGCTTCCTAAACTTTCGGAGGCAGCCGGCGCCATTTCTAATCTTTGGCTTGTCACGGCTAAGGGGGAGCCTAAGTCCGCTTTGGTCTGTTTACCCTTCAGAGCATCGGCTAGTTTACTTAGCAGTGATATTGGTTGTTTATTGGAACTGCTTAGCGATTTACTGTCAACATTATTCGAGCGCCCTTGAGCTATCGTTGAAATTTCATGCTTTAATTTTGGTTTTACGAATAGCTGTGAATTATGTCTTGACAAAAGGGGGCTAAACCGTGGTAATGTTCCTATCTTAGTATTAGAACCCGCTGGCATTTCGGAGTTGGATTTGGGAGGCTGTGCTACTGGGGCTAATCTGCTAGGAGATGTCAAAGGATCGTGTATCCTGATGGGATTAAACGCGCTTCTAGCTGGACTCCATGGCGTCGGTTGCCTTACAGGTGGTTTTGGTTTAAAACGATCGTTTTTAGAAACCTTAGGTCTAGCTGTTGGAGTCGGAACAAATGGAGGTATTTTACTAACTGGTGAAAGAATCGGTCGTTGAGTTGTTACCTTTGTCGCGGTTTTAAGTTTTGGTATAAATGGTCGTCTAGTCGTCGTACTTTGGTAGGTTTTGCGTGGTTCAGGACCAAGAGGTAAAGGGTCTTTGAACAGATAACTATGTATAGGTTTCAGAAATATCGATTTTTTAGGAAGTAATGGTTGAATCGGTTTTTTAATTTTCGTCGGGATTGGTGCACTAGCTGATGACGGTAGTTTCAATGATTTAGATAAGCCACGTTCCTTGTCCTTACCAGCAGTAGCTCGCATTTGACCTAGCTTCGTTGCTCCTGATTTAGATTTGTAAGCTTTGGGAACTGTGGATTTTTTGGATTCCTTCTTTTGACTGTCAAAGGACGGTTGTTTCGATTTCAAAGTTGGCCTAGTTTGTTTCATCATATTTGCAGTACTCATGCGACTTTTTGGCAGTGGGATAGCAAATAATTCAAAACGTTGGTTAATTGGAGGAGAAAGAATCGATCTTAACCTCTCTGGATCCATAACCTCATTGTGCATCGATTCTAGGCGATCAGCCAAATCAGTCTGTATCGCAAATAATTTATCATTAACGTCTTCGTGGTGATCTGATATCATTTGAAGAACTTGTGAAGGGTTTGTCAATGGCTGTAAATCCTTAATTGGACTGTTCCTTAATGTTGCTTTAAGTGTTTTTTGTAAATCATTTACAGCTTTTTCAGCGTGTGGTTTAAAATCTATCAGCGGTGGACTGGCTGGGAGCATCTGTTCAAAAGCACCTCGCCCTGCCGTTGCAATCGGCGATTTCAATATGTTCTGGGCGTGAGTCGGCACTATGGCACTTAAGTCCCCTAAGGTTGGAGTGCTCCAAGACTTCTGAGTATTTCTCATGGAATTTTGAGTTTGCAATTTTAGATTATCCACGACATTATCTAAAGACAGGCTGTTTCTTAACACTTCTACATTGGTATTTTTTATTGGGGATTTCAACATCTGATGTGCACTTTTTTGAATCGAAGTACTTATGTCGGAAAAGACTGGTGTGCTCAAAGTTTTCTGAATATTCTTCAAGGTACCGTCACTTTGAGATCGAAGATTATCTACTATGCCGCTTATCTGAGGAATTGTCTGCTGAGTAGCCTTAAGCATGTTAATTCCAGAAGTAAGTCCCGGTGATGACTTTATGATATGCTTAGTTGTCTTGTGAATGGATTTGCTTAAATCCTCCAACGGAGAAGTATTTAAAGTTTGTTGGATACTTCTAAAAGTGTTCTCAGATTGAGCCCTTAGGCTGTCTAGCGGCGCGTCTATGGAGCCACCAGGCTTTAATCTATTTCTAAGTATTTTACTAGTTGAATGTAAAGGTGATTTCAACACGTTTTCTGCATTATTGTGAATTGTAGAACTTAAATCAGAACATTTAGGAGAATTTAATGTATGATGTACATGTTTTAATGTATTTTCCGTTTGTGCTCTTAAACTATCAATGACATTATTATTTGTAGCAGCAGTGTGTAGGCCTCCTAATGTACTTCTCCCAGAATTTAACAAATCATTAGCTGCTTTCCTTAAATCAGCATGAATAGCATCCAAACGAGACGGATATAGAGTTTGATGAATATTTCTCATGGTATTTTCAGTGTGTGATTTTATATTTTCCGCAATGTTTTCCACGACATTGCTAGCCTGTAAGGTTTGCCCTCCACCTGTTTCTGGAATATTTAGCAAATTTCTTGCGTTGTTTTGGATACTTGTGGTTATCTCTGCTAATGTTGGAGAATTTTGAGCAGAGCTGATATAATTGGATTTGGCTTTTGGCTTCAATTTAGATTTTTCTGTCTTCTCTTTTCGTTCAGGTCCTACAGACAAGGTTGCTCCAATGAGACCTCCATCATTGCCCATGGTTGATGCTAATTTCAAGGGCTTCAAATCTAAGAACTTAGGAACTGATACCTTAGCTTTATAAGTATTCAAATTCAGTCCTGGGAATTCGCTTTTTAGTGTATGTAATCCTGGTAATAATGGTAATGGTTTTAGCTGGATAATGTCCAAGTTAATATCCTCTAAAGGTTTTAAGGACGCCAGCATAGAAATTGGCGCGGAAGAGCGGGCACCTGTTGATATCATAGGATTGTTATTAGATGCGAAATCTTCAGAGTCAAAATCAGAAGAAAATTCTTCATCTCCTGCTGTTCTCGCTAAACCAGCTAAAATCTCCGAGACTCTCATCCGTATTTCATCTAATGTAGTGATATTAGTATTCAATTCCGATATGTCTGGAATATTCAGCATTGGTGCTCTAAATATGTTTAAATTGTCTGTGTTTATTAAAGACGCTGGTTGTACAATTATATTCTGTCGCAATTTTGACTCAAAGTCGCCAAGATGTGCGATAAGTGATTTTGAATTCGGACGGACAATACTATTAATGACTGGCTCACTTGCCAACGTTGTAAGATCGTTAGCAATATTTCCGTTTACCGCAGACGATTTAGTTTCAGTTGTTTTCGAAGATTTTCCTATTAAGTCACTAGGACACAAGCTATTTTTTTCTTCATCAACAAAATCTGTCTTGGCACCAAAGTCATTTATACGAACGGAATTTGTTTCAGCTCCAAGGTTTGGTACTTTGCTCTGGGTTGACATATCTTCATTTATTCCTAAGACACTATCAATTTCCTCTTCACATATTTCTTCTGACTCAAAGTCATCCCCTATACTCTGTGAATCCCTATTGTTATGTTTTGCCAGCTTTATATCTTCAGATGGAACAGCTTTTTCTCGTTTTTCACTGGCTGATAATATAGAATCAGACATATTTTGAAGATCTTGGAAGGTAATTTCTCCTTTTGGGGTTCCTACTTCTTCAAAGTCACCTTTTACTATATTTGAAGGTGATGAAGACTCTATTATCTCTGAAGCTTCCACTCGCTCCTCAGCAAAGTCTCCATTTTCAGCTATTCCTTCTACGCTTTGTTTTATATTGTCAAGTGCTTTTCGGTTATTAATTTGTAAAGCATTCAATTTTTTGATGACATTTTTCCTTATTGTCTTCATGTTTTTAAGTGGACGGTTGCTTCGTTCGTCAACTTTATCAAGTTCACTTAAGTCAACAGAAGCAGGATCGATATCGTCTTCATTTTCTTCTTCAGAGATAATTATTCCTTCACCGCTATCCAAATCTTGGTCCTCATCAAGAATGCCAAAATTTTCTTTGTCGTCAAGTTGGTTATTTCCGGTATTTTCACTGCTTTTTGATTCAAAACTTTGCATGTCACCAATATCAAAAATATTGAGATTATCTCCTTCCTTCGGTATAGACTCAATCAGTTGCTCGGCATCTGGCTCAGTATTTAGATTGTCAATAGAAATAGTATCACCTCTTGCGTCCATATCCGCTAAATTTTTAACTGTTGGTTTTGAACTTACGCATTTGTCTTTATTCAATCTAACTTGCTTTATTTCAGAAGTGCTTGGGATTGCGTCCAAGATTTCAGTCTTAACTAGTATTTTTCTTGGAATCGTTGGGATAGCTGCTGATTTTTCTATATTTTCCCTTTCCGTTTCTTCTTTTGATACTTCTTTGCTTGTACCTTTTTCAATTGTTATTTTCGATGGCTCACTAAAGAAGTCTAATAATTTTGGTAACTTTACTAAATTAAAACCATTTTCCCTGGCTTTGCTAGTTTGTAGGGGTTCAATTTTCATACTAGGGATGTTCACTTTAGACTTAGGTATTTGTCTATTTAGATCCAAAGGGACTAGTTCCACGTCCTTTAGCTTCAATAGATTTCTCAAAGGAAATAAAGTTTGAGAAAGAGCTTTAACATTTTTAGTTAACAAGGGAGCCTTTGGTTTCAAAAAACTTTCTTCGTTTTGCAGATTTGCCTCCTCGTTTTCAGTAGCTTCAGAAAATAATCCATGATCATTACTGGGAGACGAGTCAGTGTCCGAATAAGACTGATAAATACCAATCGCATCCTCATTGGTCACAAATTGGTTATCAACATTATAAGTCTCCATGATACTTACATCATCACCATCGTCAAAGTTTGTCATTGAATCCTTAACTGCAGCTGTTGGCTGTGCTGATTTATGACGACTATTGTCGTTAGAAACAACTTTTTGTCCAATTAGAATTTTATTTATATCCTCGCCAATTTTAAGTGGGTCTAAATTTAACAATCCTGGATCTGTCCTTAACTTTAGGCCAGATAGAACTCTATTTAAATGACTATCGGCTTTAACTACACTTTCATGAACATTGCTCGCAGCTAAGTTGCTATCTCGGTGTCTATGTAGTAGACCACCAGGCAAAGGCAAGTTGAGTATCTCCTCCAAACCTTTCTGATACACTGGCGGCCGGTTAAAAGAAGCTCTAGGATTACCTAAAAGGGAGTCGATACATCTTGTAGCTTGTACATGAGATGCTTCAGAAATAGCGTCGTCGGCCATGTCTTGGGGACTTACGATTATTGTGACCACATTCCTGGCTTCTTGAGGGGTAACATCATTGTCTTCAGCGTCAGAGGCTGTGCTCCTGGCGGCATCCCTCTCGAGCGCGTCTTTGAACTCTTCGTCGGTTGCTTCTCGTAGAGTCTCCAGCACTGATGATGCGAGGTCCACTTCTGGCTGCAAAAGCGGTTTAGCATCTTCCGACGGGTCCGACCTGAAATAATTTGCAATGTTATAAAGAGCGTCCTCAACTCCTCACTGAGATCATTCTTACCCGAGTATTTGTTCAAGTAAACGTACAATCAATGTAAGCTTCGTAAACGCTCGGCTCAACGTCCACACCACTCGAATATTTGACGCCGATTGCTCATCACACGATAATGCGTGCAGTGTGGATGAGGACGGTCCTTTAAGTGAACAATTGGAAATTCTTGATTGCTGTAGGATTTAGTCCCTTTAAAAGACTCATATAATTAAAAAAAAATCATCGCACTGGCATCGCGTAAAGCGCTGCGGGTGTCTATGGACAGTGGTGATCATTTACCATCAGGTGACCCACTAGTTCGTTTGTCTGGCCTCTCTAACAAAAAAAAAATCACCTCCATCCAGGCTTTACAAATACGTCCTATTGCTAAACACAGGCTTGGGCTATAGTTCCCTCTCGGGCCCTGTGCGGACTAGGAACTTCATATTCATATACACCATTGAATTGCTTCACAGGTGTATGCAGGTATCGCTGGGAAGCGATATTTTTCCATGAAAAGCTCATGGCAAATTTGAAATAAATCTTGAAAAACTCAAAAGTGCGAGGCTATTGGTTCGAATCCATACGCCGCTCTGCTTAAGCAGCCATAGGTCAACCACTAGGCTACTACGGCCTTTTTTAACCGACGAAAGGTTCTCAAGCCGCATATATTTTTTTACCCATTACTTTTTACAGAGTACAATACAAATACTCTTTATTCATCACCACAAATCGGTACAAAACAATACACAAACAAAGGACAAAGTATACAATAGGTGGTCTTATCGCTTAATAGCGATACCACCAGACAACCAATAAGATAGAGAAAAGAGTTGGAGATAGTCCATGTCGGTGGCGGAAACAAATAGACAGGAGAGACGCAGGGATAATAAAAACAAAAATACTAACATAAATATAATACCTACATAACTAAATAAATAAAATAAAATAATACATACCTACACACATAACATTATTGTATAATACTTAAAATAAAATAAATATGACAATGTAATAACGATAAAGTAAATATATATATATATATATAAGAAAGCCATATAACAGAAAAGAATTTGATCAGAAGCAAACAGAAAAGAAAAGGGACACAGGAAGTGGATTCAATTAGTGAGTTTCTAAAAATAGGTATTAGAGTTTTTAGTCTACAGGAAGGGAATTCCACAGACGGATAGAAGTCATAGTAAAGGAGTCATGATAGAACTTGGAGGAAAAAGCAGAAACAGCAAGGAGGAGAAATTTAAAGAAATATGCGTTTATTGAAAGTAGTCTGCTTTTGATAATTATTTTTTTATTGTAAGTAGGTACTTATTTTTATTTCATTATTTTTTAATTACCTACTTGCGGAAACTAATTCTAATAATCAAGATACTTGCGTATCTATGTACCTAGTAGGTATAGATGAATTAGTGAGAGCGTGGAATTGCATTTGTAGTGGTTGTACGGTTCTCATGAAAAGGACTAGGTAGAACTTAAGTATTTCTCTTAGATTAAAGAAATCACATATCGCCGGATTGGTGCCAAAACCAATTATCTGTAATTTTTTTCGAGTTTTTGCCTTAAATTACCATTCGAATCGGCAAATTTTTATCTATCTAGTGGTAAAACCCACTAAACTGTATGACGCACGCACCGTTGCTGACTTATCGAATGTAAAAATCGAATATTGGCTTGTCAAGCTAGGTATAGGGTATCAAATGCAAAAACAAATAATTTCTTCATAATTTAGACGAGGTATTTTGACACATAGACGCAAAAAATACGAAACCTTTTTACTTAGTAATTTTTGGTGATATATTAATAATAACAGTAAGGTCCAAATTACTAAGGCAATAGTTATTTGTTATGCAAGGCTGCAAAGTGTTTGTTTAGCGCGAGTGCCTGAATTGAAACCCGAGCAAGCGAAGGAGTCTATGATTGAACCACGAAAAGAAGAATCTTCAAAAGAAGAATCCTGAGCGTCGCGAGGGTTTCAAGGCACGAGATACTAAACAACTTTGCTGCCGAGCGAAACACACAATTTTTCACCTCACTACAGCGAGAAGAATGGTGGATGAAAGAAAAACAGTCTAATAGTAAATCAGTTTTTTTATTCTTTTTCTTCTAAATAGGAAAGGTAAAAGGATCTAAGCCCATACAGCCTAGTCTAATAATCTAATAAGTAAAACTATTTTTTCTGATTGCTCTATCACATTAATTTCTTCAATTTCTTGTGTATTATACTGTTTTATCATAAACCAAACAACAATTTTGGTCAACTTTTCGGTTTCCCGACGAGCAATCTCTAAAAACTTTTAATTTTTTTTCTAATCATAGATATATTTTTAAAAAGAAAGTTAAACACTAACTAGACTGAATTTAAAAAAAATGGGGCGCGTTCTGAATTTGCATCATAATATCTGTTTTTTCCTGCTTGGTTGCTATTTTTGTGGTTAACCAAAAATTAAAATATGTAATTAATAAAAACCAATATCGTTTTTTCTTTTAGCAACGAAAGTTAGCAAATCTTGAAAATAACTTATGAAGTAACGGATTTTAAAATAAATTAATAATGGATACCGGATCGCGTTTCAAAACGTGACATTGTTTTTTTTTATCGGATGAAAAAGTTAGGGGTCTGATAACAAGTTTGACATTTGAAGTTCGTATTATTCCGTCCTTCTCATTCACCTAATTAAGTACTATTCGTATAAGCGAGACGACAACATACGAAGTTCAAAGTTCTAATTTCTGAGTATATGAGTAGGTGGGCAATGGTGGTCATCGTTACGTTCGAATTTCAAAAACCTTTTCCACGCAAGCGCGGACTAAGCACTTTTCCACCCAGATTTTGAAGGAGAAAGACAGCCTTTTCGAGCAAGTGAGGTGAAAAAAATATTATGTTTACTTAGTACTTTTTTGTTCCAGAAGAGTGTAGTGGAGATACTAAAAATCTTTAAAGTTAATAAACAATAAATATACATAAAGTTGGTTCTGGCCTGTAATATTTCGGTTATTTCTTAGCAATTAGCTTAGAAGCAAAACCGACTAAATTGCTTACTAAAGAAGCAAAAACAACTGAATTAGGGTTATGTTTTATATTTTTTTTTTGCGCAAATATGACTTCATATCAGGCATATAATTATCTAAAACTTGGATAACTCTACTATAAGTTAAGTATAAGTATAAGTAAGGTCCTAATTTTAATAGCGAACATTCAAAAAGCGTTTACTAAAAAAAAAATTTTTTTTTCCGGCTAATTAGTAGGTTTTGGCTCCTCCAACCCAGCGATATCCTTCTCTTCTTAACAAGTAAAATAATACTCAGTCTTTTTTTGCTTTCATTTACTATCATTTAATTCCTCAAAATTATATTCTGCCATAGTTTTTAAAAACTGTGTAACTTACATGGGCCCAGTCTATAAAAAGTACTCCGTGGTATGAGCCCGAGAGAATTATGTTGGAAATTGCGCCTACAATAAAATCAGCCGCTAAAATTACATATAGTAACGTAAATAACATAATTTAAAATTTGACACTAACATTATTTGGAAAATTCTTCGTCATTATAATTATTACAAACACTGTTTATGCTAATAGTAGGTACGGGAAAAGGGCTCAAAATTTAGAATGCTTATAAACACACAATACCACTACATATGCAATTCCACGCTCTCGGTAGTTTACCTTTTTTCAACCAAGAAATGAGTTGATGATCATCAAAAGCCTGGCAGATCTTCCTCAATTATAGCTAAAAACCGTTTCAACTAAGAACCACATCAAAAGCGTTGCATTCGTTTAGGAGTTATGACACCACAGATACACGCAAATAACAAAGCAAACTCACCTCACGACATTCCCAACAGCACGCACAGCATTTGGAAAGATGAGCGATGTAGTTCCCTCGGAGTCGGCGTCGCGAGGTCGGCACGGGCAGTCGTCCAGGCCAGCGGCCGAAGAGGCGGCGCGGGACTCCGGCGTCCCCGGGCCCGCGGCGCCTGGCGGGGCCTGCAGGGCGGAGCCCAGACCCGCGCCAGGCTCAGCCACGGGAGGACACGGGCAGCATTGCTTAGGAGCCTGCATTTCAGTACCATTGCTGGCTGATTGTGTTGATGCCTGCAGAAAGAAAAAACGACGTTAATAAAAGTTAGTGAAGGTCTTTAAAATTTAGAAGGTATTTGCTTGATTATTAACACATATGTTTTACCATCTTTCTCATAAAAGTTAATATTATGTTATTAGCCTCTTATACCTATGCAAAATGCATGGTCTGATTCAGACTGGAAGTCGAAGTAACTGATAGAGACAAAATAATATGCAGTACTATCGTTTATGAATATAAGGGGCTTACACTTCAATGAAGCAAAGACATTAATAGTAAGTATAGCCTCGTAAACCCTCGCGTACTTTCTGAAGTACTAATTCATAGCAAGAATAAGTGCCGAATGTACCTACTATATGAAGTATACATTATTAAGTGAAATTAGAACTTTAAATATGCTGAAATTAAAGCTAAACTTATAAAACTGGGACTTGGCGGCTCGGTCTTAAGTACAACGCGATTTATTAAAAGTCGGGCCTTAGTAGAATAGACACACTTCAGACAACTTACCCTATTTATAACTGCCAATAAGTTCAAAATCAATACTGTCCGCCGCCACATTTTCCACCGCGGTCACATGGAGCCGATCCACAAATGGAACTGTTTCATCCCTCAATTCTCCTAATATTGGGTTTGTCAAGCTATCACTCAGAATCTGTGCAGATAATCATAAAGTGCAGCGAGCACGCCGCGTGTGACCGATTAGCACGAACGTGACGGAAACGCTGACATCGGCAGAACTTGATAATGGTAAAATTATTTATCTAGTTTTATGGGTTACTGGAGTTTCGTCTCAAGGCGTTCATTTAAATTACATATCTATACTAATACTCAGTACATATAATGTGTGTTCGGAGTCATTAGATCCCGATAATCCCACAGACATTATATTATGTAGAACATGGATAACGTGGCCTTTCGGTTCTTTGCCTGTGTCTACCCCGTAAGGGATAAAGACGTGATTTATGTATGTATTTGTATGTATGGGTAACATCGTTATAATAAAGACGTCTTGTTTTTTTTGTTATTAAAAATGTAGTAATTGGAATCTTACATCTCATCATCTAAGGATTTAATCATTTGTTATAGGCGATGCGGCTAGCACCCATCACTATTTTGATTCCCCTTTCCACATAATATACGCCCGCAATTTAAATATATGTATTTGGCTTTTATATAGATTAGAGGATTTGAAGTATCCAAAACACGTTGTTATAATTACATTAATGCTACTTTTAATTCTATAATTAAGTACTTACCTATGCTTCAAACATTATCATTTTTATACAAGGAAGGCAAACGAGCGAATGTGGTCTGGCCGACCCTAGAGCTAGAGTTTTTTGATTGTCCAAAACTATCTGTACCTCTGTACAGTCAGCGTCAAATAGTTCGTGACACCCAAAGTAGCCAAATAGTTAGCAACACGTCACTATTACAGTTGAAATAAGGTCGTGTTGCTAACTTTTTGGCCACATTGGGTGTCACGAACTATTTGACGCTGACTGTACAATCTTCTTCCTCGTAGTGTCAGCCGCCCAATTAATATTGATTTCCTACTAACTTTAATGTATTCCTCATTTTCTAATATACTAGATAGATTCCTTACTAAAAATACCATAAAATGGTAACAAATAGCAAATTATATCCTTCCCTGTCCCTGCTCCACCCCTTCCTCCTCGTAGTTCATAAAATAAAATGCATTTACATCGTAGTGGTTGTTGTATAGTGGTGGTGAAGGCATTTTGTTTGTGTTTGTTGTAGATGGATTCTGGCTGATACCGAAAACTGGCAGCGCTACCGTAAAGCAGGACTAAAGCCTATTGGCCGGGTCTTATCCAACCTCGACATTGGCAGAATCATCAAAAGTTTGATGGAGCCATATTCCCAAACATTGAATTGAATTGAATTGAGGGGATGGTGATTTTGTATCTTTGTTAAGATTAAGTACTGTAACTTTCATTACCTATACGTGGTACAACAACATCCGTTTCATTTTTTCATTTTTCCTCGAGGCGTAACGGACGCCAAAATGGGATAGCAGTGATATATTTAATAAAACGACTACCTAATGAAACGGACTAAAGTTGACGGAAGTTAGTAAAAACGTTAACATTTTTAGAAGTTAACTTGATAGTATAGTCGAATTACGGAAAAGTATGGAAGTAATTCGTGTAGTCGTGTTTTTTTTGTGGAATCGTTAGAGGGCACGACTAGATGGTTTCCCTCGGTTTGCACCGTTTCTATCATGTACGGAACACTTTAAAATGTTAGGTATAAACTTCAGATGCCGTTATTTTGGAGTATGATAAAAGGCATTAGGCGCAAGTTTAGCCACGTGAAGGGTCCTCTTTGGTACATAATGTATGTTAATTAAAAAGGTGTACGATGTATAGAATCTTGGTAAAATATTTTTTTCTGATTGCGGCTCGAGGATAATTCAGACGGTTGGTGCAAACTTACATTAAGCTTTTCAAGGTATTATAAACACCCAGGTAACTTTGCACCCCCGTGCAAAGTATGGAACATGTTTTTTTCACTCTTTTTTAGATTGTACTTCGGGGGAAATTAAGATAGTCGTAAAAATTTATAAATAACACATTCGCACCTCTATTGCAACAACGACGTAAATGCAAAATTTTCAATAAACGACTTAATGATAGGAAACGGTCCGAAATCGATCGAACTTTTTGGTGCTACATTGACTTTCAAGTTTTTCCCGCAAAATTCCACCAGAGGGCGTTGCGTCTTTGTTCTTTTGAGCGGCTATTGAAACCAACAATGACTTATTGGTCAGTTGTTCGCGGGGAGGGGAGAAAGTCAGTTGTCCCGCAGCTGTACATCGACGCAAAGGTAATTTACGCCTCACTTTTTTGCGATTTAAAGAACAACATTGACATAAAGGTCTTATACGTAATTTTTAGCGTGTCACTGATGTATATTTAGATAAAATATTCTTTGCAATATTGACGTTTGTCGCAATTAAGTCATTGTTGTTCCCAAGTAAAATGTATGTTTATCAATACGATATTGACTTATCTGTGTTAAACGTCACTTTTACATTTTACTAACATAAAATTAAGAAATATTTAGTGTAATATCGACGTTTGTAGCAATAAGGTCATTGTTGTTCCCAAATAATATTGTGTCTGTTTTGTTATTTTGTTACACTTTATTACTTGAAATCTACTATTTAGGTAGTTACTTTGATATGCCAATTAAAAGTGTTCCTTATAGCGATTGTTCGTTTTAAAAGAAATAAAGAATATTAATGCAGAACTGAAGTTTTATTTCTCTATGAATTTATCGTTGGGTTGTTTTGCTTATAATTAGTTGGTAAAACTGCTGCTTATAATAAAAATATGTTACTTACGTTATATTTTAACTGCATATTTATTTAAACAATATTATTACAATGCTGGTTTAAGTTTTGATTTTAGTTAATAATAAATGTTAAGCATTTATGTCGTTATTGCTTGTCAAAAGTTGAATATTTTTAAATATGTTCGATGAACAACGACTTAAATGTAGGTACCTTCAAAATAAAATGGCAATAACCAAAAAAATAAAAGATTTAAAAAAATTAAATAAAACTATAAAAAAGGCTTATATAATAATGTACTATTTTATGATTCAAACAATTACTAAACACCTAACGAAAAAATTTTACGGTGATTACAGTGAAATAAAATTTTCAAATGCATTTTCTCAAAAAACACAAAACTTGCATTTACGTCGTTGTTGTAATAGAGGTGCGAATATTTAAAAGATACTACATTCGCACTCAATAAAAAAAAGAAAAATTGAACTGGAAGTTTGGTAAACATAGTTTTATCTAAACGCAAGGAATAGCAGCGAACGCTAGGTAGCGGGTAGTATTACAGAACTGCATGTTCCTTGTAGAAATGTCAATTTTTTATGGGGTGCGAATGTAAATCAAACCAAGTTAAGACGATTGTGACGATTTTTACTTATTTCAAAATTTCCCCCGAAGTACAAAGACAGTAAAACATAGAAAACTACTTTCCGGGTGTCGCACCCTGGTGCAAATTTGGTATTGTGTTTTGATATATTTTCTCATCATTTCCTCAATTTGCACCGCATTCTGTATTTTCCCCGGGGCCGCAATGCCAAAAAGTATACTTTTAGTTATATGTTTTTTTTTGTATGTTCCGTAGCTTGAATTGAGCTAAATAACGGGTGCAAATATAGATTAAGATGTAATAAAACGTATGGCAAATTGCACAGACTACACCTATTTTTTCTTCTTAGTTATTACTATTACACCATTTTCAACCAATTCCACCCCTTTCCGGGGAGGTGAATATATCAAGTGCTGTATTAGGTTTCATTTCTAACCCATACAAATCAAAAACAATTGTTTTTATCAGTTCTTAGAATTATTTCCTGACTTAAGTGAAATTTCACGTATTTTGCCTCCACTATGAAAATTAATCCGTTAGGCAGATTGTTAACGTCGTTAATTAGCGATTAACGGATTAACGAGTTAATGCCCACCTTCGTTTCGTTACCTTAACCAATTTCAAATGTGAATTAAGTTAAGTACCTACAAGAAATTGCTGAAGCAATTTTGATAACATTTACTGGGATTAACTTGATGATTGATGATTGGTGAGTGGTATTAAGTAATTTTATAATTATAAATGTACCTAACACCTAAATACTGAACAAAACAAGAATTTCGTGAAATCGGTTTGTCAGTGAATATCTCATTAAATTGAGACTCAAAAAAAGGGACACCACAAAAAATTAAGTTCACTCGTGAAAAATATTAGGCTTTTTTTTTAATTACGAATTGGCAAAAATTACGCGATGCAACAGTTATTTTATTAGACCATACCTACCATAACCAAGCATAATCGTAAATTTATGGCATGCTGCGTTAAACAGAACGTCTACGGCATCTTTATTGCCAGACTGCCATACCAAACCAACTACACTGGTCAGAGAATATCCACTTCTAGTCGATTCTAGTCGTATTATTTACTTCAGATCTTAAATTTCCAAATTATTTTATTATTTATTTTTTTGCAAATGCTGCGAAAAGTGTGCTAACGATTATTTTTGTAATTTGACACTTACACCATGGCAACATCAATGCGTATACAAAACTAACAGCCAGTCAAAAGGAACATTTTAAAAAGTTTTCGTTTGAAGTCGTTATTGAAATACGTTACCAATTTTACAACGAAAAAGATTTGGCGGGTGAATGCTACAATCCTTCTTCATAATTACTACCGTAGTGAATCAAGTCTCTGTTGTCAAACATCCATGTGCTCATAAAATTTTAAGAAGATCTATTGCTTTGTCTTTAGATCTAAAACTGACAACGCTTTCGTTACAATCTTTGTAAAATTTTGCCAGGCAAAATGGAAGATTTTCTCAAAATAGAGAAAATTGGTGAAGGTACTTACGGTGTGGTGTACAAAGGAAAAAACAAAGTGACTGGCCAATTTGTGGCGATGAAAAAAATTCGGTTGGAAGCCGACGACGAAGGCATACCGTCCACAGCTATCAGGTCAGTCCACCATTGTCACATTTTATTTTATTCACAGACGTATTAATAAGTTACGTTAAAAAGCTCAACGTTAGTTGTAATTTCATAACCTAAGTCTTAATATACAATGCGCTTTTACCCGCTTCCTGAGCATTCAATCTCTTTGCACCTGTCTAAAAACAACAGGCATCCAGTTTACTCACCTTCAGCTTATTGGATTAATGTTTTGATGCAATAACAATACTTTTCTTGTTTCATGTGACATTTCATTTTAATACCTTTTTAAATAATAACATGTGTTTTACCACAGTCACACCTTTAGCCTTATGCTAAGACAGCCATGCTGCCTTGGTTGGGCATGTGATTACCTAGCATAAGCCATTGGTCCTGTGATTTAGTGCTAATTGCAAGCCTTTATGCCTTCACTGTTAATATTAATTATGTTTATTTGCTTCAAATTTTACAAGTAAATTGTGACCACTTGTATTTGAGATGGTTGAAAGACTGGCATGATCAGGGAACACAAATGCCTTTTACAACTTATTTTGTATTACCTATAGTATAGTATCTATTATAGTCTGTCCAATCATTTATTTTCTCGATGACAGCTCCCGTAGAATGTAACTGCGCTTTTTACGCAAAAATTAACTTTTAAATGCGAGGTATAAAAAATATGACAACTGCCTAATTTTGTTCCTTGATCCCATATAATATGCATCTAAGACAAATTGAGTCCATATATGCAGTAATATCTTTTTAAAGTACGATAAACAATAAACGTTTTAATAAAGTTACATTCTATGGGAATGCAAATAGTGATGTTATGATTGAAATATCGATATTGTATCGGTATTGTATATATTGAACTAGATGTGTTCCTGCGACTTTGTACACGTTGTAATTTTTTATCGGGATAAAAAATAGCCTATGTTACTCAGGAATAATGTAGCATTTTAATCGTGAAATATTTTTTGTTTTCAGTTTATTCATTACAAAGATACGTTGTCATTCGGCCATTTTGCACGCTTAGTAATAAATTAGCATTCAAGTCTGTTGTTTTATTGACTCCATAGCTGAATACTTCTCAACTACTCGTATATTTATAAAATTGGATCGATATCGTATCTAGTGATCACTTATTTATTAGGTCACAACACGATAACTATCAAATTACATCTGTCATCGAGAAAATAAATGATTGGACCAACTATAGTAGTACCTATACCAACTTATCGGTTCTGAAAATGCAGAATAATTATTGGCTAAATAGTTGGCATTGCCAATCAGTCAAATTGTAAAACTATACCTAATGTAGTGTGTGTAATGATAAAGTTAAATTGTCAGATTTTCAAATTAAAATCATAAATTTTGGCTAAAAGATTCAATATTTGCTATGTAAGAATTGTTTGTTGGCATTTTTGTTTTTTTAATTAATTAGCATTACAAATACAAATATTCCATAATAAACACCACTAATCAATAGGTGGGTACAACAAGACTGATATTACCACATCATGATTACCTAAATAAAATATACAATTATTCACTTAATTTAGATTGGCATCTAAAAGGTTAAATGTCCAAGTTTGTAACAAAGCTTAAGGTCCAAGGAACAATAACTCAAGAAAACTTTTAAAATATTGTATTCTGTTCCAGAGAGATATCCTTACTGAAAGAGCTAAATCACCCAAACATTGTGAAGCTGGAAGATGTACTTATGGAGGAGTCGCGGCTTTACCTGATCTTCGAATTCCTTTCCATGGACCTGAAGAAGTATATGGACTCACTTGGATCAGGAAGAGTATGTTATGATATATATATATATTTTATTCATGTTTGACTGTATGTACCTATGTATCGATGAATACTGAAATAAAATATTTATGAGCAAGGAATCAATCAAGTATGGAGGGAAAAGCCTTATACTGCTGGGTTCAGGCCTCCTCTCGAAACGATGTTCATAAAATCCGATGTCACAAGATCCATTTCATTTAATTTAATATATTATTATTATATGTTAGCCTATGGAAGAGTCCCACTGCTGAGCAGAAACCTTCCCATTTTTCTGCCACTCATCCTGGTTGAGACCAAGCTCCTGCCACGCATGAACCGTTACATGTCTGCTTGGTGTGAATTGTATTTTGTTGCCAGCTGATGAGCCCGAGCATAGTGAAGAGCTACCTGTACCAGATCAACAGCGCCATCCTGTACTGCCACCAGCGCCGCATCCTGCACCGAGACCTCAAGCCACAGAACCTGCTCATTGACCAGACTGGCATTATAAAGGTTAACAACATCATAATACTCATTGACACATAACTCCCGTCCGACATGCAGCACACAAATTCTATTAGTTTTTAGGTTTTCTGTATTAAAGTAAGTTAACGCAGAGTGGCTTACCAACTGTAAATTTGGAATCGGGAGCGAAGACAATGATACAATGAAGTTAATGAGATGATCACACGAATTTAGACATAGCAACACGACACTGAACACAGTTATTTAGTACTTAAAACACTTTTTATAGCACAAGACGTTCATAGTTATTCAGTTTTTTATAACGAGTGACATGACATGACATAATAACAGTTGGTAGCCTAGTAGCGCCCATAGACTTCTAACTAGTGCTATTCAACCTTAACACTTTCCCTCACTAGTTGGAGAGGTCTCGCAGCCCCAAGTCAGCTCGGATCTCTACGAGCCTGGGTTTCGGAACTGCCTTAGTCAAAATGTCAGCTAGTTGTTTGACAGAACTCGTTTTCTGTACATCCACAAGGCCTTCTTGTACTGTCTCGCGAACAAAGAAATGTCTAACACGAATATGCTTTGTCCTCTTGTGAAATTCAGGATTATGTGCAAGGCGTATGGCCGCTTCATTGTCGACTTTCAGTATCGGTATTCCTTCTAACTGTGTTAGTTCACTGAATATTCTTTGAAGCCAAACTAGCTCACGTGCGCCTTCGCTCGCTGCAACAATCTCTGCTTCCGTCGTTGAAATGGCAACGGATGGTTGACGTTGGCTGAGCCAAGAAACAACTCCTCCAGCAAAGAGACAAGTGACTCCCGTTGTGGACCGTCCAGTTAGGTCATCACCAGCATGGTCAGCATCGCTGTAGCCTTCAATTATGGCTCTGGCACAGTTTGCATTATATTTTATGCCATAGGACATTGTCCCCTTTAAATATCTAAATATTCTTTTGACTTTTAGCCAGTCAGCATATGTTGGTTTTTCCAATTTCCTGGAAACTACTCCAACAGCATATGCTATGTCAGGGCGCGTACCTGTCATAAGGTACGCAAGAGCACCTACAGCTTCTCTATATGGAAATGGCTTGGGTTCAGGATTTTCGTTCTCCACTTTCCCTGTTTCAGCAGTCGGTTTCCTGTCGATGGAAGTCGAGACTGGATTACATTCCGACATCCGAAAACGTTCTAAAATCTTCCTAGTATAAGATTCCTGCTTGACATATATGGAACCATCCTCTGAGCGAGCAATTTCCATCCCTAAGTAGTAGGATGCCTCTTTAGTTGTTATTTTTATAATTTCTCCTAATTCTTTGAGAAATTCTTGTGCCAAATCTTCATCTGTTGAGGCCACAAGCCCGTCGTCTACGTATAGAGTAATTAGGATTTTCTTGTCTCCTATTCTCTTCGTAAACAAACAGCAGTCGGCTGCATTCTGTACGAAACCTTTTGCCAATAGGATTTCCTCAAAGCATGAGTTCCAACAGCGAGGTGCTTGTTTTAATCCATACAAACTTCTTCTTAATCGACAAACTTTTGAAGTACCGTCGCTGAATCCATCTGGCTGCTTCATGTAAATCTCTTCATCGACCGTACCATTTAGGAATGCAGTAGACACGTCAAATTGAGTCAGATGAAGCCTTTCTTTGGCGCTGACACTTAACAAAGCTCTTATGGTGGCCATTCGGGCCACTGGACTGAAGGTCTGTTCATAATCAATTCCTTTTCTTTGCTTAAACCCTTTAGCTACAAGCCTAGCTTTGTATTTGTCAATAGTTCCATCTGGATGGCGTTTGATTCTGAAGACCCATTTGCACGGAAGTGCCTTTCTGTTGGGTGGTAAATCACACAGCGTCCAAACTTTGTTTTCGTCGAGGGACTTGAGTTCGTTTGCCATGGCTTTCTGCCATTCAGCTCTGTCGTCCCTCTCAATAGCTTCTCTGAATGTTTCAGGGAAACTTTCTGTGCCTATGGAGCACACACAATCGTCAAACTTCTTGGGACGTGCAATTGTTGATCTGTCTCTTAGGTTGTATCGAGGCTCCGCTTCTCTCAGGGGTTCAACTACTTCCAAAGACTCTTCATCAGCGTCCACAAAATCGTCATCACTATTGTTGATTTCTCTTTCCATCGAAACAAGATTCTCAGACACGGCTCTTTCGTTAGAGTTTACCCGCTCATCTTCTTGAACTTGGTCTTCTGTGACATTTATTCTATCTCCCTCTAGAACATGGTCAAGTATGTGTTCTTCATTTGCTGGCTCTTGCTCAAGAATATTTTCGGTATCGTTATCGCCGACGTTTACTTCTCCCTCTGAACAAATGGGGATAGTGATGGAAGTCCTAAATTCGACATCAGTTTCGAACGTTATGTCCCTTGACCTCAGCGTCTTCCTTCCATCCCAGATACGATAGCCATCATCATTCTCGTAGCCTATTAGTATGCCTTTAATCGCTTTCTTACACATTTTTTTGCGTTTTTGTTTTGGAACATGCGCATAGCATGTACTGCCAATAATTTTAAGATGGCTTATTTTGGGTTTCTTCCCATGCCATAGCTCATAGGGTACCATGACGTCCACTCTAGTAGGACCTGTCCTGTTGAGTACGTAAGCAGCTGTGTTAATCAGCTCAGCCCAGAGTATCTGCGGCAACTCTCCTCTCGTCTGCATTATTGACCTGGCAGCTTCAACCAGCGTTCGGTTTTCTCTTTCACTACAGCCATTCTGCTCCGGCGTGTAGGGCATTGTCAGGCGTTGCTCAATACCATGATTTCGCAGTATCTTTCGGACGGCTTCGTTATCGAACTCGCCACCGTTATCACTCAGTAGAGTCTTGATAGTATGCCCAGCATTATTTGCTTCTTGCAGCATTTGAAGAAGCTTATCCTTTACCTCAGACTTCTCTCTCATGAAGTAGACCATACGGTAACTTGAGTAATCGTCCTTAAATAATACGAAGTACTGGTATTTCGAACAGCTTTTTTCGAAGGGACCACAAACGTCAGTGTGCACTAGCTCTCCAACGGCTGTTGCTCTAACTCTTGTACCAAACGGCTTGCGATGAGATTTTCCGTAAATGCAGCCTTCACACTTCACATTATCTGGACTCAAGGTTATGCCTAACTCTCGTTTCACCACACGAATGACGTGCCTTTTGTCCTGATGTGCAAGGCGCTCATGATACAGCTGTAGCAAATTTGAGCCCGTTATAGCATTTACTTCTATCGCTGTACGTTTTGTTGGAATGACAGTCTTCATTTCCAGCTTATATAGTCCACCTTGAGGGACTCTTCTTCCAACAACTCTAGTTGTGCCTTCAATATCTAATTTGCACTCTCTAGTTGTAGATGTAAAGATGCTATTCTGCATCCTATCTTGCGCTGCCAACGTTGAAAAAAGATTTTTTGTTAGAGATGGTACTAACCACACTTCGTTGAGTGTTATCTTCTCCTTATTTCCACTGACATTTGTTTCTACCACGACAGAGCCCTTTCCCAATGCAGGTATAGTAGTTCCATCCGCCGTCGTTACGGTATGGTCAGAATCAAACTCATGAAAATCACTGAAGAAATTTCTTTTCACTGCAATGTGTGTCGTCGCTCCATTATCAACATACCAATGTTCTCGGTCTTGAATTTGATTCAGAGAGCATGCATTTACCATCAGCGAAATCTGTTGCACTTGCTTTGACCTTGAGCTAGACGCTGTTGTGCCTGAAGATGGTTTGGGTGGCCTCCCATCCTTAATCCACTTCTTACACTTCCTAACTCTATGTCCTTTTAAGGAGCAATAGTTGCAGATCAGCTGCTCGTCCTTGTTGTGCTTGACATTTCGCTCAGCGGGCGTAGTCACTAGAGCCTCCTGTTGTGAGTTCAGTTGACTACCTAAATCTTTTTCAAACGTGCAAAGGTGACTCGTTAAACTGTCTATAGTCCTTTCAGACTTTTTTAGCATTAGCCAACTCGACTTAAAGTTGAAATACCTATCGTCAAGCGTATTTAAGACTTTACATATCAGGAATAACTCGGGGAGTTTGGCCGTTTCGTCAACTTTTGAAATCTCGACTTTCAATTCATTCCATAGATTTTTAAGCTTTGAAATATGGGTGGGAATGTCATCTTCCTTTCTATATTGAAGTCCAAAGAATTCCAAGCACAAATTGTAGGCCTTGTCATCCGTTTTTCCGTCAAATAGTCTATGAAGCTCTTGCCAAACGTCATGTGCCGTTCTATACCGCATAACCTTATGAAGAGTCTCTTCAGTCATGTTCGTCGTCAGCATGAGCATAGCACCGCTTTCAGTCCTCCTATATTTAGCCATCTGGGCATTATAGGCGCTTATCGCTGCGTCACCTGCTCCTTCGGCAAGAACTGGTTTCTGGAGTTTTCCGTCAATTGCGTCAAGTGCACTTTCCGTGCCTTCTAACATAATAGACATTTTATACTTCCAGGTTGCCCAATTCTGTTTGCCTTCTAGTTTTCCTATGTCTATTTTCGTGGAAAAATCCATTGCAAACTGTCTTCTTTCTTTTCCGGTAGGGCACAGAACCTATTAAAGTAAGTTAACGCAGAGTGGCTTACCAACTGTAAATTTGGAATCGGGAGCGAAGACAATGATACAATGAAGTTAATGAGATGATCACACGAATTTAGACATAGCAACACGACACTGAACACAGTTATTTAGTACTTAAAACACTTTTTATAGCACAAGACGTTCATAGTTATTCAGTTTTTTATAACGAGTGACATGACATGACATAATAACAGTTGGTAGCCTAGTAGCGCCCATAGACTTCTAACTAGTGCTATTCAACCTTAACATTCTGTACCTCAATAGGAAAGAGGGTGCTCTCACCCTTTTTGTCCGTCTATCGGTCGATACCCCTTTTTCTCAGAAACTCATGGATTATGTGCAGGTATAAAGTAAAGTAGAAATGAATTATGAAATTCTTCGTATTCATTCAGGAGCCCAGTTATTTAGCAGGTAGCTTAAACTGTTGAATGGCTATGTATGGATAAACATCCAGACAAAATTTATTGTATGATCTTAGTTTCATTTTTATTTGAGGAAAACTTACACTGAGCTCTCTGATGGAAAATCATAATTCAAGACCCACGTACACTCACGGACTCCCGGGGTCCGCGGACTACAGGTTAAAGGTTGTGGCATGCGTAACCGCGCGGCACCGGCTCGGCGCCGCCTCAATTCGAGCCGTCCAGTATTCTTTGTAAGAAATTCCATACTATAACCCACACATATCGGCATCGGAACAGCATCGCCTCGCCTCGAAACAAGCTAATAATCCGCAAGCGGCGCGCGCGCAACTCGCAATCATCGAGCTTACGGCTGGCCACCGCCGCGCTTACGTCTAGCCGCCGCTTCGTTTTAAGCGCGCTGTCGCCCAGCCGTAAGCGCGATGTCACCTAGCCGCAGCCGCGCGAGCTCCTCGGAGGTGCTGAGCCGTTTCGGTACTTGCGTATGGTTGACGCCTGGTTAACGGCGAGTGGTGAGGCGCCGCCGATCCGGTGCCGAGCGGTTACGTGTGCGACAACCTTGAGAAAAAAGGTTGTAACTCATTGTGTTATTTTATTTTACTATGAACAGGTGGCGGACTTCGGTTTGGGGCGCGCGTTCGGTGTGCCGGTGCGTGTGTACACGCACGAGGTGGTCACGCTGTGGTACCGCGCGCCCGAGGTGCTGCTCGGCAGCCAGCGGTCAGTACACGTCACCACTACATTACATCTATCTAAAAGCTCAATACAATACAAATAGTAAGCAAAGATGGATTTCTACGAATGGGAGTGGACGGCAGAAAAAACTACACGCAAGCACACTTGCAATAGAACTCGAGTCTTAAAGGCAGCACACACCCTGCGAGCAAACGTCTGCTGTTGTGTCACCAAAAATGCTATATTATATTTATGTATGAGTTTGAGCGAAACAGCTTCCTGAAATAATTTTTCATGATATTATACCAACATGGTACATCTGTAAATTTTACTTCATGATCAAGACCAACACAATTCGTGCTGAATAAAAAAGAGATTTCAACAAATTGAGAACATTCTCTTTTTTTTTAATCTTTAAACAATTTTATACTAAAACTGAATTTAAGACCTTACTATGTAACCAATGCCTTAATCCCAGGTACTCATGCCCAGTGGACATGTGGTCGGTGGGCTGCATCCTGTCTGAGATGTCCTCGAAGAAACCGCTGTTCCAGGGAGACTCCGAGATCGACCAGCTCTTCCGCATCTTCAGGTAAACTAGTCATTACTCTTTTACTGACAATACCGCATTACAAATATAGCCAAATAGTGTGGCGCTTCTTTCTAAAGCTAACGCTGATAGAATCGTTGACTTTTATTTTGAATTGACATCACATTCAAAATCCTGACCAGTAGACTTATTACCTAACTCGCTCGTAATCGCCATCGTGTTCATTTTGACAGTTCTTGTATGAATGTGACAGCTAGCTGATTCCGATGCCAATTGCCAGCCCATACTGTCACAATGAACACGATGGCGATTGCGAGTGAGTTCGGTGCTTAGCCTACAGCTTCTTTACCAGTATCCCTAACCTCGCTTAATTTAAAATATTATGCTCTAATATCGAAACATGCCCTAGCCAACACAACGTTTGGAAGTTTTCCGTGGCGGATGGAAAACATTACCCGCGCGTGTGAAGAGGACATTTGTTTCATTTCAGTTTTCAACCATTTCACCGTCAGGGCTAGGTTTAGTTATGTATCTGTGTATTTTAATACACAGAAATCAGTTTGTGTAGATATTAGTTGGTTCAGTTTTAATATAGTTGTAACCGTGTGTGTTGTGTATCAGGATGCTGCGGACGCCGACGGAGGAGATCTGGCCGGGCGTGACGTCGCTGCCGGACTACAAGCCCACCTTCCCGAACTGGAACACCTTCAATCTGCACAATCACGTCAGTACTGTGAAAACCTTTTATAACCTACTAGCTATCGCCCACTGGAATTGGGTAAAAATCGAGTTACAAAATCTGAAATCGATTACATCGTCCGTCACTCAGTTTGTTCGTAAGAAAGCGAAGCTAATATAAGGGTGTTACTGTTAATTATCAGGTCCAGAACCTAGACGAAGTGGGCATGGATCTCCTTCGCAAGATGCTCATCTACGACCCGATGAAGCGCATCAGCGCGAAGGACGCGCGCCGCCACCGCTACTTCCGCGACGTGCGGCTGCCGCCCGGCCTGGCCGCCGCGCCCGCCGCACTCGCCGCGCTGCGCGGGGAGGCGCGCGACATACCCGTCGCAGCCACGCAGTGACCGCGCACACTAACCGCACACACACTATATTTTTGCAATTAACGACGATGTCCAATATTAAACAGGATGAACGATTCGTCTTTGCTAACTCTCACGAAGTTCCAAGACGGTCGAGCGAGTAGATTTTTTTCACAAGTCGAGCATGTTGATCGCTTAGTGTTTTGTGTTAGCATTTGCGTGCTTGATGCGATTTTATATAAGAGAAATGTGCGTCTCGTTGTGTGTAACTCCTTGATCAAGCAAACGAAATTACGTGTTCGACTAGAAGGCGCTTGACCGTGTCGGATCCTCTGTATACCTAAGTCCAACGCCAATCCGATGCCGAGCTATCAGAAAAATTTGTAGCAGCTGTTTTGAACAAAAACGGCTAAAAAAGCAGAGCAAGTGCATTGTTCCTTAAGTAACGCAATTTTTTCGCAATTACTTGAAACTGGACTATCATCTCAAACTATATAATAATAATAATAATATCTTGGGACAATTGACACCAATTGACCTAGCCCCAAACTAAGCAAAGCATGTAATATGGGCACTAGACAACGGATAAACATACTTATATAGATAAATACATACTTAAATACATATTAAATATCCAAGACTCGAGAACAAACATTCCTATTTTTCATACAAATATCTGCCCCGACCGGGGATCGAACCCGGGACCTCAAGCTTCATAGTCAGGTTCTCTAACCACTGGGCCATCCGGTCGTCAAATATCTAAAATAAGTAGTGTTGTTGTCATTAAGACCCATGATAACCCTCCACGAAATATTTGCGTTTCATAAGGAACGAGTATTCCATGTAATGCTTCTACTTACATTTTGGTGATGTACTACTGCGTATGGTGAGAATTGAAAGCACAGTCACATAAATAATTTAAAAAAAGTTTTCAACTAGCTGGAAAATTCACGAATTATTTGCGATGTTACAGTCATGGCATGGCATGTAAAAATATTGTGTTATTCTTTATGTGATGTTATGTTGTCATTGCCTGGTTAAAGTAATAATAAAATTAGGCTTAGAGCTTTTCGTAGATTTTAGTAGAACCACGGTATGCTACGAAAAGTCCTAAGCCTAGTAATAAACACATTCTGAAAAGTAGAGTTATAACGGTCATTATTGCTCTATTTCTTACATTCGACTGACCGTAGACTGCGTAACGAATAGTGCCTACATAGTTTTTCAAAAGGATAGTATAATGAAAGTTTGAAAAAGTTATATATTATATCGTTTGACAAAGACCAAGTTGATATGATTAAAGTGTGTAGCTTAAGTTATAATGGTGTCTTTAAAATGATAGTCGAGTTAGACGGAATATCCTGTGTTTAAGATGGTACTGGACGGTTAAAAATTGTTACATTTAAACATGAAACGTAATTTTTATGTAGTATCGTATCCCCCATACTAAAGTTCCCAAAACCAAAAAAAATGTGCGGAAAGAACATGGTTTTGGAAATCTATACATATTCTTTTCTCAATATAAGTTTACAAATGTTTAAGCACGCCATGCCTCACAAGAATAGTACCGATTGTTTTACTTCTAGGGTAAACTACCCGATAATTGTCATTTTAATCCGTATTACAATGATTGTTGAGGGCTGAGGTGCGGCTGCAGGGAGGTAGTTTACCCTAGTCTTTAATAGTGCGGAAACTTGATAGAATTACTGGATGCACCATGTCAAAAGCCTGCAACTCTTCTTCTTAGCACATATCATGTCAACGAGGCATAGTTATTATTATATTGTTAATAATTGACTTGTATTTGAGAGATTACTGTATCGTAAATAAAGCGACTGATTTACATTTGACTAATGAATGATATAGAGTGGAACTCGTGGCCTTGTCGAATGTTAGTGTTGTCTAGCCTAATGGTGTTTCATTGAGTCGCGATACTTAAACTTGTAGCACTGCGTCAGGGTGGCTTCTTTGCTGTGTGGTCGTCGCAACGCCTCGTGTCTGGCACGCGTGACGCGTCGCTCCGTGTGCTGTCGGCGGCCGGGGAAACATTAAATACTTATCGAATTACTTATTGTGCCAAAGTGTGAGGAACAAACGTGATCCACCCGAAACGGTTGAGCCCGGTCGCTGCTCTTGTTTATTTTAGAGTTAACATTATTTAATTAGTGAATTTCTTGAAATTATGGAATGAAATGCATTTTAAACGAATAAGATTGATTTAATTTCTTGGTAAATGTAATATACTATAATAATAACTATTTTTAGAAATACGGAGTTTGATTTGTTCACTCGTAACCCATGGCGCGTTCACCTATGTATGACAAGATGATTCTACAAAATCGATATGTCCGAATTGTCCAAACCAAATATTTTTCATCCACCTTGTCTGTACTTCACAATGCTATAGCATGGTTAAGTTATAACTTATGAACCATTTGTGATAGAAAGCGTTGCAACATCCGCTTGTTGGTTAGTGAATAATGAAATAACAGTAAATAATAAAAATATGTTTATTGATTTGTAAATGACGCAATCGGGTAATTACTATTGGCACCGTGCACGACAATAGCGCCATCTCGCAAACGCAACTTTAGGGGAATTTGTCAAATAGTGAATGACAAGTCCTTATTATCATTTTATATAAACCTAGCTTTTGTTCGCGACTTCGTACGCGCAGAATAAAAATTTGCGCTGAAACTTCTTCCCCACTCCCAGGATTTCGTATTACCTACCTACATCAACGAAATAACCCCGTTTTTTGCATAGACACGCACTTCCATTATTTTTTATCCCATACTTTTGATCTGCGGGAAATTCGAAAAATCCCGGCTTATGATGCCTATATTTTCTATACCGTCCTTTTCTATTTGGTTGGTAAATTGGTTTTAGCAGACCTCGTTAGGAATGTAGAAAAATAAAGAACTAATGGCAATAGTTATTTAATACTAACTGTTACCCGCGGCTTCGACCCCGTACCAGTTTTTTTTTCAAATATAAGAACAATCATAAGCACCTTCTCCTGACAATAACAAACAACAAAAAGAGAATCAGCGAGATCGGTCCAGCCGTTCACGCGTGATGCCGTGACCAAGGGAAATAAGGATTAAATTTTTTTATATACATATAAAGATGAGCCAACATAATTCGCCAAACATCGGTGACCTTTACACCCTATAAAACAAGTATAATAATGACCCATTTTCAAAGTAACATTGACATTTCCCCTATAGTTGCACATTTCTGCCATGGCATGCGCTGTGATCGTTTTCTATACCACCATACACTTCGCACGTTCCCAATCCCAATACATATTATACAATTATAAACTAAATACCTAATATGGCTATTGTTCTGGATATTGGTATTGGCATTCTTCTGGGAAGCTCATCAAATAAAAAGTTTACATTAGATGCAACCCTTTATATCACTGGCAAGAGCGGTAGTGATTCTACCCTGTACAATATTATGCATCCAAGCCTCAGGTCAAAGATAAGCATGATACCATGCTAAGTGTGAGTTGCTACAATAACCATAGTTATTGACATATCTTTCATAGGTTTTCTGTCAAGCATACGTGAAAATCGTCGGTTATGGTTAATGTTATTGTTAAAGTAACTAGTATCAGGCTAAAACAACGACATTTGATAGTGTCATCTGCTCTGGTGTATAATAATCGTTTCACAAATTAGTTTTATTTCTACATACGGAGGCGGTTTGATAAGTAGCTTGTTTCGGGCACTGATAGATGGCGTTACTGGTATCTGTGTTTATCCATAAAGTTTAATGTCTGCAGATAATAATCTGTGGCATCAAGTGTTTCTGGCGGGAATTTTAGATTTGACAGCAGTTGAGAGAAAAGTAATCGGAGTAATGCGGCAGAATGGAGAAAATTGGAATTCGTGGTGTAATTCAATCCTTTTTTTGGAAGGTAAATCAGCGAATGAAGTTTATGAAAGGATTTCACCTACATTGGGTGACTTGTGTCCTTCCTACGAAACAGTTAGACCTCGGCCTGGACAACACTCCGGTGTACTCGTGTTGTTTCGTTGAGCAAAAATTGACTGAATTACAATTCGAAATGCTTCCACATCCTGCTTATTCGACAGATTTGGCCCCTTCAGACTATTATCTATTCCCAAAGCTCAAAAATTTTCTAGCAAGGCGAAAATTTCGTTCTAATGAGGTGATACTGGAAGTAAATGCATATTTTGAGGATCAGGAAGAAAATATTTCCGAGAAGGAATCGAGAAATTGCAGAAGCGTTGAGATGAGTGCGTTGAACTGAAATTCGAGATTACGTAGAAAAATAAAATATTTACAACCCCTAATTTTTTTTTCATATCAACCACCCTCGTATGTTACAAAGGTCGATAATTTTACTACGTGTGAAGACTACCTCCGAAACTAGATACTGTAACAATATCTAAGCTTGTCATTGATCTGAGATTCAAACCTAAATCTAGGTACTGCTTACAACATCTACATTAATTATGTAGGCAAGCTAGAAAATCCTTTATGGCTAAATTATAGATATTGCTATTTTGCAACAATTACCATTCAACTAATGCGGAGACGGAAGAGTTTATAAAAAAAACTAGTACAGAATTAGGATCGATTAATTTGTTCATTGAAACGTGAACAATAAATAAAACACTGGGTTATATTTTATTCCATATCGATATCGTCTCAAATTCCGTTAGCTATAATGCTATAATGCATTCATACCTTTCACAATTCAATGCATCACCTATTAGTTCGGGATACGGGCCTATATTGGCGAGGATGACTTACGAGCTACCGAGCGTGTCTATTTTTGAATACGTCGTCTGCAGATTTCCGTGGCCAATTAGTGGTGTATGGTGTAGACGGTGGGGTGCGAGGGGTGCTGCTGCGGCTGCAGGATGATGCGGTGCGCGACGCCGCTCAGCTCGCCCGCGCCCAGGCCGGACACTGCCACCGTGCCGGGCTGCAGCTGCACATGACACGAACTTTACCAAACAGTTGGATCGGATTTGTGACGCTCAATAACCATGTTTTCCTGACTAGAGCCGAGTAATAGAATTGGGAATGGATGATTATTTTGAAAGAGCTTGGTGATTTTTCTATTGATAGGAATAACCATCCTTAGCTACGGAAAAAAGTTTCAGATTTTTCCGTCGAGCCATATATTTTATAAAAATAAAAACATTTTACTCAGTCACTCGGCGGGGTCTATACGGCAGTAAGCAGTACGCCAATGACATATCAAATTTAAAAAAATAAAATGCTGCTTGAATCTGTGGTACACGATGGCATTTTTAGCTAAAAGAAGCAACGGCTAAGTGGCGCCGTCTGTAGATTGTTCGTGTTACTAACCAAACATGGGGAATTTCAATAAAAATGACCATAATATGTATTTTTTCTCAGATTTTGGAATTATTGGGTTATTTCTACTCCGAATCAAAAACACTACTGAAAGTAATTATGAGAAATTTATGGTAATTTTAATGAAATCCCAAATAGGTGGTTTAGTACCAACAACAATCTACAGACGGCGCCACTTAGCCGTTGTTTTTGCTTGTTTTAGCTTCCGAGTGCGGTGCTATTAATCAATGTCAGTGACAAAATGTCATTGTGTACCACAGATTCAAGCAGCATTTTTTTTTTATTTGATATGTCATTGGCGTACTGCTTACTGCCGTATAGACCCCGCCGAGTGACTGAGTAAAATGTTTTTATTTTTATAAAATACATGGCTCGACGGAAAAATCTGAAACTTTTTTCCGTAGCTAAGAATGGTTATTCCTGTCAATAGAAAAATCACCAAGCACTTTTAAAATAATCATCCATTCCCAATTGTAGCGACCCTAGCGCCACTTAGTTGTCAGCTACATTAACTGCTACAACGCACGAGTGGCGTCACAATGTTGTACATCGCGCTAACAAAGTTTCTGAACGCGGATGTATAAATACAACTTTCAAGTCTCTTCCTTCAGACTTCGGTCCCCAGGCATTGCATCTGCCAGGAGAGAGATCTCTCTATTTTAGTCATTCCCCTCAATATTATAACTGATATCCTTAGTAAATTAACAGACTTGTTTGTTACTAGTCGAAAATGTGACAATATTATATTCCTACACAGACATGTTATTAAGGAACCTGTTGCTTGTGAACTCGAGGATTTTAATTGTTGAACACTGCGGAACATTGTCGTATTGCCATTGGCAATCCTTTACAACGTGTTTAAATTAAATTTTTAGCATAACATGGCCCATCGAGCGATGCGATGATTTCGCCAATGTCAAAGTATTAAAAATATACCTATTCAAAATCTTGTGACAAATTGTCGGCAATACAACATGTTTAAATACAGCAAAAAGCAAATGTTACACTATGACATCACAAATCACTAAAGAGTTTTATAATTGGATGGGTCATATTACCAGTTCATTAGTTAATTCTTAATCCGTATGTCTTATTGTAAAGACTCAATTAAAACTACTGAGAAATAACATTAATTATGAATGCACGAAGTGTCAGTGTGTCGTACCTGCAGTATGTTGGGCAGCATAGTCTGGCAGCTGGACGTGGCGACGTGCAGCTGTTGCTGCTGCACCTGCTGCATGCCCACCGTCTGCAATATTTTATTATATTAAGCTATCTACTTAATTTTGCATCAAGCATCAACGTTTATTTATTTATTGAAATAATTACACAGCATTACAGACAAGCCAAGGCGCTGTGAAATTCATACACATACTTAATTATATCACTATAACACGTAGCACATAAAATAACAGCAAACACACAAAATAAGTGACACCTAGGGATTGTAGTTGATAATTTATTTTTCTCTACTTATTCCCAACAAATTCCCGTCTCAAGATGGCGTTGTACGGCTGGTAATTAAAGAATAAAATAGAATATAAGTGTTGCACTCACGTGAATCTGTATCGGTTGATGCTGCGGGTGTATCTGAATGGTCTGCACCTGCAGTTGCTGCGGCTGTTGCTGTTGGAGAGAGACGTTTCCGTTAGCATACCACACGTCTCTACTTAGTTATTTTTTCACAACATTTCAATTTAAGCTTGCTTACCGTATTGACTTGCTGCTGCGTTTGCTGTAGTTGCAGCGACTGGACTGACGATATGACAGGGTACGGAGAGTGGCCCGCCTGCAATAAAAAGAAAAAATATTTTTGTAAAATGAAATAAAATGGTGTAGAACACAATACACAACTTTACCTGACGCTGATTTTGTGCTTAAATCACTGTCTCACTTCCGCAGTATCGATTAAAGAAGCGATGATATCATCATAATAATAATTAATAATATACAGGGTGTTTGGTAGCTAGATACAAAGCTTTAAGGGGATGATAGTCGAGGTATTTTTGAACATTTTAAGCCATATATGTCTTAGCCGAAATATGATATTTTTTTTTAAATTGAAGACAGAAATTTTAGGAAAATACCCAGAATTTGATAGTCACGAGTCAATATTGCCCCAATGAGCGTTAATTTGGAAACAAAATCTTTTATTTCGGATAGTTTAATGTGTATTGGACCAAATGAAATAATTTTTAAGTGTCTTTCTTGCCAAAAAAACAAAATGGAGGCATTCGAAATTACTAAAAATGTCTTAGGTTGGAACAGAGTAATTTTTCTGTGCTATAAAAGAAAATAAAAAAAAAATCCTTGAAATTTTCAAACATTTTTAGAAACATGCCTGTTTATTGTTCTTTCTTTTAAGGTATCACTCATTCACATTGCTTGCTAAATCTGAGATAAAAAGTAAAAACCAAACTCAGGGAGCACTCGCTAAGAATGCACTAGTCTTGAAATTTTACTAGTAAATTTATAATGTGTGAAAAAGATTTGATTTATTAATGTAAAAAAAAAATGTCAAATTAATTAATTTAGTATTCAAATCACAATAAACCGAAGATAAATGATTTAATTTTAATCTTTTTTTCATGTAATTTACTAGTTAAGTACCTTTAACGTGAAATTCCAAGACTAGTACATTCTCTTAGCCAGTGCTCCCTGAATTTGGTTTTTACTTTTTATCTCAGATTTGGCAAGCAATGTGAATGAGTGATACCTTAAAAGAAAGAACAATAAACAGGCATGTTTCTAAAAATGTTTGAACATTCCAAGGATTTTTTTTTATTTTTTTTATGGCACAGAAAAATGACTCTGGTCCAACATAAGACATTTTTAGTAATTTGGAATGCCTCCATTTTGTTTTTTTTGGCAAGAAAGACACTTAAAAATTATTTCATTTGGTCCAATACACATTAAACTATCCGAAATAAAAGATTTTGTTTCCAAATTAACGCTCATTACGGCAATATTGACTCGTGACTATCAAATTCTGGGTATTTTCCTAAAATTTCTGTCTTCAATTTAAAAAAAAAAATCATATTTCGGCTAAGACATATATGGCTTAAAATGTTCAAAAATACCTCGACTATCATCCCCTTAAAGCTTTGTATCTAGCTACCAAATACCCTGTATAAAGTCCCAAATAAAAGTCTTAGAAATTAAATGAGCGCCACTTTCTTTAGGCACATTTTCGATGTGAAACGTCAACAATTTTGTGAAGTCCTCTTATTCTGTCCATTTTCAAGTTCTTTGTGGGCGCCCAGCTTGCGTGACCTGGTACAGTCGCCATCAGATATATCGTAGCGGGCGAGGTCCTCAAATATTTCGGAGCAGCCTTAAATTTCATGAATTCGTAACATTAAATAAGGTTAATAACATCAGAACACGCAATTCATCATAAATATAAGAGCAGCAACCTTTCAATAAAATCGGGACGTTACTGATTGTCAAAGGTATCGATGCCGTCAGGCTGATCATAAAGATCAGAAGATTTGTGGAAAATATACCTTAACATTGTAACAAACAGTTTAAATTACAGTGAATTATGCATGCAAACGAGTAACACTAATAGGTGACATCTTTCATTTTGACCATATTTGTATTTGTTTGAAATTCGATTCTATTATTATACACGTAAGGTTGATTTTCCACAAATTTTCCGATATTTATGATCAGCCTGACTGCATCAATACCTTTGACGATCTGGGCCTTATGATATTTTTACCTTATTGAACGTCCCGAATTTATTGAAAAGTCGCCGCTCTTATATTTATGACGAATTGCGTGTTCTGATGTTATTAACCTTATCGTGTAACGAATTTATTGAAATGTAAGAAATATTTGAAGACCTCGCCCGCTACGATATATCTGATGGCGACTGTACAGTGAGTGTGGGTGTGCGTGTGACTGTGTTACCTGCACGAGCGGCGCGTGTGCGTGCGGCGCGTGCAGCGGCACGGCCAGCTGCTGCACGCCGCCCACCTGCAGCACCTGCTGCTGCAGCTGCGCCACCTGCGCAGCCGACACCTGCTGCACAGACACTTGCTGCTGCGCTTGCTGCACTTGGACTTGATGCTGCTGCTGCTGCTGCTGCTGCTGCTGTTGTTGTTGTTGCACTTGCTGCTGCTGTTGTTGTTGTTGCACTTGCTGCTGCTGTTGTTGTTGCACTTGCTGCTGCTGCTGTTGTTGCTGCTGCTGTTAAAATTAATTTATTTCTTAGGTTATCTTGGCAGTCAACAGCGGGTAACTGATGTATGTCCTGAAGGCTTCATTTATATTGTAGCGCACAGGTTGAGCGCAGGACATACCTGAATGTGAGTCGCCATGTGTTTCTTCAGGCTGTGCAGGTACAGGTAGGTCTTGACGCACACGCCGCACTTGTACCGGCGCTGCGCGGGCGGCGCGCTCTCTGCGCTCTGTACTTGGTTCACGCTCTCTTGCTGACTCTCCTGTTCTTCCACCGCTTGAATCTGCTCATCTTCGGTCTTATTCGCCTCTGCGGTCTCCTGGTTAGAGTCGCCATCGGGTTTGGCTTCGTGAGTTTTGATATGCTTTTTGTAGGAACCCGATTCCATATATCCTGAAACGAAGTTGGGTGTTTATTTTTCGCTACAGTGATAGATAAGAGCCGAAACAGTAGCAAGACTATAACACAAATAATATGTATAGCTCTTCAGGACTTGTACCTGATCGAAGTGGCTAGACACGGTAGAGACGGCTTGCAGATCGTTCTGAATGACCTCGGGAAAAACCTATGCTCAGCGGTGGAAGTCTTTCGGCCGATAGGTATGCATGATAATTGATGATGGGGTCTCGAGTGAAAGCCGCGAATGGGGATGCTTGCAATAGATCGGCGACTCGGTTAAGGTCGCCAGTCAGTGGAGAACAAGGAAGGCGAGCAATCTAAGTGTAATGATGTCCAGATGTGTGCGTGTACCTCTCCCGCAGACGGCGCAGGTGTACTTGCGCTCGCCGGAGTGGTGGCGGCGGTGCACGGCCAGGTACGAGGCGGAGCTGAACCGCGCCGAGCACAGCGAGCAGCCGAACAGCTTCTCGCCCGTGTGCTTGCTGGAGTGCACGCGCAGCTCCGCGCGCGACGTGCAGCCCTTGAAGCACACCGGGCACACGAACCTGCGCCGCACGGTGATCGCATTATAGTAGTCTTACGTGTGTAGCGACCCTAGCACCATACACGAATTGCTACGATGCAAGAATAGCTAGTTTCTCAACACGACTGCACAAATACAACTACCAACTCTCTTCCTTCGGACTTCGGTCCTTAGGCATGACATCTGCCTGGCTGGAGAGATCTCTCTATTGTGACACTCCCCACATGTGTCAGGGCCTAAAGGCGTAGCGTGGGCGTACTGAAGGGTGCGTCGACTCGCGCTAAAAATTTTAAGGATGGACTGGTAGGACGGTTGCCGTGGTAATCTTAACTTAAGCGAAATTACTTGGCGCTTCGCTTTATGAATTTGGATACATATGGTTACAATCACAACACGCTCTTGGTTAAAAAAAAACTGTTGGTACTCCTAGAGTGCCGGCACAAGTGAAAACTACAAACTGACGCGAGTTTAACATTTTTTACCCATCCCAAAAAGTGCACAACGCCGCTAAAGAAGTTTTCACTTCAAAATGTGCCTATAATCATATTCATAATCACTCGAACAGATTTAATTGCCAAACCAATAAGAGTTTCGGAATTAGATGGACCATTCTATTGAGGGTACATAAGCTCGATGGGCTCCATGTCTCAATACATTAACCCCCCATAATGAAGCAAAAAAAAATTTTATTATTATTATTCAAGATGATCTTCGTACAACCGACGCGTAAGCGTGATAGTCAGCGCGTCCAGTTCTGCGGGTAAAGTTAAATGAGTGGGGACTGACCGCTTGTGTCCGGTGTGCGTGAGCATGTGGTTGTTGCGCGCCGAGGAGGTGGTGAACCTTGCGGCGCACAGCTTGCAGCAGTAGGGCTTCTCGCCGGTGTGCGTGCGCCGGTGGTAGATCAGCGCCGACTGCTGCGCGAAGCGGCGCGAGCAGAACTGGCATTCGAACGGCCGCTCGCCTGCGCACCAACGTCAGCTTTACATACTTACCCTAAGAGGAAATGGGGTGGCCGTTTGTCCATACAAACGTGTTCCCCTGTTTCCTCTCTGAATCGCATTAGAATAAATATGTTCTTACCACGCGATTTATATCTGCCTCTGCCATGCCCCTATGTTTTCCAATTAAATATTGAAAAACTAAAGACCTTCGAAAAATCACTAAATTTGCTGAATTTCGATTTCACATTCAGATGTAATTCGCGGGTAGTAGGGCCTTGTGCAAGGTCCGTCCGGATCGCTACCACCATCTTACTCGCTAATCCTGCCGCTAAGTAGCAGTGCTTGCACTGCAGTGTTCCGGTGTGGAGAGTAAGACAGCCGGGGAAATTACGGGCACAAGAGGCCATTCATCTTAGTCCACTATGTTGGCAACGCATCTGCAATCCCTCCGGGGTTGCGGGTGTCTACGGGCAGTGGTGATCACTTACCATCAGGTGACCCACCTGCTCGTTTGCCTTCCTATTCATATAAAAAAAAAATGTTCAAAGTCATAAGCCTCTTGTAAATTATGTTTTGTCTAAGTCTGACGAGGCAAATGTCCATATGACAGATAGAGCCAAACGAATGATAAACTATTAGAGAAGCATACATACACATACACTCCTAGGCCTTAGGTAACAATACCTACAGTACAGGCCACGTTTAGCATGACACTGTGGGCGTATAGGTGGAAAGTGGTATCAAAATAGTCATGGATTGCTAGCCGCATCGCCTATAACATGATTCCTATGATTTTCGCACATTCCCTCGATGGGCTTTTACCATCTGCGCGGGAAGAAAAGCAACTGGTACATTCTATGTTTTTCTTTTCTCCCAGACCAACATGGAAGTAATTAGAGAACAGTGTTGATAATGTGAGCTACCGGTGTGCACGCGCATGTGTGCGTTGAGCTTGGAGACCTCGTAGAAGGCCTTGCTGCAGACGCTGCAGACGTGGTTGCGGATGCCGCGGTGCTTCTTCATGTGCTGGCACAGCGTCGAGTGCCGCCGGAACGTCTTGTTGCACTCCGAACACTTCAGCGGCTTCTCGCCAGTATGCAGACGGAAGTGCACCTGCCCCCGACACACACACATTTAGCTTTTTTCTTAGAAATAAGCACACAAACAGTACACTTTCGGCTTGCTTTTGTTGATTGCTACTTTTGCGTTAAGTTTATCTATATTTAATGGCACTGGCCATCAACACTAAATATGACACCCACATGACATAACACAGAACTTGACGCAGTCATAAATGCCGACCTAACAAATTTTGTACATGTTTTGAGTATTTGCAAGTAACTACTGATCATGGGTTTCGACTACTACGGCATTTTGGGCGTGAAGCGGTCGTGCAGCCAGCACGAGATCAAACGCGCCTACCGCCGGCTCGCGCTCAAGTACAACCCCGAGCGGCACGAGAACGACGAAAACATGAAACGGATCTTCGCGCTCATTGGTGAGGCGTACGAAGTCCTGGTGGACCACAAGCGCAGAGCCGTGTTCGACCAGTACGGGGAGGAAGGGCTCAAGAGAGGCATCCCCGGACCCAACGAGTACATACAGCCCTACTCCTACCACGGCGACGCCCTCAGAACTTTCCACGAATTCTTCGGCACGAACAACCCCTATGCCGACTTGCTAGATTACTACGAGAACCCTCCTCCGATGTTCGACTCGCCCATGGGCAAAGGATACAAAGAAAAAGATGCCACCATAATAAGACCTCTCGCTCTCTCTTTAGAAGAAGTGTACAAAGGCGGCTTGAAGAAAATGAAAATACAACGTCTCGTCTTCACTGACGAAACATGCTCCGAATTGAAACTGCGCGAAAAGGTGCTATCGATCCCGTTTAAACCGGGCATTTACCCGAACACAGAGGTGAGGTTTAAGGAGGAGGGCGACCATGGTCCGACAAGAATACCAGCCGACGTCATATTCATCACAGAAGACCGACCGCACGAGGTGTACGCCAGGTGCGGGCTGAGCGACTTGGTCACCGTGCGAACTGTAAGCTTGGAAGAGGCGCTGTGCGGACTTTCCATAACTTTGATAACACTGGACGACAGGGTTTTGAGAACAAAAATATCTGACGTCATCACTCCGACGTATGAGAAGATCATAGAAAACGAAGGATTGCCGGTCCCGGCGTGCCCCTCTAAAGCTAAAGGCAATCTCATCATTAGGTTCAGAGTAGAGTTTCCTACGCACATACAGAAGAGAGCCAAGAAAGCGTTCGAAGAAGCGTTCCGGGTGAACGACACTGAGAATGAGAAATTTGACAAGCTGAAGTGTGGAACGCTCTCCACTACCTCTATTGTTTGATTAAGTAGGTTTATATTGAGTTTTAATTTCAATTTACTTCTTTGTCCAATGTGCTCTGCTCAGGCTCAGAGCCACTATACGTATACCTACATATGTATACGTACATAAATACGTCACGGGCAAGTTATTAATAATTTTCCTTAAATACTTATAACTAAAAATCTTTCGCGATGGAAACATTATTTTTTATTAAAAACTAGCAGTTGCCCGCAACTTCGTCTGCGTAGAATTCGTTTATCGCTATCCCGCGGGAATCACGCAATTTTCCGGGATAAAAAGTAACCTATGTGTTATTCCAGACTATCTATGTTCCAAATTTCATCCAGATCGGCCCAGTACTTTTTGAGCCTATTCATTACAAACATACAAACATACAAAAATAGGTACAAATCTTTCCTCTTTATAATATTAGTATAGAAAAATCTGTATTCGTACTCTAATCGTATCTAAAAAATCGCATTCTACTCTCTAAAAATTGACAATAGCGAATATAAATGTTTTTTGTTTATTACTTATAATAATCATTTGCATCTCTATAACACAGAAAAAATTATAAACAGACTTGAATATATTCAAATTATTTTTTAAAGAGAAATTTAAAACATCGAATAAATTTGCGCCGTTCAAAAACGCCACCATTGAGGGCGCGCTTTTGATGAGGTCATTTGTCATACATATGCCGTGTTTGTCTACACTAATATTATAAAGGAAAATGATTATTTATTTTATTTTTGTATGTTTGTTATTGATCCACTCAAAAACTACTGGACCTATTTTAATAATTCTTTCACCATTAGAATGCTGCATTATCCCCGAGTAACATAGGCTATAGAATATTTTTAAAAAGTTATGGATCCGTATGAAAACTTCGATAATGTGTAACGCTTAAAAGGCTGTTACTATATCATAAAGTAACTGAGCGCTATGCCGTAATTTCTGAGCGCTACAGGTTTTTACTCATACATGGAAAAAAAATGCACTAACTTCCGGTAGGTACAACCACCACTTTAAAGCGGCACTAGGTTTTTCGACATTTATTTTTAATCATCTATAAGCTATAAAAAAGCCGTACATGAATAATTAGTCGTAATTCCTCACTTGATGTACAGTCAAGTGTAATAATATGTATCTAGTCAAAGTTTCAAAAATAAGTACCATACACTCTTATACCGGCGTAATAAGGTCGTGGGAAATATTTTTGAGAAGTTCGTATCGATACTTATTTTTGCACTTGACCGTACCTGAGAAATTCCATACCTTTACCGCTCAGAAATGACGGCATAGCGCTCAGAGTTATTTTATGATATAGTAACAGCCTTCTAAGCGTTATTCACGCTGGTTCATTTCACATGTTTTTTTTCCATGGGCTTGTAGTCTATAACCCAAGGTATGAAAAAAAATACCAAAAAAATCCTTATATTGCGTACGACTGCGGAAACTATGACAATATAGCAAAGTGAACTACAGTTTTATAGAAGACATTAATATCTACAAAAAAATCCGCAATACTAAATATTTAACTACACAGTTACAGTTATGTCACAATAACTACTTTTTCAAAATCAAAATTTATAATGTGTCTATATAAATAACCAGTATTACACGACCTCACGCTGCGTACATTTTGCTTAGAACCAGGACTCTGGTAAAAATGGATTTTATATTTGCTAGCCGAATTTATACGGAACCCTCGGTGCGCAAGTCAGACTCGCACTTGGCCAGTTTTTTTATTAAGCCCCGACACAAAAATATAGTTTTTGATATACATTTTTTTGTTAAATATATGTACCTATATCTAGCCGCGCGATACCCGGGCCACCGCTAGTTTACTCTATGCATTTCAGTTACTTCATACACATTTTCAGCTCTAATCCAGATCACAGGTTTTAACCAGTAGAAAATTCAGTTTAAAATGAACCTAACCTAGTTTATAAAAGTTCAGTTAAACTTTCTTTAAAACTTTTCATATTCATGTAATATTAGGTTTTACGAAATTTTGATGATTGATGATTAATCATCTGAAATTAATTTCAGGTTAAGGAAGATACATCAAATAAATCACCACAGGAATACAGTTTTTAAACTAATTTTCTCACAAACATTGCTAACACAGTACGAATATCAACGCCTATAAACCCAATTTTGTGACATCTGACGTCACATTTCGTTTTGACCAATAGTGACGCGTCTTGTAAGTTTGAATTTTCCTCCCTTATTTTTCACTTTTTATACAATATGTTATTAAATAACAACAAAAAAAACCTTTTCATTATTATGTCACGATAATAAAGATTCGAGAAAAAACATTTAACACAAATTAAAATTGTATGAATATTCCCTATTTAAGACAAGCAATGATACTAAAAGTTAACAATACCTTCAAATCAGTCTAATTAGCTTTCAAGAACAGACTATAGAACTCTGTATGCTTACGATCCGTCGTTCAGACTGTGAGATTTGTGATCGAAAGTGGGACACTATTTGTGGGTACTCTATTTGGGTTTGCGATCAGTCTGAATAACAGAACATGCCGTATACGAGTATGAGCCTTTTCTGCGCTTGAAAATGCAACTGTAACATGTGCGTTCAAAATTTGAACTTCAAATGGATATTAAATTATATCAGCGACACCGGGTGGCAGTAGCTATCACGGCGGTGAATGCGTTAAGGTTTAGTGTAGAATTTTAATAACGAACTCACTTTCAAATCCGTCGGGTTATAGAAGCTCTTGGAGCACATGGAGCACACGTAGGGCCTCTCGCCTCTATGCCTCGCCATATGGGAGCGCAGGGCGTACCCGCTGTAGAACCTCTTCTCGCAGACCGAGCACTGGTGGGTCTTCTGCTCGAAGTGCGTCTGTCGGTGGCGGTAGAGCAGCGTCTTGGTGGGGAAGGTGCGCTGGCACACGGAGCAGGTCGGCTGCTTCGGCGGCCGCTGCTCGTGGGTGCGCATGTGCATTTTCAGCATACCTGGGCCCTGGAACAATGACCCATAGCATACACATTTTTCTTTTTTTACCCGAAATCCAAAGGTTACACAATAGAACAGTTTGATAAAAAAGGTTGCTGCCTAAATAGGTGCGTCGCCTACAGTAAGTATGCAGTTGGTAGCCGAGCGCCTAAACTTAGCTCAGTGTTTCTAAAAACGGATAGCCTTGTTTTTCCAGAGATAAGACCTAGCTAGAGCTAGATCGATGTTTATACCCTCCAAAATCTCCACTTACCAGAATTTCTAAACACAACACGACACAGAATTAGAACACAAAAAAAAACCGAAAAGTAAAGCTATGGCCGGGAATCGAACCCGGATCCTCGTCATTCCGTGACGCGTGCTATACCCCTACACCACCCATAGCAGGTGGGTTGATTAGGAAGTGCAATTGAGAAGTTCACCTAGATATTTATGCAATGGTGTGCTTATTCGGGCTCATATGAACGTCCGTGATCAATCATTTTTTTCATATTACGTTCTACTTTGCCATAATAGCATACCTACCTTAAAAGTCCTCTCACAAATGGGGCACATAGGGGGCTTCTTGCAATTGGCCTTGATCCAGTTGGTGTGCGAGCGCATGTGCAGCTTCAGCCAGCGCGCGTGCTTGAACTCCTTGTGGCAGAGGTTGCAGACGTGGCGGCCGGGCGCCACCGAAGAGGTGGTCTGGAACACTACCAGCTGCAGGTAGTTCTCTTCATCAGAGTTGAGAGCCGCGTCGTCCTTGTTCGCTGTGCAAGACTCAATCTGTGAAACATAAATTTCAAAGGTTTCATTGACGTCTAGGGTTAAGACGCACCGTACCCCTGGCACTACCCCTGGGGGTAGGGTGGGACTGGACCAAACCGCCGTAGTACTGTAAGCTACGGGTATTAGGTAGGTTAGGTTAGTTAGGTAGCTCCTTATACCCGAACCACCCAGGAATAGGAGCCCCGAGTAGCGGGGCTCCGTCGATTTTTTTTCAATTTCTCAAATCCCAGCACTACTATGGTGGTATAGTTCAGCCCCACCCTAGTCCTGTAGAAGTGTCGGATGGTGACATTCGATGAAAGGGGTAGCCGTGTAATGGCTATTTGATCTTTTGGTGGATTTAACCACAGTTCAGTAAACTCTTCAGGCTTCTCGGGCTTCCTAGAAGATTGAGCACCTAGCTTCAATAAATGCAACGAGTACCTACTATCCTATCCGACAGTTGTGTTGCAGGGCACCTACTGAATGTACTGCGCTGACTGCACTAGACCAGCGTTGTTTGTAGATGATATTACGGTGTGTAATGTGTACTGCGACATACCTTGGAGGGTTCAACGAACTCCTTAGCCTTGACGGGCGCCGGCGGCAGTGGTTCGAAGAAGCCGTCCAGCAGCTGCGTGGGCGCCGCCATCGGCAGCTCGATGTACTGGATGTATTGCGCTGACTCTGGCACCAGGCCTAGCGCTTTCTCCTACACCCAAAAAATGGTAATTTTATATTTTCAGTCATAAAAGCGAATGAAACCCAAGTCTCGATAGGTATCATAGCTACGAAAGGATCATAACTTTAAAGAAATATGGTGATTGACTAGTTGGAATCACTTAGGAAATGCGCTAGTAGTTATATGACTCGCGCGGGCATCGAGGTAAACGCGCTTGATGTTGGCTTGATGTTGCCATGAGTCATTGAAAAACCAAACTTGACTTTTTTTAAACCAAATGAAACAAGCACCTATCCACAGACCACCTACCCTAGAGACTTGCCATCTTGACGAATTTCTAAGCAAACACTTCTGCCGACATTTGCGGAATGCAACGTAAGCGGGCGGCAGGGGTGACGTCACGGAGAAAGAAAAAAGAGATGAGGGTATGTCGATATTGTATATCGATAAGTTACTGACCGGTTACATTTTGAAGTGATAACTTCTTATGGGAAGGTAACCGGGAAACCGCTTCGTAACTTAACGCGTTACGGCGCCAGTGTGCATGCTCCACCTTTCGAATATTCTAAAAACCTGCCATATCTGGCCTTTAAAAAGCTTCCGAAACTTGTGAGTTATATCGATACGGTTTGGTCGCATCTCTACTTACAAGTGCCGTTGAATACAAGAAAGAGATGTAACGCGACGCAAAGCGTGCTAAACAAGGACAAACATAGACTTGGCACTTATTAGCGACCAGTGTTATTAGAACTCCGTGATTTTTGTTATTAACATATTATCGTAACTTTGTACTAACCGATGAAACGTGATATTATCCTTCTTGTAATTATTTTTGCGACTGTCGCTTCCACAGCAACTTACAGCGCAAACTGGCATTTTTTGTATTTTTAGTATTGTAGTTTTTAGGTCACAGTAACTCGCTGCTTACGGGTCTGTTTCCTGGTCGCTACTGAATGAGCGCGCGTTTGCGTTCGAAGTTATAGGCGCAATTGCGCAAATAGGATCCAAAAAATGCCGCCTTGTATTACATGTCTAAGGGGTAGGTGGTCTGTGCACCTATGCCACTTGTTTGTTCCATAAACATCACGCATACAAAATTTTACAATTAAGGAAATTAAAGATTTAGAGGCTAGCCCCTTTTTAACTAGCTTTTATTTTGTTCATTGTGATCAAGTTTTGCAAATTGAATTTCACCCACTTTCAGATTCAGATTGACTTGTAATTAGATGAAATCGACAAAAAAGCCGAGGCAAAAAACATGGAAATAGTACCTACCAACTGCCTTCTGACTTTTTTATTAGGTATTTATAGTCAAAGGCGCGAGCGTACCTCATTCTTCCTGGCCTCCTCCGCGGCGTTTTTAGCGTGCTCCCGCAGCGTGACGTCGTTGCGCTCCACGAGCTCCTTGAAGGCGTGGCAGCGCGAGATCTGGTGCACGCACTGCAGGCACAGCTGCGCCGGCAGCCCGTCGCCCACCGCCACCTGCCACCAAGTACTAGAGATAATTATTCAAAGTTTATATCCGCAGGTACGGATTGTGCAATAGTGTCTACGATTCTACATAGGTACATACGTCTAGTACACAAAACAAACACTTTTAACAGACGAATACTTTTTTTTTACATAGCACCACCACGTGCGACCTGGGACTGACAGATAGTTGACGACGTCTATTAAGTAGGTATATACTACATATGAAGCATTCATTTGGTTCTCTAGGCTCTTAAGAACAAAGTAATTTTTGCAGCTGAAAAAATGTAAAATTAAAAGACATAGGTAGGTATATAGTCCCTACCGAATATAACTTGTCTTGTGAGGCCTTACTTCGTGGCAAAGGCAGTGCCTGGATAAGCTAAGTGATTTTGCCCCCTCGAGTTTGGACTAGTAAGTAATTTTTTTATGCGCGGTGTGGCTCTACTTTAGTAATTAATATGCAAAATTTTCCCACGGGATAAAAGGACGGTATAGAAAATACAGACTTTCTATTTAGTAGGCATGTTCTTTGAAGATCACGTAGGCGTCATAAGAAGGGAATTTTTGAATTTCCCACAGAACAGAAGGATGGGATAAAAAATAATGGAAGTGGATGTTCATGCAAGAAACTGGTCTATTTAATTGAGGTTACGAAATCCTTCGTGCTAAACACAGACCACCTACCCCTTAGACATGTAATACAAGGCGGCATTTTTTGGATCCTATTTGCGCAATTGCGCCTATAACTTCGAACGCAAACGCGCGCTCATTCAGTAGCGACCAGGAAACAGACCCGTAAGCAGCGAGTTACTGTGACCTAAAAACTACAATACTAAAAATACAAAAAATGCCAGTTTGCGCTGTAAGTTGCTGTGGAAGCGACAGTCGCAAAAATAATTACAAGAAGGATAATATCACGTTTCATCGGTTAGTACAAAGTTACGATAATATGTTATTAACAAAAATCACGGAGTTCTAATAACTCTGGTCGCTAATAAGTGCCAAGTCTATGTTTGTCCTTGTTTAGCACGCTTTGCGTCGCGTTACATCTCTTTCTTGTATTCAACGGCACTTGTAAGTAGAGATGCGACCAAACCGTATCGATATAACTCACAAGTTTCGGAAGCTTTTTAAAGGCCAGATATGGCAGGTTTTTAGAATATTCGAAAGGTGGAGCATGCACACTGGCGCCGTAACGCGTTAAGTTACGAAGCGGTTTCCCGGTTACCTTCCCATAAGAAGTTATCACTTCAAAATGTAACCGGTCAGTAACTTATCGATATACAATATCGACATACCCTCATCTCTTTTTTCTTTCTCCGTGACGTCACCCCTGCCGCCCGCTTACGTTGCATTCCGCAAATGTCGGCAGAAGTGTTTGCTTAGAAATTCGTCAAGATGGCAAGTCTCTAGGGTAGGTGGTCTGTGGTGCTAAAGTACGACGCGCATTATTTGGCAGGTTTTTTGTACATTTTCGATAGGAGAGAGGAAGAAGTTTTAGAGCAAATTTTGATTCTGCGCGGAAGAAGTCGCGGGCAAAAGCTAGTACTAAATACTGGCCACTTACATTTTGTTAGGCTTAAAAACAAATTAATGAAACGACGATTCGCAGCAAACTCGGTTATCGTGCGTTTGTTTTTAAACCTAACGAATTGTAAGTGGCCAGTATTTAGTATGTCATACACGTTTCTCTAAAGAGGTCTCAATCATTCCTTTTTATATTATAGCGGTTCTAGGAAATGTATGTAAAGTATTTTACGTAAAGATATCTCCATGTTCTCCCATTGCTATAAATTCGAAAAAATTACATATTATATAGGTCGTTGGTGGTTTTGTTATAGGTGAAATAAAATGGAGCGGTCTCTAACATCGAAGTAAATAAAAAAAATATCTGAAGAGTTTAGTCAGCTTATTTTTGACTTTCTTTCTATGTCATAGTGAAAATATAATTTATGTCATATAATCATGTTTAGTAAGTGTACAATATAACGTGAGGCACACTAAAATCAGTTGGCTAGAAAAATAATAATTAGGTACAGTAGCGTCAAATAGAATGAATCATAGTAATACTACTATTTCTATGGTGTACCGAACTATTTGACCGACTTGAATGCTTTAAACTATAAGAACCGAAAACTAGGTACTAGCTTCTTTTATTTAATTTCAAAAAATAAATTCCACCTATTTACTCGGGTCCATAAATCCGGTGGATCCGGTTGATCGATATTAACAATAAAAGAAATTAGAAACCGCCTGATATTTAAGGTATAAAAGTTTTTGTGTTTTGTTTTCTGCGCCATAGTTACTAGGCCAGGGTCGATCGATACCTTTGAAAATGATAAAAAGTGAAATAAAATTATAGTAGGATGAAACCCATTAGAAAAGGTAGAGAATATTACAAAAATGAAAGGAAAAATAAATTACATTCGATCTGAGGTCGGGAAGGGGGGGGGGGGGTGAGTTTTTAAGGGTGAAAAACGGCTTATCTCGATTTCCGGCAAAACTACAAGTCTTATGAAAAAAAGTGAAATGGCAAAGTTGTAGGTAATAAAAAGATCTACAACTTTTGCTTTTACACTTTTTCACATAACCTCAAAATTTATGTGAAAAATTCAAATAACCAACTATTTGGTTTTTTATTTTTATCTTTTGCAAAAATAATTATTTGTTCACGAAACTTGGTGAAAACTTACTTTTTTATGTCCCGAATATACAGTAATTTTTTTGATTTAAAAGATTCATTTTTTCATCCTATTTTGACTTAATATCGAAAAAGCACCCTAATTTTCAATCGAAGTCTCACGTCAAAATATCTGTTTTTTTTTTAAAGTCGGTGGCCTTTTTGTTAGTTGAAATCTCTACTTTCTGATGGTATAAAAAAATATATACATTACAATGGTAATTTTTGTCAGAAAATGCAAATAAAGGAAAAAACATTGTACAATTTTGAGCTACTATTTATTAAAATTTACACCTTAATTACTCGTTAAACGTAAGATTACATGTTACATTGACAAAGAAAAAAATTACGAATCCATAAAACATAAAGATTGGAAAAAACATGCGAAAATAATTGTTCTAAATATTAAAAAAATAGGATTTAAAGGAGATTTCATCTAAAAAATGTGACTGCTGCAATTTTTTTCAGTAATAAAGTTGATTTATTAAATTCTAATTACATTTATGTCATAGAAAATCTCATCTTACTAATATTATAAATGTGAAAGTTTGTTACTCTTTCACGCCAGAACGGCTGGACAGATCGGGATGAAATTTGGAACATATATAGATTATAGTCTGGAATAACACATAGGCCACTTTTTATTAGTGTCCGACCGAAGTTTCGGTTTCGGTTTCGGCCAATTTCGGCCAAAAAAGTGATTTCGGCCGAAGTTTCGGTTTCGGCCAGACTCCGGCCGAAATTACTTCGCGGCCTCTCGCGGCTCTCGCATCGGGAGCATTCGGCTTAATTGGCATTGTTCATTTTTTTTAAGCTGTGCCTTTAACACCTTTATTTGATAAAATGGACTATTTCAAGCAACTAATTTGAATATTATGCTTTTACGTAGCTTTGTTAATTAATAATAAATATTTTTTCGCTGTTTGATAATTCGTGAATTTAGACAGAATCCCAATCGCCTTCGTTCGGTTGGCTATAAAAAAACGGCTTTGTCTATGGTGTTTGTCGATTTGACAGTGACACGTGACAGTTGCCTTACCTAAACTTTTTTTTTAATTTTTGTGGCAAACATTCGATGCTGGATTCTGTCTAAAAACCGGGTCGTTCGGTCAAACAAAGGTTCAAAGTACTTTTACAAAAATATCTGCAATCATAAAATATTTTTGAAATCGGACAAGATAAATCGGATAAATTATGGTTTTCCTCGAAATGGTTTTCGAATTGGAGCATACTAAAAAAAATGAACAATGCCAATTCGGGCGCGTAAAGTAAAAGTACAAAGTACAAATTGAAATATGTACTCTAAGCTCCAGGAAGAAGGACTACAAAATATTCCGAAACATGTCGAGCATCACTCGACTTTTTATACGTGAGTTATCCGTTTGTGTAATTATGATTAAAGTCTCACGGTAGTTTCATGTACCTATATCTATTTTCATTAAAAATAAACGTTTTTTATTTTGTTTAACAAAAAAATAAACCTTCTCAAATAAGAAATCCTTGCAATAACCTTTTCCTTACGATTTGTACAGTAATTTTGAATATTTTGATACATCTTCAAAAATTTCGGTTTCGGTTTCGGTTTCGGCCGAAATCAGAAAAAAACCGAATATTCGGTTTCGGTTTCGGCTAAAAATCGTGTTTCGGTCGGACACTACTTTTTATCCCGGAAAATTGCGTCATTCCCGCGGGATAGCGATAAACGAATTCTATGCAGACGAAGTTGCGGGCAACAGCTAGTAATATATAAATATACATGTAAATCGTACTATTGAATTTCGATACTTTATACTGATTACGTTATTCATAATAATTTTCTTAAATACAATAAAAATAGGATTTAAATCCTATTTTTAAAATATTTAGAACAACTATTTTCGCATGTTTTTTTGCAATCTTTGTTTCATGGATTCGTATTTTTTTGTTTATCAATGTAACATGAAATCTTACTACGAGTAATTAAAGTGTAAATTTTAATAAATAGCTCAAAATTGAACATAATGTTTTTTTCGTTTATTTGCATTTTCTGAGAACATTTACCATAGTAATGTATATCTTTTTTACACCATCAGAAAGTAGAGATTTCAACGAACAAAAAGGCCACCGACTTTTTTAAAAAAGCAGATATTTTGACGTGAGAATTTTCAAAATAAGGTGAAAAAATAAATCTCGAATAAAAAAAAATACTGTACGTTCGGGACATAAAAAGGTAAGTTTTCACCAAATTTCGTGTTAAAATATTTTTTTTTGCGAAAGAAAAATAAAAAACCAAAAACTTGGTTATTTGAATTTTTCACATAAATTTTAAGGTTATGTGAAAAAAGTGTAAGAATAAAAGTTATAGATCTTTTTATTACCTACAACTTTGCAATTTAACTTTTTTTCATAAGACTTGTAGTTTTGCCGGAAATCGAGATAAACCGTTTTTCACCCTTAACTACTCACCTCCTTCCCCTTCCCGACCTCAGATCGCCCGTAATTTATTTTTCCTTTCATTTTTGTAATATTTTCTACCTTTTCTAATGGGTTTCATTCATCATACTATAATTTTTTTTTTGTCTCAAAAATTATCGACCCTGGCCTATGGGTATTTATTTCATTTGGTGTAAATTGGGCACTTTGTTAAAAAAATAAAAAAAATAATGTTTTCAATCACAAACTTAATCTTAATTGACAGTTTGTGACGCCTGGGTTATAAAAAAAATGAAGGCCTTCTTTTAGGAGCCCAATCCCTGAAGAAATGGACCCGCAAAGTTTTAAGCGTCATGGTAATGATATTTTGCATGCTTGGTAATGACGATAGCACGTGGTAATGACAAATGTGTCCTATCTCTAATTACTATGAACAGTTTTTGACGTATTTCAAAGCAAAAACTTCCGCGGAATAAGCCTTCTCAGCGTCGTCGGCAAACTGTATGCAAAGGTACTGATTGAAAGAGTTATGAAAGAGACCGATGAGAAAATATGGGATGTACAAGCGGGTTTTAGAAAGGGAATGGGATGCACGGATCAAGTCTTCTCCTTGTGGTGTATAACCGAAAAGTACATGGCCAAGGGCCAGAAAATATACTGTTTATTCGTGGACTTGGAGAAGGCTTATGACAGAGTGATGAGGAATGAGTTGTGGTCAGCATTATCCATGCATGGGGTGAACAGTAATCTGATACGAGCACTAAAATCTCTCTATGAGGATTCTAGTGCTGTGTGAGGATAAACGGGGCGTACACTGAATGGTTTAGCATTGAGAAAGGTGTTAGACAAGGATGTGTTGCGTCACCGTGGCTGTTCAACCTATTCATGGATACATGCCTGAGTGATTTGAAAGGGAATGACTGTGGACTAAAACTGAGTGGGTTGACCATCAAATGCCTTCTATACGCCGACGACCAAGTGTTGTTGGCATCGTAGGAGGAGGAGTTGCAGATGATGACTAACATTTTATGTGGTGCATTGGAAACGAAAGGTATGAATGTTAATGCAAGCAAGACGAAAGTTATAGTGTTTGAAAAAGACGATAGTATGACTGAATGTGAGATTGTGATTGCGGGTAAGAAAGTCGAACAGGTAAAAGAGTTTGTATATCTGGGTTCGGCGTCTACGAAAGATGGGAAGTGTGAAAGTGATATTGAAAGAAGAGGGAATGCAGGAAACATGGTAAATGGGGCGCTGCGCGCCTTTGTGAGCAATGAGAAGGTGTCGAAGAAGGCGTCTGGCTGTTCACAGAGGGGTGCTTGTTCCAACATTAATGTAGCGAGACTTGGGTATGGCAAAAGAAGCATGATAGTAGAATAAATGCAGTAGAAATGAGAGCGTTAAGAAGTATGGAAGGTATATCACTGAAAGATAGAATAAGGAACAGTGTGATAAGGGAACGTGCTGGTGTGAAAGAGGATATAGTGACTAGGATAGAAAAAAGTGTGCTTAGTTGGTTTGGGCATGTAGAGCGGATGGATGAAAGTAGACTAACTAAACAGATCTATATGGGGAGTGCGAATGGTTGCGTTGGGAGGGGAAGGCCTAGACGGACGTTCCGAGACCAAATAGGAGACGTTTTGGAAAAAGGTCAGGTCAGGAGTACCCGAAACCGAGGAGCATGTATGAAGAGATTGATGACTGTGGATGAAGCGAAAGAAATATGTCAGGATCGTAGCAAGTGGAATAAAGTAGTCTCTGCCTACCCCTGTGGGAAAGAGGCGTGACGGTATGTATGTATGTATAAAAAAATCGCTTAACTAGAGGATTTGGTGAATGCTGTTGAGATGAGTGTCCATAAGATGGAACAGGCTGTTCCTCGATAATTGTGGGGTCATCTTCAGATTCAGTAACAGGTGGCGTGTCTTTTTGCAACAGTTTTTTTAGTTTTGATATCCGCGCTCTCAGATTCTGTTGATTGGTCTTCCATTTTTTCCTCTGTAATCTCTGACATCTTGGCATTATCTCATTTATTAATACAAGTTTTTTTGCCTCTTTTCTTTGACCATAACGTGCTTTTTCTTTTTTTATGTATTCTTTATATAGCTCATAAAAAAACCGGGTTAGATTTCATTTTTTCGCGTCTGTTTTTTCAACTTTCCGTTCTTTCTTAGCAATTCTTGTTTACTATCTCCTATCCCGTAGCATATTTATTTACCTCATCCACTGGTTGGAACAATTTCATTAATACGATAAAAAACGTGATTAAAATTTGAGAAAAATACAGAATCAACTAAATTAACAGAAGTTTGCACAGATATAAAATAGTTAAATATATAAAAGCAAGATCTTTACAGAATTAAGTGCAGATAGTCATTGCCATGGAATCATCGTCATTTCCGTGGGTTAAAAAGTCCACGGTAATCAATGGTAATGACCATCTTGGTAATGACAAAATCCAGCTATTTCCACTTAACATGTATCTTATAAGATATTCCAGCATGTTCTACTGGTTACGTCATAATCAACCGGTTAGGCTATACGATAAAATAAGATAAATGTAAACAATTCATGTACTTATCGATTAATGAGACCCACGGGAAAGACAATATTATTGTGACAAAAACCACGGTACGACTTTCTGAAAAATAAATAAATTCCTAATTGTGCTCTGCGCGACGTGCGCTTACTCTGCCTTCTGAATGGTGAGTGGAGGCACGCGGGGGGAGCGGCGGGGGCTGTGCAGAGCTGTTCAGTGCAGAGCTATATGTCGCGTTACGTTGTGACACGGTGAGGATGAGTTACACAGGAACCAAAGTGTACGATGTTGCTGTTCAGTTGTTTACGGTGCGTTTTAATTTGTGCAATCAATATTGTATGACATAACTATGCAACTTTTTAGGGAAATAGTAGCTTCAGCCGTAAACGTTAGTTAAATGGGACATTTTGCAGAAGTTTTACCGAAAATTGGAAAGCGGACACCCCTTGGTAATGACATTTTGGCCCTTTTGAACGAAATAACATTCACACTACTTTATATATATAACATTTACAAGATGCGCAAGTTAGAAATCATTCGTTACTACAAGATACTTTTACACACGGTAAAAATCTGTCGTCATTTAGATGGTGATAATGTCGGGAACAGCCGATTTACACCAAATGAAATAAATACCCCTATACTATCGATCTATCCATAAGCATAATGCATTTTTTTAATACCACTAAGTGTAAGATAAGTCTTAATAGAAAAATAACATTCTGATGGTCGTGTGAAGAAATTTAGTAAGTTTTGAATTAATAGAATTCCCGCCATTCTACTATCAACTTATCAACACAGTGATAATGATAAGGATGACAACACGAGATAACTTATTCAATTAAGCATCCGTCTCGGTCTTCCATGTTAACTCGAAATACTTAAGTTAACATTTTACGTTCTCGCATCTCTCTCGCACTAAGCGCCATGCTCGCGCCAGAGAGCGACAGAAATATATTTCTCAATCAAATTTTGAGAATAAGCACGGAATGATGCCACAGTAGTACAAATTGGTTGCTGAATTCTAAACAAAGATGACGCGATGCGTGGACTTCTGTCGGTCACCCAGTATTATACACTTTCCCAACGAGTGCGAGAGAGAGCAACGTATTCCCAAAATATAACAATTTCATATCTCACCTGCACCTTAGAAATTCCCATCAACATTGTTGCAGTGAGTTGCTCGAATAATGGCCTCATGTCTTTCTTTATTTGCAGGCATGCACGACATATTTGATCGAATTTAAGAGGCTGCATTTTGTTACTAGCAGCCATTTTGGGCTAACTATGGCACAGATTTCGTACTTGCCACGTAAATTTGCTCTGAAAAAGATTTGTACACTTAGCACAATGTTCTCAAATCACAAAATTACTCCTAACGCAAAAACAAAATTACTTTTTCGTAAAAAAAGTAGTTTAAAAAATGAACACACACCTCACTATTGTACTACATACACTACTTGCTTGCGAAACCAACCAAGGGGAATCGACGACGACGAATCCAAAACAAAGACTGAACTGGTGGGTGGGGGTGATGGCGAGGGAAAGAGAAATCCATAGCAATGTTAATACCAAAATATGTTTAGATTTGATGATTTAGGTTATTTTTTTAAGGTATGTCAATTAAATTAACAAATAAGACTTCCAAACTAAAAATTTACTTTTTATAATAACACAATCTACAAAGTATTGTTAATAAAATTGCAAAAGACAGAGATAGACAATATCTAGCCGAAATCAGCTCAATACTGCTAAATGCCAGAGCGTTATTGATATATATGACACCATGTGTCTACGTGAAATTTATATTTTAATATTACAATGAGAACGTTGTGCATCTTTTTGTATTTAAGTTAAATTAAAATAAGGATTCAATTTCATCTGATATTAATTACCATTTTGAGCTATGAGATGGAACATTTTATTACTACAAGATTGAAATTATACTATTGTCTCTTTTACTCTTTATTGTGATCATTCAGGAGTAAAAGAGATATTCAAGATATCACAGAACTGTGTACCTCATGTCAAAATTTTATAAAATGTAGCAAAAATTAGCAGATCAAATCAGAAAAATGAAATATTCAATTTGTTTTATTTCAATTAGGTACACTTGAAATCGTTTTAGTATTTGGTACTTCAATCATGTTGTGTTTCGAGACCTACAGGACAGGGGCCGAAATTCGTAAGACACCATTACTTTCGCTCTCATGTTAATGACTATTAGTGTGATCGGAACGGAACAATACGAATTTGATTATTGAAGTATAAGGCCCGCAAGCCTATTAGCCTAACAAGAACTTAGAAATCCGAAGTTCGTTCGTGCCGTTCGCTCACACTAAAAGTAATTCATGGGAGGAATCGTATGATACGAACTTCAAAATTTGGCTAAACCCTGACTTTCACATGATTTCTTTAGATATAAATTTATGATTTGTAGCATAGCGTCAACGCCGTCAACATGCAAACATATGTTTACTGTTAAATCTTAGAATACTATAAAAATTACGTCCAGTTTACTAAGGTTGTACCGATAACATTTTTTTTATAGCAATGGCAACACAAACTAAACGTCATTAACGTCATGTCATTGAGTTTTGACACCGCACCGCTGTCAGTCAAGTCAATTGAATTACTGCTTTAATCAACAATATTAGCAAACTATATAAATTACTGAACTTATTTGTGTTTTAGCAAGACTAATACTAATACTTCGGTATACAGACACAGAAATCGACTCCGCGACTCGTAGAGATGGCTACTCTCAACGGCTCTTCTTGGGAAGGTACCGCTATTTCTTACTGTAAATTAATAAGTATTGTTGTAAACACAAAAAGTTGACTTGTGACGTAGCGTAGCACTATGCACATAACTTGTATCTACTATTATAATTATGAGCATTGTAATAACCTGTGCAACCCAAAAAAAAAATGATTTTCTTTTTAGTTTCATTTACGTCTCTTATAACAAGTATACAAATAACAATGACAATGTCCAACGTGAACTACGATCATCATCAATATTTAATAAATAAAAAAAAGATTTTACTTTGATAGTGCTTAGGATTCGAGGCTAGATGATAATCTAGCTAAAGCCAATATGCTACAAAATGTTCCATTATTGCATTTTACAGAGCTAAGAAAGCAAGCTAGGACATTGGAAAATGACATAGATGTAAAGCTAGTGGCATTTAGCAAGCTGGGCATCAGCCCCAGCACTTCTGGGCTCAGCTCGGAGGCCATGCCACTGATCAACAGTGATGACATGTTTGACACCATGTCCATGGAGCTGCAACAGTTGTTAAATAAGGTTGTTAACTTTTATAAATATATTCTATTATACACTCAAATAAATAATATTCACTTCTGAACAAAAGCTAATCCTTTTGACAGCCACAACTCCTAGTCTGGCACCATGTCAGACTTTACATAACTATTTTATTTACCACAAATGACTCATTCACCTACTCAGTATAAGCATTATGCCCATACCCTTTATCACTAGGGCATCAATATCTCGAAAACTATGTTTGTATTAAGATATACAACTGTTGTTATGTTTTCAGTTATCATCACTAAATGACAAAATGGGAGAGATAGCTCCAAACAGTACAGCAACCATGCACACAATAAAAAGGCATAGAGAAATTCTTATGGTATGTGGTTTATTATCTGATGATTTATTCTTTATTCAACTTATAGCAACAGTGCTGCAACACAACTGGCAATGCACCACCACAACCTTTGTCCCATTGATTGACATTGGTTTATTATGTGATAGGGGGCAAGCATGCATGTGGGTCACCTGATGCAAAGTGACCACCTCTGCTCATGGACACCCAAATATAAAAGTGTTAAGAATGTGTTGCTGGCCTTTAACGAAAAGAATAGGCTCCTTTTTTGAAGATCCCTGAGTTGTACTGTTCCGGAGCAGTCTGTGCTTTACTACAACTATTAACGGAGCTCCAGAATGATATTATGATGCTTGCTTGTATCACTGTAGGACTATCAACAAGAATTCACAAAGACGTCGGCAAGAGTGAGCGCACGGCGGGAGCGCGAGGAGCTGCTACGAGGCGGCAGCCCGCCGCCCGGCGCCGCCGCCGGCCTCAGCCGCCGCGACCAGTACGCGAAAGAGACCAGCCATCTGCACAGGTACACACCTTTGTTTCCTACACTTGGTACAACAGACCTGTATTTAAATGGCTGCTATAGAGCTTGGAATACAAGTCAACTCTTTATCCTTTAGATCTTTATATGTCTTATAGTTACAGAAGGAATGTATATTACCATTTCAAAATTTGGACAGTCATGTCAAGTGTGAAAAGGCTCATAGGCTATAATAATCACAAGTCTGTTTTCTCGCAGTTCCCACATCCTGGTGGACGAGCAGATAAACATAGCTATGGAGGCGCGTGACCACCTCACGTCGCAGCGGCAGACATTCAAACGCATGCAGACACGTTTCAATGACATGACCAACAGGTGAATACAAATAATCTGCTTAAATAAAAACAACCTACCAACTATGGAGTAGATTCCGTACACTACATCACCCCAATTGTTTTAGATCTTGTTTAATTTATCACTAGAAAACACTACACTATACTACCTACAGCTGAAAGTTGTAAGTCATTTTCAAAAAATGTTGTAAGTCGTGTTAAAAAAAATGTACATAGTTAAGGGCTTTAATTAACTCAAAAATTAATTGATTCCTTTGTATGTATGTATGTATGTAAACTCTTTATTGTGCAAAATAAACAAGACAAATACATCACTTTTGTGTTACGTCTTCAAACCTATTGCAATTGAATAAAGGTAAAACGGTTGCAACACAAAGGAATTAATTAGTTTTTGTTGTAATTAAGCTGGTAACTATGCACATTCTTTTTAAAACATCTCATAAATGAATGATCACCAAAATGGTCAATACAATTTTATTGTGAATTTATAATAAAAATATTACATGTTATTCTATTAAAGCAAATGACTTCAAATGAAGCATTTGAGAAAAATAAAATTAACACATGGCGACTGGTGACCACCAACATTTTAGCCATATTGTAATCTTAAATTAATTCGGATAGAACTAAGTTAACGCTTACAGGTACGTAGTTTAAGCGCTTCGCGCTTTGAGACGCTTTCTTTGTAAAAAATTACGTGAAATTGAATACTTACCTACCTGATTATGGCAATTCTACTTAGTTCCCCTTTCATCTGTTTTCTACGCTTATCGGCGTGTGTACGCATCTCGCTCCAGGTTCCCGATGCTGAACAGCCTGATGTACCGCATCAACGCGCGCAAGCGGCGCGACTCGCTCATCGTGGGAGGGGTGGTCGCAGTCTGCACCTTCCTGCTGCTTCTCTACGCGTTCCACTGACGCCCGTAACTCCACACTGCCCCACTCAGGGACGTCAATTAACTATAAGGTTAATATAATAGCGTCCCAGATTCCCGAAGATAATAGCCAGTCTATAGTATAAGTTTTCACACAATAAAACTTCTCGAACGCGTTCACGTAAACGTCTCGATTACTACGAAAAGTCTGGCAGCGTCCTCTTGCGGATCAAAACAGCAACAAACTGTTCTCATAGTATTTGCCATTTTGATGCAAACGCGTTCGAGATGTATTTTGCGTGTACATACTTAACCACGAAAAACTTTTCCACGAAAACTTTTTCACGAACGACTTTACCACAAAAAACTTTACCACGAATAAACTTTACCACGAAAATACCATTATTTTGTGATCGAAAACTTACACTAAGCATACTTAACGTTCTGCTCTGTACCGCAATTATTTATTTCACTAGGCGTATGATAGTGATCTTCCTTACCAAATTTTGAAATCATCTTGTCAATGCTTTACGCGACCGGCGGCGCGCGAGCAATTTCTGTTCCTCGCACGGCGATGGGTCTTATCTCACCGCTCAGCAGCGGTTAACTGGGGCCCGAGTTTAAAAGCTCAACACTACTACAATTCGAAAGTGGTGAACATTGTGTATTGATACAAAACTATAGCTAGAATTAAATTATCGTGTAGCTGACAATATTAATTAGATCTGTAATTTACCTCTACTTTCGAGTGATAGTTCGAGTTATGTGCTTTTTAACATCAGGCCCCACCCAGGTCGCCCATAGAAGTGGCCCATCCGTTAAGCTAGGGCTTCCGTAATAGTGCCGTCATTTAAAGCAGGGATGTTACGAATATTCGCATCTGCATCCGCACTTGCGGAACTTCCGCATCAATTTGGATATCCGCGCTCCGTTTACACATTCGCAATATCGATGCGGAGTTGCATGCGGATGCGGATGTAGCACTAGTTGCTACAAGGAAGAAATTAGGTTAGCGCGTTCCGTCCAAACGTGCTCATTGACCAATAGGGGTGAAGATTTCGTTCGGTGACCAGTTTCGTTCGACGCGTTTGTTATTGTGTATTATTCGTTCACCGCATATCAAACATTACGTGCTTAGCTCCGCTTAACCTATGGGTATATCGGATTAGCTCCCCATTTGTCGGATATTTGTGATTAAACCTTCCCTGGGCTTCCACGAATATTTTGAGACTAAAATTAGACAAATCGGTTCAGCCGTTCTCGAGTTTTAGCGAGACTAACGAACAGCAATTAATTTTTATTTATATAGATAGATAGATAGAAAGATTAATATTTCCGACGAAACAGGAAGCCGAAGAATCGGGCACTAATCACATTTCAGTTATAAAGCGTTATTGTAAATAAATAGTGAGCTTTGTGTGTTCTTGATTCATTTGATAGTACATTTGTGCAAGTCCAGAGAAGGGTTAAATTAAACCATCTATACTCTACCTGCGGTCCGCCGGGCCTTTGTGATTGGGCCATCTAAAATTACAAATTTATTGTATAGTATTTCTCCCAATCACAATCTTGGTTGATTTTTCGACATCATAATGTGAAGAAAATCTGGTATTCGTTTTACATTAAATAGAATCTGCTCTCGAATACGACATCCGAGTAAACGAGCTGCACAAAACAAACTGTTGTGGAGCCCTTTCGGAAGTTCCTCTGGCTACTTGTCCAGCAGTGGACGTTATCCATCTGACATGATGACGCAGGTTAATATAATCCCACAACACAGTGTTTGAACTAAGAGACTATATAGTTATTGAAAAAAAATAGCCAGACATCATTATATTACATACTTGCTTTTTCTGCACAATGCTTAGATCAAAAAATAACTCGAAATTGCGGTCGAAATGTTGTATTTTAATTTAAAATATATATTTCAACCGATATTTTACAACATTTAAAGAAGAATTAACTATGGGCAAATGCGAAGTATGAGAAAGCGCTAGCAATAAAGCTGCTGTGATATTTGTGGTCCATAGTGAGTGGAACTCTTCAGCATTTTTTGTCCGTAATATTCATAATTTGTCTACTAATATAATTAAAGTGAAGAGGTCAATGTATGTATATGATGCCAACTTTATTGAAAAAAGTGTTATAGGTAATTATTATTTTTACGACTGTATCGAAGCTAATAAAAATGAATTGTAGAATGTATAAATGGTCAAATGTTAGTGTAAATATTTATGAATGTATATTTAATAGTACTACATATCTATGTTAAACAATAATCACAGTAACTAAATAAAACCGTTTATTTTATAAAAAAAGTGTTCTTATTTAATCAACGTAAAAAAATGGTAATATGAAACTTGATTTTCTAAAATGAGGCGTTGTTTTCTTTTACTACAATAAGCTTAGACAGGAATCCATGGACATTTTGAAATTCTGAAAGTGGTCCGTGACCGCAAAAAGTTTAATAAACACTACCCTATACTAAAGTAACCAACTAGAGACAAAGGTGCCAGAGATATAAGAGAAATAGAGAGAAAACCGTTTCGATAAACTTTGGCTTGTGACCAGCAAAACTGGCTGACACCAGTTCGGCCAGTGGACGCTCTCCAGCAGCTTTGCCACTGGCTATTTGACTGATAATATGGTATATCTATTCCACTTGGTGGCAGTGTGAATAAAATAATTACAAATAAAGGACGTAATATTTCAATATTACTGCGATTTCTTTATTATTATAGTTAATGTTGTGTTACTTGGCCGTTGAAGGGTAAACAAGGGTACAAAACCAGGCGCTCCATGACACCATTGCACCAATTTGTCGCCAGAACCGCTACCCATTGACGATGGAAAATGAACCTGGTTTTGTACCCTTTTGTACCCTTCAACGGCCAAGTCACACAACATTAACTATAATAATAAAGAAATCGCAGTAAGCAACCTTAGACTTGGGACGACTTTGTCTAGATTTCATTACTTTTTAGAGATAAATTAGCAGCTCCATCGAGACTTGGCTAGTTTTTTACAGTATGTTTTTGGTGGGATTTCCTTTTCATTACGTAGTAGGTTAGGTACTAATGACTAGGAAAGTGAATCCGCTTTCGCTGAATGTCCGTTGTTTTGTACGCTTTCGCTTTCCACTGGTATTTTTGGATGTTGACTTCTCACGTGAAACCTCAGAGACACTCGCTGAGAGAACCCTTTTTCACAAAACCCACACACATACGGTTTTTCGCCTGTGTGAGTGCGTACGTGTTTTTCGAGATCGCCTTTGGTCGCAAACTTCTTGCCACAGGGGCGTAACGGACACGCCAATTTTTTATTATGCAGCCGCTGGTGTAAGTAAAATTTCTTATATGTCTCGAATTCTTTTGAACACATCTGTAAAATATTGGAAATAGTTTGTACATGTGTTGTATTATATGGTAAAACAAAATGTTGCTGCCTCACAGTACTGTCGGCATTCTGACGGAGGTGGTTTCTGTGATTTTTTTAGTAATATTGTGTGACGTGAAACCCCTCCTTAAGGTTATCCAAATGGTGAGACAATGTCTTCATGAGATATTGAAGCTAAAAGCGAAATACAGCTAAAATATTTACGCAAATAATACTCACGCCACAAATATAGTCAATAGCTTCATCATTATTCCTTTTCATTTTTAAACAAGTATTTTCAACTTTAACCTTGTTTTCCAATAATTCATCAGGGTCTGTATCTTTTTTATATTCTGATTTTGTTGGACTCTGAAAGAATAAAAAATAATCAAAGCTATATCGGGCTTGTTTTAAACGCGGTCTTTGTCGGTCCCTCGTTTAATGCTCCTCTCATCACTCAAAGGTTAACTGGTAGAGATCCGTTACAGGGATAAGTTCGCCTTTATGAAAATATCAGATCTTTTTTCTTGAATTGCGTTTGTTTCCTTATATATATTATATTTGTACAATACTGTATTGCTTATTACTTAACTAGCTATTTGTACTATTGGCAACATGTAAAGACAAAGTATTTTCAAACTTACTGGAGAATCCATACACGATGATATTGAAGATGATGATGACGAATGGAATAAATCCTTTCTTAGAGAAATTGTATTCACAACTACGGGGCCTGCCTGGAAACATTAATACATAATCTTATAAAGTAACAAAATAAATCAAAATCTTTACCCATATTTTAATCTATGTTGAAGGAGCACTATCTGACATCTTGTGCATGAATCTTGTAGCTGGCTTTTTTAGGTATGTGTGTATGTGTCTATTTATATCTCCATTTGTTTACGTTTCGCATCAAGCAACAGCGGGCCGCCGCCCGCGCCGCGCTTCTTCCCCACTTGCCGACAGACTACCGAGCTCTTAGGACGTGTCCAAATTTCATTTCATGTACCTATTCGATGTGTCTTTTTTATTTATTATAACTTTAATCAAAGCAAGTCTTATTCATTTACCTGAAGCAATATCTTCTACACCATTTATTATAAATGTGTGTTTTATGTATAATATATTATGTATTTCAGTACTTAGTATATTAATATATATTGTAAATTGCACCACCTGCTCAGATCTGTTCTGTTCTCCAGTCCATTATGGTTGATGGTAGAGATCGCTCTGTAGCGATAAGGCCGCCTATTGTTACCTTGTAATATTCTGTATACCTTTTTTCTGTTTTGGTTGTTATATGTGGTGTTCAATAGAGTTATTGTATTGTATTGTAAATTAAAATACCTTTTGAAACAAACTACGATTTTTACCTCCGTCGCAAAGAGGGGTGTTAAAAGTTTGACATCGATGCTGTGTGAGCGTGCGGCGAGAGTGTGTTTGTGTGCTTGTGTGTGTGTGTGCGTGGTCTGCGTGTGTGTGCATGTGTGTCTGTCTGTGGCGTCATAGCTCTCAAACGGATGACTGAATTGGATGTGGTTTTTTCATTTGAAAGCCGGTTTCCTTGCAGTAGTTCTTAGCCATGTTTGGCCATTAAAAATTCGTTCAGCAGTTTGACTAAAATCATGCCATTTTCTATGCTGGTAGCTCTTTAATTATATTTAGAATTCTTTTTTCAAGATTTTTAATGTTCGGTGTGAAAAGTTGTATGAGCCACTCGGGAGCAAAATTATTTTCATCTTGGTTGTTAACACTTGAATCCCTCATTACGCCCTGGATTCTACATCATTTTGCTCCCTTGTGAATTAACATTGAATTGAAGGAATGAACAAATAAGGAAGAAAAAGTACTAAATGATTATTAAGTACATCAATTGGTTTTGAGAGTCATGTTTTGTCTTCACTCATAAGAAATTATAATAATGCTACACCTTCCGGCTTTGATTTTTACATGTTTAGCCAATTGATGATTACCTCAAGGAAGCTTTCATCAATTGAAAAGTTGCTTGATTCTGTTTCAGTCTGTTTACTGTATTCTTTGTCTCCATTTTTGAAATATTCACTTTGTACTTCATCACATATACTTTGAGGTTGAGATATTACATTTGGACTATGGCAGGCAATTGTCTGGAATTAAAAACAAAAAATGTGTATTAAAAAGATGAGGCAAAAAAAAAAAGAAGAGGTAATGATTGAGGATTTCCCGCTTGTAATGGAAATGTGTGGGATTTCAGTTATGTGCTGTTTATGAGAAAAAGCTATCTTTAATTATATTTTACTACTAGCTGTGCCTGCGGCGCGTGAAATTTGGTCTATGTCCTCTCCATCTCCCCTGGAGGTGGGTCTAGAAGTAAGATGAGAGATGGATATGTTAGAGGACTGTAGTCCAGCTAAAATATTATACAATTACTACTAAATCAGCAGTTGGCAACAATTTATGTTTTGTGAATAAGTTTTAAATATACCTATATTGGGCTTCTAGGGTTAATATCACAAATACTGGCCCCCCTTTGGTTAATTTTGCCAAGTTGTGACCCTTCCCTGCCAAAAGGTTGCCAACCGCTACACTAAATAAAACTACACTCCAGAATCCAAAAAGTTTTATTCAAATTTTTGATGTGATTGAAATGACAGAGCGTAGGTGCATATTGGATAATACAGCACCACTCATGTATTTTTAAGTCCTTGACTGTACCTATCCAAATCATGTTCATGGCAAATTTCATCCAAATCGGTCCTCAAGTCAAATCAGTCTAAGTATGAAAAGGTAAGAAATATACACAGAAATACATACTTCCTGACAAACTTTCGAATTTAGGTCTAATATTATATGTATTAATGAAAAGTAAGATTAGAGGAAAGGAGAATAGATATTAAAAACGTGAGGCGGAGTATATAAATATATGACCAAAACCTTAATTTTACCTTAATAATATCCACTTCCATACCACCACTGAATATTGATCTCAAATGTTCATCATTTTGTTTGACAAATACTCTAAATTTGTTTGCGTTTTCGATAATTTTTGTACAATTGGTGCAAATTTTATGAGGTAACTTATCAGAAACAAAGACCTGTAACAAAAAGGTAAATTAATGCTAAGGGAAAAAAAAACGAAATGTCAGTGAAAATTAGAACACATAGAAAAATCCGAAAAGTAAAGCTATGGCCGGGAATTGAACCCGGATCCTCGTCATTCCGTGACGCGTGCTATACCCCTATGCCACCCATAGCAGGTGGGTAGTCTTGGAATTTTTCTACCTGTTACTTAGATGTCACATGAATATGAATGTTTGTGCCGGAGTTATGGATGTTGTATGTATTTATCTACATTATATAGTTTATAGTTATGTTTATGCGTTGCCTGGTACCCATAGTACAAGCTTTGCATAGTTTGGGACTGGGTATTTTTATAGCATTGCATTATTTGCATTGTGTCTTCCACGCTGGTCTGGGAGCAAAGAAAAAACATAGAATGTACCAGTTGCTTCTCTACCCGCGCAGATGGTAATAGACCATCGAGGGAATGGGCGAAGCTTATAGGAATCATGTTATAGGCGATGAGGCTAGCAACCCATCACTATTTTGATTCCATTTTCCACCTATACACCCTCAATCTTGCTAATTGTGGCCTGTAGGTACCTGTTACCTTAGGCTCTGTCGACCCCGTAAGGGATAAAGACGTGATTTGTATGTGTGTGTGTTGCATTGTTGGTGCTTCAACAACTTGTGTATATATTATATTGAATTTTGCATTTACTAACAATACTTTAGGCTTTTATAACTAATAAAATGCTATGAACATGCATGGCTTATTATTATAAGTGGCAGAATTCAAATTAGTCGAGAAGCTCCTTAATCCACCTTAATCTGGCCCATGCAAAATTTTTTTTTTAAGAGAGTATATTACTAACAAGCTACCTCTTTTCCAAATTTCAGGTCTCTAGAACTGAAAAACCTAAAAGAAGTATCTTCATACAAACTGGTTGAAGCCCTTAAACTACCGTAATCTGGACATCTGGAAAAAATCTTTCTTTACTAATGTCTCCTACTTATATATATACTACCTTCTGCTCCAATTTCAGATCTCTAGTTCAAAAAACCAAGGACTTTCATACACACTTGGGAGAACCTGGCACATACTTATTTCAATAAGGAAACATTGAAATATGTACTTACTATGACACCTGTACACGCGTAAATATCTTGAAGTAAGTTTTCACTTTCAAATATATCACAGATACCTTCGGCCTCTAAACACAATCTACAAAGTTCATAAAATAAAGTGGGTTTTTGTCGATCCATTCTTTTTTCTTTTATATGGGAAGAAACTTGTGTTAGTTAATTAAAGGGAATAATATAACACTAACTTCAAATCAAAATGTTTTTCATAATAAAACTCGTGCTAACGTTATGTCAGTGCCAGGCCGTCCGTCCGTCATGCATGCTTTTTTTTTTGTCCATACGGACCGTCATGCATGCATTCGACAGTTGACAGTTTCTTTTATCTTTTGCAAAATGCAAAGGCAATGTTATCCATTCAGCTAATGTGGTTACAAAAATAAGAGTTGACACGGAATTGAAAAACATGTGAAAGTGTCTGGATTTGTACGTACATCCTAACATGCATGAACAACGTACTACCTACTAGCGTAGATTTGTTGAAAACAAGACTCAATATCAGTTATTTTAGATAATAGTTTTGCCGCTCAACAATAGATGTCTCTACAACAGACAACCTTTTTTTTCTAGTGTCCATTTGGATTATAATCTGGAGAATTTTTCTGCATGCTAAACTGGGATGGGAAACTAGGTACTTTCTATTCTGTTCTTTAGATACCTAATTACCAAGGGTCGCAAAAACGCCCAAATTTAACTTGTAACTGACTTGAAAATTTTCTAACGCAGTCAACGGATTTTATTAGGGCATATTATTATTGTATTACATCATTAAGACTCTTCTAAGTACTTAGTTACACGAAACAAGGTAAAATTTTAAAATGACGCGCGATTTACCGAGGCTTGCTAATTTACAACTACCTAATTAAAAGCTATCTTTTGTCAACTATTATCATGACAGGAGTAGGTAGTAAAATAGGTCATTCGCTGATGAGATACAAAAGCGACACATTTCAAAATAAGACGCTGTTGCATTTGAAACCTTATAAAGAACTAATTTTGTATTTAGATGGAAAAGCAAATGATTTTGGAATGCGTCCGTTTTGTTGTGTATTTAATCAACGATACCTACCTATATGTATTTTTTTTAATCTTCCGTATGAAAAAGCAAGCACAATATTTGCGGGATTTAATTTACCAAAACCTAATTAATTACGACATTCCTTATTTTTTTACCAGCTTTTATTTAGTAAAAATCGCGCAGATGGTAAAAGCCCATCGAGGGAATGGCCGAAAGTAATAGGAATCATGTTATGGGCGATGAGGCTAGCAACCCACCACTATTTTGATTCCATTTTCCACCTATACGCCGACAATCTTGCTAAATGTGGCCTGAAGGTACCTACCTGTTACCTTTGGCTCTGTCTACCCCGTAAGGGATAAAGACGTGATTTGTGTATGTGTATGTATGTATTTTATTTAGTTTCACCTGACTCGATGTTTCTCTGTAGGTAATCAATTGTAACTTATAGTTAAATATGATCCACTCCCCAGTTACCGATTGAGTTGAAAATTTGCATATTTACGTAAGTCTGGTAACAATACTATAATCTTGGAGTCAAATTCTAGTGACCCATCCAGGACCGTCTCCGCAGAAGGGAACTCTTCAACGGTTTGTCCATTGACTTGAATTTGGTATAAGTACATTATGTATGATAAATGACAATTCAAGTAGTAGATTCAACAAAAAGTACAGTCAGCAAGAAAAGCTTTATTAAAAATGTAATTTTATGTATTAGGTTATTTTTCCAATAGTATTTTTGCAGATGGATAATAGGACGTAGTGCAGGGTCCGTCTGGACAACTACCGCCAAGCCATTTAAATGCACTTCACACACAAAAAAGTCACATAAAAAAGTGAAATGCACCATTGAAAACATAAAATGCTTTACCTACCTACTTCAAAGACCAATTTTGAATTGTTACTTTCTGATTTTATAAAACCTATAGGCTGGAAAAACGGCACTGTTTTCAATAATACTACTTAAATTACAGAATATTTTTTATTTATTTATTAATTAAAACAATAAAAAATACTTTTAGTTAGAAATAGAATATTTTATGGTTCAACCACGTGATTCGACGTCAGTTATCTCAAGAAGAAATGAGCAGGAAATTAACTTTTGACCATCTTATATATTTTTTACAATGTTGGTATCTTAGTAGCTTTGACACTTTTTTTTTACTTTCATCATATACCGAGTCGAAATGAAAAACAGTGTGTTTAACTTGAGGAAAATAACAATTTCATACTCAAAGTATGTGGTTGAAAAGTGCTTTCCCCCCTTGTTGACAATCTACTATTACTTTGTTGGTGGTTGTATAAACTGAGGCCGAACACAGACATGAAGAGATCTCTTTGTATCAATCTATCAATCGTCTCTATACCGCGGAGTTTCTCCACCCAACAAATGGCCAGCGTCAATCACATGTTCCGCACCCGTAATACTCTTAGCTTTATCACTCGCCAGAAACCCTATCAGCTCTGCTACTTCCTCACTTTCAATCATGTGCTGCAGCGGGAGTTGCTTCGCTCGCCGCTTGTTGTGTGCCTCCAGATCCGTAATACCCAGTGACTTGACCATCTCTGACTTGACTCCCGCAGGCACTATAGAGTTCACTCTAACTCCTCGCGGTGCCAGTTCTATGGCGACACATTTCGTAAAGTGACGCAGGGCAGCTTTAGAAGTGTTGTATACAGTACAATTAGGCAATGGTTTTAATCCCCCGACACTGGTTATATTTATAACATTACCTTTTACTTTCTCTAGGTACGGTACCGCTAGATGAATCAGTCGCATGGGCGCAAGAAGATTTATAGAAAAGGTTCTGTCATAATCCTTGAAAAAGTCTTCATCAAAGATGCTGTCCTTAGCTGATATGGCTGCATTGTTGATTAGAACATCGATGAGTCCGTACTTTTCGGCAACAGTATCGATAATTTTTTTGATTTCATCCTCTTTGCTTAAGTCCGCAGTTACGTATAGTGGCGGGACTGTCGTATCATTAGATATTTGTAGTTGTTTTTTAATGTTTTCAAGTGCTAGCTCGTTAACGTCGATTAACACCAGTTTGGCCGATTGGTTGTAAAAATATTGACTAGCAGCGCCACCTATGCTGCCGCCGGCGCCCGTGATCACCACCACTTTGTTTAAGAAAGACATTTTAGGCAGTACTTTATGCAGGACCCACTGATCAGACAAGACTAGCGACTGCGTCTTATATTTATTGTGCTGGAATTACGCAACGTTGTGTAATATTTGTAAACAAGCACTTACGTCGTCGTGATAAGCACTTACCTCGTGCCAAATACAGTTATATCTACCTATAGGTAATCACATAAAAGTACCTATGTCGTGTGTATGCTGACGTGCCTATGGCATGGACGATGGAGGATGGTTGAAAAGAAGACCGGGTCCGATTTTTGTATAAAAATAAATCCCTATTTCTCTTGGCCACGTAACACGCGTGAACGGCTGGACCGATTTTGGAAGTTATTTTTTTTGTTGTGTTCTGTCAGGACAAGGTTCTTATATAAAGAAACAGAAAAATAACCTAATCCAAAAATTTCGATTTTGATGGAAACTTTTTTTGCTGACTGTACTCGCATTGTCATCCATCTTACATATGTGTACCTACCAAATTTTAAGTCAATCGGTCAAACCGTTGAAGAGTTCCCTTCTGCTGAGACGGTCCTGGTTTGGTCACCAGAATTTCATTACAAGATTAAGTATTCTCACCGGACTTCACGTCAATCCCCACACTGGAAGGGATTCAAATTTCAATTACTAGATTTGACCCCAAACAAACAAATAAATAAACAAACAAACAGGGCAAGCTAAAAAAAAGGTTGTAAAAAACTGGAGCGGGGACGAAACCGCGGGCAACATCTAGTTTTAAATGTTAGTGATTTATTTCATCATCATTATGAGTCCTACCTTTTTGCGATTACGAAAGTGATTAGTAGTTGAAATCTCCTGCCAATGTCAATAAGCAAAATATCAACATATGGACTAAACAACAACTAAACACAAGGAATGCTATGGATATCTCAAGACTAGTTGGAGTTTAGCCAGGTATGCATCCTTGGAGTGGACCACGGAAGACAGCTATGTACTCAATTCCCATTTTTCTGATCAAGTGACGAAGTATCCAATCAAAGCAAGCATTGAATCCTTGCCAGTCAATCTAAAGGCAAAATCTATTGGTGGTTGTAATGTAAGTACAAATAGAACAGTAGGAATGCCATCATTTTTATAAAATTTACTTTACGAATATAAAGGTAAGTTTTTGTTTAGGTACTTTATTTAGATTGTGTATATTTATTTTTATCTCAAGTTAGGTTTTTACAGTATTCATATAAAAAGTAATAAAACAATATTAATACAAAATATAAAAACATTATAAAAACCTAACCTAGGGTGCCGCCGGCAGCGAGGCGAGGCATAAGCTACCGGTGGTCAGGGCGACAGAGAAAGGAACCTCCTGACTATCCGAGCCGTGTCCAGGAGTACCGCCTTCTGTATCTGGCCCTTGACCCAACCACCTAGCGAGAGCCTTTTAAGGTGATGGTCAAGGCTCTTCGCTATTAAACCGTTTGCCGAAACGACTATCGGGACAGTGATCGTGGAATCAACAGGCCACATGGCGGTAACCTCGTGAGCCAAGTCAAGGTACTTGCTGACTTTGTCCTTCTCGGCCTTCACGAGGTTCACGTCATGGGGGATCGTGATGTCTACGAGCACTGCCTGGCGCTTCGATCGATCTATCAGCACGATATCAGGTTTATTGGCGACAATAGTCCTGTCCTGATGATAGATCGATCCCAATAGAGCGTGACACGACCATTTTCAAGAACTGGTGCAGGTGTGTACTTATAGTAGGGCACTTCGAAGTCCACAAGACCGAATAAAAGAGCAAGTTGCTGGTGAATAATCCTGGCTACAAGGTTATGTCTGTGCAAGTACTCGCCGTTAGCAAGACTAGAACAACCAGAAATAATATGCCTGAGTGACTCTCCAGGACGGCGGCATGCCCGACAAATGTCGACCGTACCGTCCTTCAGGATATATCTCCGGTAGTTATTAGTCATGATAACTTCGTCCGCTATTGCACAGGCAAAACCTTCGGTTTCCCCGAAGAGATCCCCGAAGCGTAGCCAGTTCACCGACGCGAGCCGGTCTACATCGGGCCCCATGAGGGCCTTATAGAACCGCCCGTGTAGCTCCTTACTCTCCCATACAGTCTTGCGATCCTCGATGCTCCATACCTTAGGTCTGCGCCAGTTCTCTTTTGCCAAGGTGAGAGGGGTGAAGGATTTGTCCACCGCCACCACATCACGATGCATCCCACACTCGTTGTTCAGGAACCTACTGCCGTATTTAGATTATTATTAGGTATTTCATTTATAGAAATAAGTACCTAAATATTCAATTCAAATTTAGGAAAAAGTGGCTCCATCAACTTTTTGATGATTCTGCCAATGTCGAGGTTAATAAGTAAATAAATGAGGAGCTTAGTATCTTCAGTGGGTTTTATTTATTTATAGTGACAAAGTCAACCAGACAGTAGAACAACGTCATTTTTAATGTTTCTCTGATAGCCAGGATGATCTATGATAAAAAGGTTCAACAATTATCATTTTATTAACCCCAGGCACAAAAAAAGGTGTTATGAGTTTGACCACTATGTGTATGTGTCTGTGTGTGGTAACGGTCCGCCGGATAATGAGCGGCTACCGTAATCTATGGACGCTTACAAGTCCAAGGTACTAGCATGCGTGATGCCGACCCTTTAAAAAATGTAACACTCCTTTTTTAAAGAACCCCATACTATAGACCCTCGCAAAAACATCGGCGGAGAGTTCATTCCACAGCCGGAGAGTACGAGGGAGAAAAATTCTCCGACACCGCACCGTTCGTGACCATTTCGGTTCCAAGGTGTGAGGATAAACGCCCTGCCGGCGGCGAGCGGTGCGGCGGTAGAATGCGGGCGTGAGCATCATGTCTAACAATTCTACGGAACACAACCCATTGTAAAAGCGGTAGAACACACAACATCTTTAAAGTCGTTTCATCGCAACATGAAATACACTACCTACACAAAATTTCATTAAACAAAGTTTTGTGACGCTATATAACACTAATTTATAACGCCGGTGTGGGAGCACTACCTATAGGGTTAATAAAATAAAATTAAAATAAGAAATCGCCTAAAGCACTGTTCTTGATCCAGATCCCGGACTAAAATATAATCAGAAGGGAATCGCAGCACTTGGACACACAACGAGTTAGTATTTACCTAGTAGGTACCTGACACGTAAACTAGAGTTTGTTGTCATAAATTCGCATAAGTATACCTAAGCAAGATTAGGCAAGGCGTTTGTTTCGACGTGGATTGTTGCCAAGCAACGCCCTGACGCTGCCATCGATCGCGATACCTAGATTATATGAGCCCTAGGCTTATTTGTATTCTTGTAATCCAACACCAATTCCAAAAGGACTTATACCCGCATTATACCTTTTTTTACAGCCATAATTATTTAAACCAAAAAAATCTTTTTAAATTGGCAGGCTTTCATTAACCCTTTGAAAAAAAAACTGAAACCTCGCTGAAACTAAAATTTATAGTTATAGTTTTACGGCTAGGTGATACAAAGCCATCAATTCATTCAAACGAATGATTTGCAAAATGTCAACTTGGCTGAATTGGTTATACCTATTACTTACATCCCTATTCTTTTTTTTAAATAACTATCAAAATCAATAGAGATAGCTGACTGCATGGCTGTTAGGCATTGACTATTCGAACTATTTTTGAAACGCAATTTATCCTTACAATAACTTAGCCGATCCATTATTTTGTCTAGGACGTCTTCAAAATCAGAACCTCGATGTCCCTAGCAAATTCAATAGAGTTTTAAAGTTTAATGTAAATTCAGTTATTCATTCGTCATCATTTAGAGCTAAATTGACCCTTAGTAGAGTCATTTTCTCTTTAATTTAGTATTTTGCTTTTATTTTTCGTTAGAATATTTAGTAATAATCAAAGGTTAAATTCTGCTTGCGAGGGTTGCATAATTATTTGTGGTGTTTGTTTTTATGTAACTATGTAGAAATAGCATACACAACATTTTGGGGTTCAGAACTCAATAAAAAAAACTCCTGCCACAATTAAAGTACTAGTTACGACTCAAAGTAGGCAATAATTGATAATTTTAAACATGTTATTGATTAGTAATAACGTAATTATTTTTGTGACTAAACCTGATTGTATAAAGTTAAACCTAACCGGTATGCACAGGCGAAATCATAAACGTTGTTCGTCATTCTTACCAACTACACTAATACCTACTCGTAACAAAATTGCGCGATTATTTTAACTCTAACGATAAACGCACTTGAAATGGTTCGATAATTCAGACATAACTCGAGATTAGATCATAACCAAGGTTATCTATGGTACTAGAGTACCTACTCCTATCGTTTTCCGATTGCGTTTTGCGAATTCATTCGCAATTTTGTTTTTTTTTGGAATATTAGGCGCTTAATTAGTATATTTCCGCGAGACAATACGCGGTTCACGACTCAATAGGAGAGCGAGTAATCCTGAGATTTTAGGAAACAGTTTATTTGTTACCGTGGACAAACAAAGCAATTCCACGGGTTCCGTTTTGTAGTTTTACAAGGAAGAATGCCTTGCAAGTAGTGTGTGCACATCAATTTGCAAATTTAGGAGAGATAAGTACCTAGGAAAGGTGGGACATGGCCAAGCTAACAAGGCAGACGTAATACTACTTTTTAAAATATTTCCTAAAGATACTTTAGTAAAATAGTATAGTTATTTCATTAATTATCAGACTCGACACTACAAGGATTAACGGTATATAGGTGGTACCTACCAGTTTACAAAATTAGAAGAATAACAAAAAAAAAACAATCGCGTACCGCGTATTTGCGCAAGTTTATTTTTAATTGTAGTTTCTCTTACTATATTCTGTTTGCGCTATAACGATTGGAAATTATTTGATGTAATAGAATATTAGGTACCTATCTACAATTATTATGCAAATAAATTTTCAGTGATTGTCCTAACATTGTGCCTATAACAGTAGCTACAAGAGCGTATACCAAGACAAAACAAATGACTTTGACCGCTAGGGATAAGTGGTACCTAATACAGAGTTATGAAGGCTGCTTTCCGACATCATCTTCAGTCCCGGGATATCATGTTGTACAGTCGAGGGCATAAATGTAATGTAAGTACGTTACCAAGACATCAAAAACGTCTGTACACCTTCATGCCATAGACGAGCGTTTACATTTTTTTTAAGTCTACATTTTTTTTTTAATTTAAATATTTTGGATTTTTCTTACTCAGAATCGTTTACCCTATCGATTCTAATACAAGAAAAAATATGGCCCAGATTTTACTATGGATTTATGTTTCCTGTTCGTCACGTTCCATATACATACCTATACCTATGAAAAAAGTGACGAACTGGAATGGAAATTTTGGGACACATATTTTCTTGTATAAGGATCGATAGGGTAAACGATTCTGATTAAGAAAAACCCAAAATAGTTAAATTCTGGAAAAAATTATCATGTGGACTTTTTTTTGGAAAACGCTCAAACAATAAGGTCGGTGACACATATATTTGACATGATGGCTGTATCGATATTTATGCTCTCGACTGTACCAGAGTGCTTGTCAGCACAAGTCAATGGAACCCAAACTCGATGGGTCTATCTTGTTCATTTTATAGTTCCTGTATCACCTCTGACTCCACCATACAACCAACTCCATGATCCATAATACCATAGTTGAGATTTATTTTAACCGAAGATACGCAAGATACCTAATCAAATCGAACGCCAGCAAGTGCATGAAATTTGATACATATATATTAACGATACATATTATGTAACGTTTCGTCGCCTAAATAACATTTAAATTTTTTGAATTTTATAGCGCATTGGTTTCGACTGTAATGCTGTAATTTTTTATTGACTAAATAAATAAATAAATAAATATTACTAGCTTCCTGCTTCATAATATATATAAACCTTAAATTCCTCTCGGATCACTCTATTTATTAAAAAAACCGCATTGAAATCAGTTGCGTAGTTTTAAAAATCTAAGCATACACAGAGTTAGACAGACGGACAGACAGACAGGCATCGGAAAGCGACTTTGTTTAAAGTACTATGTAGTAATTTTATTTTGCCATTTGCATTGTCATCCATCCACCGTAATTATGGAGGATACATAATTACGTGTCCCGAATTTAAATTCAACCCGGCCACCAGATTTTGGCTTGCAAGAATGGACCACACATACTTACAAATGCCTACTAACAGGGCGAGTTAAATAGTTTTTTTTTAAAAGCTACACTTTTTTCGGCCTATGGTGTTTTATTAAGCTTATTTTAACAGGCTAGTGCTGAAAGTTTCCCAACAAATACTAACTTAATAACAGAAACAAATCGGAAAACGCGTTCCTTTTTTTAGCAACGCGTCAAGCGTTAATATGTAACGTTGGAGATTTTCGGTGGAAAATATTATTTTCAAGGAGAATAGTGGATGTTTGTCTTGTCATAGTCTTCGAGAACGCGTGAACTCGTGAACGCGTGCCTACAGCCGTTCGTAATTGGCTTTCTGCAGGTTACACTTAAGTTTTGTCGTCATTTTAACCTTTTTCACAAACTAATAAAGAATAAATTCTAATAAGGAATTAAAGCCTTCACTATAAATGTAAATTATCACAACATATAGCGAAATTAAAATTGTGGCCCTAGTAGTCGGGCTACCCGGCTACGAACCGCCAGTGCAGCGTAGCGCGCGTTTCGTAGCACCCGCCTCGCCTTGGCTACGACGAAATGTTTATAATAAACAACACGTAAACAAGTTTGTCTGTGCTACCTTGTGATCGGTATGTTTACCATGTACACAACATCCCTTAATTCAGTTTAATTCTTGTTTTAATTCATTAGTTTATACTGCTTCCTAACAAGTATGAAATTGCCTCGTTGGAGTGTATAATTTAAGTTCAATTTGTAGACTTGATAAGTAAGCACAATTGGTTTTATTGCCGTAGTTGTGAGTATTTAAGTAAATGTATATGTATTGATTACTATTTTCCTTGATAAGTTATTTTGTTTATTTACTTCGGCAGGGCGGCCAGTAAAACGCACTTCTACTTAATTCTTACTTTTCATTTGTGTTTTTATAGCTAGTTTTTCTCGACTCTTATTAACTATATGACCAAGTCATTTCCAATAACAAAATATCATTAAAAATTAAATGAAGGGTGCTGTAATTTAAGACGTCTCCATTTTATGATTACTTATATCAGCATATTTAGGAAGGATGGGTTATTATCAATTTATCACTGCACATAAGGAAAAAAAAGACAATTATTTAGTAATCAACTGAGAATGTTTGCTTAAATGTTAGTTCAAATTTATTTCGTTGTATTCGTGAGTTTTGTGTTCCAGAAATAATTAAAATAAATACTTTTCATTTTTCATTGAAGTGGTTTTAAAATAGGTTGCGTGTGAGGCTAGACAACGAGCTCGTCCCCGTGTCCGTGGCCCAGTTTCTAGTAATCGAATAATTGATACGTTTGGTGGATACAACCCGCGCCGCGCGTCACCCTGTAGGTACCTATCTATAACAAAGCGCGAAACAGGCGCCCGCTTGCTTCAACTGTTTACGATAATAAATACACTTCTATTATACAACTTCATTTTCTTTTGATTCTATTTAAGTTAATTTTAACTGATCTGTACCTACATAAGAGTTTTGTCTTCTAGTAAGCAGGCAGGTGATATGTAAATATACCTAGGTTTCGTTTTGCTAGTTTGACGTTCGTACCTATATTTATCTGTATTTACAGACACACACGCATAAAAAAGGCTTTTTTTCTTATAACAGTCTTTAACTTTTTAAATAAGGGTGTCAGTGTTTATTTGCATTCCATTTTGTCCCGCAGAAGCGGCGATGAGCGAGAGAGGCGCGCGGCGCGGCGCCGGTCCGGGCGCCCCGTTCTACGCGCCGCCGCGGCGCAAGACCTCCGCGGAGATCATCAGCGAGGCTCGTGCTGCCATCTATGGAGGTTACGTTTAACATTAATTTACATCATATTTACAAACAGAAGTTGTTGGTAGAGCTCAGTGACGGTTTAATATGTCCCTTGTACCTTGAGGACGTCCTCCATGAACTATGTGCGTTTGGCCACAGTTATATTGAATATAAATACTAAGCTATACATTTACTAGCTGGTGCTTCCGGTTTCGCATTCATGAAAGTATAAATAACAGGCTTGTTGTGTATCCACTCTTTGTATACCTACACGTTTACGCTACAAAAGGAATCTTCAGACAAATTTTCAGCTTTCCTTCAGACGGTGTGTTGATAGATTAGCCAATCTCAGGACAAACGATATTATAATAAACTAGCTTTTGCCTGCGACTTCGTCCGCGCAGAATTGAAATTTGCACTGAAACTTCTTCCTCTCTCCCATCGAAAATCACCCGCAAATGCGAGTCGTACATTAGCACGAAAGATTTCGTAGGTAGGTACTAACTGCTGTCTACCTCAACGAAATAAACCCGTCTCTTGCATGGACACCCACATCCATTATTATTTATTCCATGCCTTTGTTTTGTGGGAAATTCGGAAAATCCCTTCTTATGACACCTGCGTGATCTTCAAAGAACATGACTACTAAATACAAATACTATATTTTCTATACCGTTATTTTATCCCTTTGGGAAAATGGGAAAATCCCTTTGTAGTGCACCTCTTTCATCATCGAGGAATATGCCTGCCAAATACTAAGAAACTATAATTATTAGCAACTCAATTATTAGTTACTCTTTTTTTCTTATCCCACGGGAATTTCGCAAAATCTGGAAATCAGTTTTCAGATATCGTAATATCTACTGGAATGCTAAATTTAAAATTTCTAGTAATAATAGTTACGGAGATAAGAAGATTTCAAAGTAATTATATAAATCTCTTTTTTCTCCGTATCCCGCGGGAATTTAGAAAAGTCTTGAAAAAATTTTTCAGCAGTTATGATTTGTGTGCCAAATTTCAAGACTAATAATTATCACCATGGAGATAGGCCCTTTTTTCAGTGGACTTGTACAAACCCCATTTATTCCCTTTCCCGTGGGAATTTTGAAAAATCCCCCCTTAGTGCACCTCTATGATACTGAATACTGAAGCAATATTTATTTACGTTGCGATTGTAGGCAGCTGCTATTTGTGACATGTTTATCGCTATCCCGCGGCAACTATGCAATTATCCGGGATGAAAAGTAGCCTATAACCTGGCCGTTAATTTTCTCAACAGATTAGTAAAGTTTGCATCAAAATCCGTTCAGCCGTTTTCACGTGATGCGCTCGCAAATATACAGACAAACAGATAAACTGACGAAAAATCTAAAAACTGTTGGAACGTGTTCTGTTGTCGATTCTAAGTCACCCTAGCCAATTTTTTTTATATCTTCCATGTACAGTTTCGATCCTCTTCAGCTTTATCCTACTAATATTATAAATGTGAAAGCTTGTGAGCATGGAGGTTTGGATGTTTGTTACTCTTTCACGTCAGAACGGCTGGACAGATCTGGATGAAACTTGGAACATACATAGATTATAGTCTGGAATAACACATAGGCTACTTTTTATCCCGGAAAATAGCGAAATTCCTGCGGGATAGCGATAAAAGAATTCTATGCAGACGAAGTTGCGGGCAACAGCTAGTTATACATATATCTATCTATAGATATAAGCCACTACTAAAACGAAATGGAGCCTTCAGTCAGTGCCAATTTTATATTTTTCGATCGGTGGCAACAATGTCTTTAATTGTGGTAGTTAACCCCCCAGCCATCAGGACGAGGCTAGGTAACTTGAAAAAAATCCCAAGGATATATCTGTGTCAGACAGATGATACCATAGCCCTTGCCTTTCTAAAAAAAACACGGTGCTTAAAAATTCAGATTGACCGATAACGCTATGCCAATTAAACAAGTTAGGTACGCCAATTAAGTACTCAAATCGCCTGTGTAACTGCCTAAAACAACAAGGAAAACGCTATTACCGCGCAATACCACTTATTTCTAGTTCACGGAACTCATTAAGGTGAAGTTTACTTTACATCCTTTGAATTACAAGTTACAATACCTGTAGTAATGATTACCACGTCAGTTTTAATGCGTTTCTTACTCAGATTCGTTATTTTGAGCGACGCCACAATTCCCTGCACGACATGCTGAGGTGAATAAAATTGTACTGAGTCACGCGAAACCTTGCCGTCATTTCTAAAATGCCTGACGTCACACCAGACCCTATACTTTACTAGGAACTTTAGATGTAGATGCGACGTTGCTTGCAAGTTTAAAAATTTAAGGCAAAGGCAGCACATGTTCTCGGAATAATACTTCTTTTTTTCCAATTTTCAAAGCTGACTGAAAGGCATTGAAATGCTGAACATGGATTTTCTTAAAAAATATTCAATACGAACGATCTTACATACAGCAGCTTAATGTTTTACAAAGATGTTCTTGATGGGAAGACAAGGAATATTTGTGGTTGGATTTTTCGGAATTCCCAAGGGATATGCAACCCTACTCCTTGCATAGTTTAACCTTCCACGGGGGGAGGAGTCGCGGGCTAAACCCGAATGAACGTATCCGCTAATAACGCTTCTATACCGTATTCCAGCATTATTTAATTCGTTATAGACGGACGAAAAGCCGGAATAATTCTTGATAGAGGTTAGTCGCGGTGTCGAGGGCTATAAAAGAAAACTGCCGAAACTGTTCATGGTCGCGAATTTGCTTATTTATATTTATGAGTTAATTTGTCGTCTTTCACGTGAAACAGAAATGAAAAAGCTTCGGAATAGCTAAAGTTTTGCGATTACTCTTTCATAAGTGACTCCGCAATTAATTTACAAAACCTTTTACTTAGGAATGCATTTCAATATACTTAGTGTACAATAGATACCTACATTACGTGCTTAATTTTTAGTGTACTATGTGTCTTATGTAGGTATAACTGCGCCGGCGTCTCATCTCGCGGTAGCATAGTATTTCCCTTGATAAAAAATAACTTGCCTATGTTTTGTAGGGGTTCGTCGCTTTTTATGAGTAAGAAAGAATGCAAGAGTTGACCAATAAATTGCACGCGATCCGAGATATGGATTTCAACGAACGCACATAACGTGATTGGTTGATTCTGCGCGTCTTTGCTGCGTACCAAACCTAACGGCAGCGCAGCCTAAGGACAATGTTTATACGAGCTTGCTCAATGTGATTTTATGAATACCCATTGCCAATACCATCCAATCTAGAAATTATTTCAATTGTTTCTAAACGCTACCCTAATAGTACATTCAAACGAAAGCCCCGTTTCTCCATGAACCTTGGTCGGCGTGTAATTGTAAGACTGAGCCGATTTGCGCCGCCTAGGGGTGGTTAACCCTGGGGGCGGGCGGTCAGCACGCTCGATTCATAGCCGATAGGGGTGTATCGTGACACGATAACTTGAACTGAAAAATAATTTAACAACTTACTTGTAAGGGGACTGTCCTACAGGCGATGTCAAATCAGAACTTTGATGGCAACTTTTTGATATTATTGGCGTAGTACTTGCTCGTAACGTGAGATTGGTTATTTTCGTGGTCAATGTACCACATTTTTTGTAAAAGTAGAGATCAATCTGTGGAAAGAAATGAATAATTTGCATTAAATAAATTATTAAAAGTGGTGATAAAACTATGGTTTTGAGGTGTACCCATTTACCGGTTTTATCTTATCATAGTCTAGGGGTCCCTACGGATACACTTCGACCCATTCATGGATCTTTTGTGTAATTACCCCTCCTTCGCACTATTCCATCGGTTTTACCACCTCATTCATGAATTGGGAGATTGGGCGTAGTGGTAGTGCCTTGAAATCTTCTGGTTCAGGGTATCTGATGCCGAGGAGTTTCATTCATAGTCTGGCGAGGGCATCACATTCGCACATAGGTAATGTGTTCCATTTACCGGTGACTATATCACTTCGAATGACATCACTGAAACGTAGCATATCCAAACGAGGTGGCTGGTTTCCTAGATCGTTTCTTGATACTGTAACGTAGCGTAATGCATTAAGTAAATGCAATCATTTACTTAATGCATTACGCTACGTTACAGTGCAAAAATGAGTGCTACTTTGGTAGATACATTTCATTTCTGATATTGAAAAAAAAAACGAACACGAGTAGACTAAAAGAAAATTAGAACTCTTAATAAATCATATTGCAAAGTAATTGAAATCAAATTTGTCAAATCAACAGCGGTCTTTGGTATGTAACTGGTTTAATAGAATAAGTTTTAGGGGCAATTTTTAATTACTTTTCTACGATTAATATTGATTTTTAATGTATGTATCATTTTGTTATTATACTTAACACGTTCGCTGCGGCACCAATTTTTGCATACTTTCCGTTCCTGCGGCACGAGGTATAATCGGCCCGTACCGTGACCAGACGTTAGGGCGACACGCGGTCTATTAGACCCCACCTCCTTTTACAGACTAAAATCCATTTTCTGGCGCGAAATCAAAGATAAATGAGAATTTTGGTCCTTATTGATATAGACAGTGAATTGATGAACCCTAATCCACCGTCGCCCCGGGATCTGATGGCTAGTTTAGGAATTATTAGCAAAACAAAATATGGGATCTTATACACCTCGTAACGCACTGAAATAGGGCAAATTTTCGCTGCGATTAGTGATGGGAAAAATAATATCGACGTTTTTAAACTGTCTTAACTACGCAACGACTTGACCGATTTTGATCAATTTTATATCTCATTAGATCGTTTTAAGGGCAAAACCTGGCAAAACAACACAAAGCTATCAAAGGATACATTTTTTTTTAAATAATCTAAATTGTGCTTGATGGTGCCATAAAGAAAAAAAAACCGGCCAAGTGCGAGTCGGACTCGCGCACGAAGCGTTCCATTCTATACCATTAAGAGGCACCTATTACAGACTTATTATTGGAAAATCGACGTGATGCACAACACTGGTCGCGGGAAGCTCGCGTTGAGTGCGGTACGAGGTCAGGGGGGATATGGGACGTTTTAGCCTCGTTCCGCACTGCATTAAAATTATATTAATTCAGTGCGGCACGAGGCCTAAGACATCCGGTACCAAGGTAGGTACACCACCGAGTCCGGACTCCATTAGTGATCTCAAATATATATTTATCTCTTTCCTACACTGGACCAAACCAAAGCTATGCCATTCGCACGACAGAGAAATTCACTTTTTTGCTTGCCGCACCACAGGGAAGTTGCATCAGGGGTGATTTAGGCCTCGCTTCGCACTTAACGTGTATATACCTTATTAGCCTTGAACAATTTGAGCATAATTTTCATTTTGCATAGGTACTTTTTTCAGTTCTTCGAATGAAATTTTAATTATTAGGTAAAAACCGAAAACGAACTTTAGCGATTCATGAACATTTATAGAACCACCGGTTTATACCGATTGCCGCACTACATACAGAGAGCTAGACTACGTTAGTCAATAATCTATAAGCTGTTTTCATAGTGTTTAAAGTGAGCATGTTTGTGTAGACATGAGCGGCGCGGGCGCGGGCAGCGGCGGCGCGCTGCGCCCGCTGCGCACGCGACGGCCGTTCACGCCGCGCGAGCCGCAGCGGACGCTGTTCGCTGAGCGCTCGCGCAGGAAGGACCCCCGCCCGCCCAGCGCTTTCGAGTAAGTCCTTACCTTACCTCTACGCACTTACAATTTTATATTAGTATGTACATATTCATCTATTCTCGAGTATTTTGTTTTACTGCTATCCATATCTTATAGGCTGCCAGCAAAATATTTTCTTTTAAGCACACTACCTATACTAAGGCTCTTGGTGTAAAAGCCAGTCCATTGAATGTTTATGAAGTAAGTAATACAAATAATTCAAATTGCCTTAAAATTTGGCACACCAATGTAGAATTATAATGCAAGTACTGTCAACAAAAAGTACCTACAATCAGCAAAAAAGCTTGAATTGAAAATTATTTTTTTAACAAAAAGTTATTGCAGATTAGCATGCATTATAGCTACTTTTGCAGCAGCTTAGGTAGTGTAGGAATAGGTTCGGCTAGTTTATGCTGGCAGGTTTTGGGTGCTGGCTGCTCTGAAATAGTTCAAGTTCCGAATATAGAACACCCGTTCGATATTTTAAAAGTTTTTTGTTTTGGAACTTGGGACGGCTCTCAGAACAGCTCGAACCGAAAGCCGCATAGGCGGAAATCTTTATATTTTGTAATGATAATTTAAAATGGAAATAAAATCAAGAATTAATAAGTTTGTGTTTTAACTAAAATTAGCTTGGCCTTCTGCAACAACAGTTTGGTTAGGAACTTTATATCTCGATTCCCGTACAGTTTGAAGTGCCTCATCAGGGCAGCTCCACAGTAGCTACTTATTATTATTTCGACATCCAATTATTTCCTCAAAATCAAGATCAATAATATCGCCGGTTGATTTGTCCACTTTGATGTGTGGCTTGTGCGTGTGACAGCCTGAAGTATCTGAGCCTGTGTGAAAGTGGAGAAGATGTGGCGGCTGCGCGCATCGCTGCCATCGCCGACATCGATGACGAGCTAACACAAGCGCTCTTCGCTGAGCAGCATGCTAGGAAGAAACCTATGGTGAGTGGGATATTAGCCAGGTAATCACTAAGTTACCCACGAACAGTTACCGACTTTAGGCACGTTTTTGAGCTGCAGTAATAGAAGTTACAACTTGTATCTTCGGAAGGCTGCGTTGTGTGCATCATACTCAGTCAATTGATGGCTAATTAAATAGGTTAAAAGTATCTTCACATTACATTTGGCGGCAATGGCGGTCAGCATCGGACTCTTTGGCATTCTCATTCCTGCTGAGCTACTGCTAAAGCTTTTAATTGACACGTATTGACATTACAGTCACGTAACTTCCCGCGGACGGGTGGTGAGAAGTCCGGCGAAGCCTGGGGCGCCTTCCCGAAACTGCCGCATCTGACCGGGAAGAGCAAGCCGCTCCACCGCCGGAACACCACCGGCCAAACCGCAGCTGATGATGGTACGCGGCAATGGAGCACGAGTATGAGGGCAATCTCGAAATATTTCGTGTTCCTACTTAGTTCGCAAACTTGTATATGGGTTATATTATATTTTGATAACGTCAGTAAAATTACTGTGACTAGGTCTAACATTTGTTTTTAGATTTTAACTGGCTTACCCTTATTTCAACTTATTTATATAGATATTACGTCAATAAATCAGAGGCAGTTAATGGTTTACAGACGGGTTAGCACGGGCAAACGGACTTCAGAAACCAAACCCTCATCTCTCTCCATTCTCTCCGAATACTTAGTTAGACAGTATATAGTTACCCACTGACTTTTCTCAATTTATTAGTAACCTTTTTTCTTTTATTTTAGGAATGAAGAACGATCTAGATATAGCTCAAGCTATTTCTGTAACGCGTCCACTTGGAGGTGAAAGTGGAGACGATTTTCGTTCCACTGGTTTCGGCACTGAGCCCAACACTAAATGTAAGATTTTAAGTATACATGTATTTGATATTAATTGCTTGTCGTAGAACATTGGCTTAACTTACTATTTTACTTCGAGGCCGTGATTGGATAACATTTATCCAATTGAATACAAACAATTATGGATTTGGCTCACATACTATAGTGGTTAATTTTTTACTTGCTCTATTAGTCAAAACCTATATCTAAAGAGGCCAAAGGGGCATGTTTAACACGCACATTTCCGCCCTTGTCCTCTGTTGTTTCTCCATCAAGTAGCGCGAAGCAAGCCCCTGCGGCTCGGGGTACTTAACAGTCATGCCAGTGTCCTGTCATAATTCAATTCTCCAGCTCTGAGTCCCGATTCCGGAATGAGACGCAAGCAGTTCGCCACCGGGAAATCTCAGTCTTACGATGCTACACCGGGCTATGCGCTCGGTAACATCGCCGTGAAACACCTCGCCGTTCAGCTGCCCAACACTTCACACTCTGGTGACATGGACAGGCACGTTACTGTATAACACGGCACTTTTAGACTTACTTAATCCAAGAGCGGAAATAAATATTACAAATTGTCATATCTTTGCAGTCGCATTCTAGGTAAAGACAAGATCCCTACAAGCATTGAACTTATATCCCAGTCTTACGCGTAAGCTTTAATTGCATGTCAAACAGAGATACAATTTCGCTTACGGTGTTTATCATTTATGCTTGTAGACGTCTTGTCTGGGGCCTGAACAGAACTTTGGCACCCATTGACGAATGATGTGAGAAATCATGTAATTTATGTTAATTGGATGAAGTACTTAATAGTATTTTTTTTAGTATGACCGTGTTAGAGCTGGCTGAGACCCTCGCGCAGCGCAGCCGCGACGTGGAACGGACGGTTCAGCTCATGGAAACCCTTCAGAAAATTCTGGAAAAGAACTCGCCGGCCAACAGTCTCCGGGAATTGGTGCTGCGCTCGTTTTACACGTACATAGACAGCGAAGACGAAAGGGTGCTGGTGGCTATAGCTCGCGCCATGTTGACGGTAAAAAATATGTAGGGGCCGATACCGAGTTTCAGTATGGTTCCTTGTTAAGGTTGAAGTTTATAAGTTAAAAAAGTTGATACGTTGAAGTTAAAACTGTTTAATAGAATAAAGATTACAACTAGTATAGCGACGCCATGTATATTTAACGTTTGTTTTTAGAGTAACGGAGTAATCGTTAAATACTTGTTTATATTAGCGCAATATTGCTGTAGTCAACTCAACGCTATGACGCATGTCAAAAGTAGGACGCGAGTTAGAGTGGAATTGCTGTGGGTATTGAACCGTACAAAATACACATCTCTTTTTCGTGCATTACTTACAAGTATTATTTATAAGCGCATTTAAATTATTACTCTATGAGATCGCCATTGTACTGAATTTTAACTAGACCAATAAATTGAGTAGGACAGAGTAATACATACGCGTGCAGTAAGCAAATTTCCTTGTATTTCAGATGAGGGTTACGGGTTCCCATCTTGCTGCTGCCTGCAAATTGGTCTTCAAAATAGCCAGGAACGACAACAACGATCACTTCTTTATGGATACCAATCTGTTAGGTAGGTTGTTAAAGAAACTCTGCGTCCACTCGTACTGAGTCCACTCAAGCATTGAAAATTGTAAAAATTATATTGCATTCATGTAGTACCTAGCAAGAGGGCGCATATAGTTACCCTCCACCATTAAGTGGGTGGATCAACTATTTCTCGTTGTTGTTCTGTGCCATCAGCAAGGAGACAAGACTAGAACAGTACAGTTTGTTAGAAGAAATGTTGTATTACGTTATACTAACATGTTTAGTCGATGCCCAATTACAAAAAGGCTTAAAACTGCCGCAAAATGTGTGGCTTACAGTATAAAGAGTGATCGAGAAAAACGTAACCATCAACCAGTGACAAAATAAGTCAGTCCACCCATGTATCATGTATGATGTAACAAACATGGTTGTGCGTGTAGAGTTGCTGGTGGAAGGCTGCGGGCGCGCGGACCCGCTGGCGGAGGGCGAGTGCTGCGTGTACGGCGCGGGCGCGCTGCGCTTCCTGGCGCTGGAGCCGCGGCTGTGCGCGCGCGCGCACCGCGCCGGCGCGCTGCATCTCGCCGCGCTGCACCTCAAGATACTCAACAACGCTGTAAGGGCACGCAGTCGTATCATCATTAGCCGTACCCATTTTTTTGTAAAATTTTGTGCCTGCGGAGCCCGATTTTTGAAAGCACATCATTCGAAAGTACCTACCACACGAAAATGGAATAAATCCGTGTATTGCTACAACATTACAGCTCGAATCAAAGTTTTGACTAAGTAGGTAGGTAGTTGTCAAGATTTCAAATTCAGCATAATTTTTGACACTGAAAGTGGGTAAACCCACTTTTGGACACAGGCCTCCTTTCAGAATGAGAGAGCTTGGGCTAGTTCCCATGCGGGCCCAGTGCGGATTGGATACTTCGCATAATCCATTGAATTGCTTCGCAGGTGTATGCAGGTTTCCTCACGATGTTTTTCGAAGCTCATGGTAAGTATATGTAAATTTCGAAAGGTGCGAGTGCGAGCCCGGGATTCGAACCCACGACCCTCTGCTTGAGAGGCCATAGGTCAAATTACCAGGCTATCACAGCCGTTCTTTTTAAGTGTGCAGTACCATGCGACTATTTTTGTGCAGAAAGCGGAGAACCCCCGCGGCGTGTCGGAGCAGTCGACGCACGCGCTGTACCAGCTGACGGGCGCGCTGCGCAACCTGGCGGGCGGCGGCGAGCGCGACCGCGCGTTCGTGCCCAGCGGCGCGCTCGCCGAGCTGCTCGCCGCGCTGCTGCACCACACGGACCGCGACGTGCTCACCAACGTCGCACGCTGCCTCAGGTACGGTCGCCTAAATAGAGGTCTATCACTTTTCATCATAAATGCTTTCTTGGCGAATGCGATAGTAATTTGATCTAATTACCTATGGTTTGCACTACTAGACTGGCGGGCGGTGACAACTGCGGCAAGTGCTGATTGGTGCAAAAATCACACGTTTACTTCGGTACTCACAGTTGATTTATTTGTGTCAGCGTGCTGTCTGCGGAGGAGGCGTGCTGCGCGTGGTTGTGCGCGGCGTCGGGCGCGGGCGCGCTGCTGCGCGCGCTGGCGGCCTGCGCGGCGCGCGCGCCTCTCGCTGTGCGGCTCGCGTACACGCTCGGCAACATGGCCGCAGCTGACGAGCAGGCGCGCCTCAACGTGAGGACCCTGCTGTGTTGTACTCTAAACAAACCTCGTCCACGAATTCAGTGCTACGCTCGATAGACAGCCACAATTTTATGCCTTCGTTCATAAGGCATTGTGCTCAGTTTGGTGTGTCGATATTGGTCATGCGAGCGAACGAGGTTGGTTTAGAAATACTTAAATAATACCCCAGAATGATTTATTATTCAGCAAGGATGACTAACAAGCAAGTGTGTCACCTGTTGGTAGACACATGCTGTTCACTGCTGACGGAGAAGAGGAGGGGGAAGCTGAGAGGCAGGGAGTAGGGAGGGAATAAATAATCTACTCACTAGAAAGTTGGTTCTGGTGGAAAGCTCAGTGGTTTCTTTTTTTGCGTCTGATGGTTCCTAATTGCTGACGAGTGATAACCCGTTTGCCACAGATTTACGACGAGGAAGGAGGCGTGGACGTCTTGCTGACCATACTGGAGTCGTACACACAACGCGGCGACCACGAGCCTAAGGATTGCGACACTGATCCTGACATACATTTAGTGGGCAAGTCTCACTTAAGTATAATATCAAGTTCAGAAGAACGACATACCTACCTAGTTTTATTTAGGTAGGTACTTCTTGAAATAACGACCTATACTCATATTAAACTGTTACCCACAGGAACAGACATGGGTGGCTCCGATGGATCAACTGAAGATGTCCTTATTAAGGTCCGTATTGCCATTATGCAGCAATCATACTTCATTTAGGCATTAAACGTCCAACCACTGTCAGTACTCGTTGTCAAGGACTTCATCTGAATCGCGTTAATTTATCGATATCTCAACATGCAATCATTCTCACATATTAGACTTTCACATTTCATAAAAAAGTTTTAAACGCATGCCACAGACGGTGCGCGTGGTAGCCAATCTTTGCCTGGCGGAGCGGGCGGGGCGCGGGCTCGCGGCCGCTCACGCCGAGCGCACCATGCTGGCCCTGCTCGCTTGCCTGGAGCTCGCTGAGCGACCCATCGAAGAGAGCGTGAGTATACCAAAAACTGCGTGTGTTTGTGCTCATTATTTCGAAAAACAAACGTCTAGCTCAACAGCTCCTAGTCTTCAAGTTGCTTTGACATGATAGATTGCGAAAGTTTGTTGCGAAATGACGTGTTCAGGTGAAGGAGCCTGCGGAAGGCAGCGCGGAGCGACGCGAGGAGCTGGCGACGGCGGCGCTGGCGACCCTCAACAACGTCACGTTCTACCGCGAGCCGCCCGCGCCGCCCGACGACCTTGCTGACACCATCGACAAGCTGTGCAAAGGTAGACACTCAATCGGCGCGAAGAACAGCCGAAAACAGCGTCATAAATAACAGTGCTTTTTGCCGACCGATGACTATGTTCCGATTGCCTTTGCTTGTTGCATAGCTAGGTACCTACTCTCAGCAATTGATATTAACAGAGGTTTTAAGTAGGTACATTACGAGTACCACGTCTGAGCCAACTTCTACATTACACATTGATTGCATCTTATATTCTCACGTGTACCCCACCTACCGCCTGTTACCGACTACTTATCCTATGAAGGTAATTTATTCATAAGTAGCTAAGGGCGAAGTCATGAAGGTTCTAATCCCAACAATAGCACCCGAAAAACTTTTTCGCCCTAAAAATATTGAGATTATTATGTTCGTTGTAAGCAAACGTTCTGCGGTTCTGCTAATGGAAACGTAAGTATAATTATTTTATCTGCTTTAAGAAGCAATATAACTGATGTTAACTGGTTCCCGTGGTTGTAGCAACTTGCCGCTGGCTGGGCGGCGGCGGCGGCGGCGGCGCGGCGTGCGAGGCGGCGCGCGCGCTCGGCAACCTGTCGCGCTCGCCGCGCGCCGCGCAGCTCATCGTGCTCGAGGGCGCGCTGGACGCGCTGCCGGCCTTCCTGCACCACGGTAGGTACTGCCACTCGCAATCCGAATAAACTGTAGTAGTAAGGTCCGAAAGCTGTGAAAATGGTGTACTCATCATTCAGACTTTAGAATAGTACCATCATTGTAAAGAAAATTGAGAGAACACACACACACACACACACACAAATCACGTCTTCATCCCTTACGGGGTAGACAGAGCCTAAGGTAACAGGTACCTACAGGCCACATTCAGCAAGATTGCGGGCGCAAAGGTGGAAAAAGGAATGAAAACAGTGATGGGTTGCTAGCCTCATCGCCTATAACATGATTCCTATTATAATCGCCCATTCCCTCGATGGGCTTTTACCATCTGCGCGGGTAGAGAAGCAACTGGTACATTCTATGTTTTTTCTTTGCTCCCAGACCAGCATGGAAGTAATTGAGAGAAAATTGAGAGAAAATTGAGGTAAAATAGGGTGTAAATAAAGAATTTATGCGGGGTCGACGCATATACACTGCTGGTTTTTGAGTGGTGATTCTGTAGGAATACACAGATTTTTACTACATCGAATGGTGTTTTCACTAACGTGATTTCAAAACTCAGCCCCCAGCAGAGACGCCCATTATTTTAGACGCTAATCGCCTAGAGCGAAAAGTCACGGTACCCCGGTGGCTCACCCTAGCCTTAGTGGTTTGTAGCCGAGAACCTGTGAGTTTTTCGGAATCTATGTGTAAAATTTTATTTCAAATTCCACAATGGGCTCGCGTGAGATGAGAACTACAGCCCCAGCCTTCTCATTCTACTCAAGTCTCATCGGGGCAGAGTTCGAGGCATGTACCACCCATCAATAGGACGGATAGCATAAGTCAATATTAACTCGCAGAGGAGGCCAGCGTCCGCTGCGCAGCCGCCGGCGTGCTAGTGAACGTGTGCGGGTCGGGCGCGGCGGCGGCGGCGGCGGGCGCGACGGCGGCGCGCGCACTGGCCGGCGCCGCCGCCGCCCGCGACGCGCCCGCCGCCGCGCTGCTGGCCCGCGCGCTCTGGAACGCGCACGCCCACGCGCAGCTAGCGCCCAACCTCACCAGGCAGGCCGCCAACGCGCTCGCTAGTTTCATTGGTTAGTTACAGTTGCTGGCAAACTTCTATATGACCTTGAATATATACAAACGAATTTAAAGTATGCGTGTACGTAGGTAACATTAGCACAAAAAAAAAAGAAAATTCCAGTTCCTCCTCGATAGGTATGTGAATTCTGTGATGCGTATTCTGAAGGCCTACACCGAAATTCGAATTTTGTAGTTCGTATCGATACTATTCCACTCCCTCAAAAATTTTGAATTAATAACGTGTAAAGGGGAATGCAGGAAACAAACTACGATAATCAAATTTCAGAATATAAAAAGGCCTGTTTTTGGGAACACCCACTCACTGGCGACTTTGCTAAGTAGCCCATTGAAACCTAATAATAAGTCCAATCTCATTATTGTGCAATTTTTTAATTTAACAGTAGGTACGCTAGCTACCTATCGTTGCATTATTATTATCTAGATAGGTATATTACTAGATCACATTATAGCAACAATTTATCATACTTGGAATTATAAATGATAATTGGCTAATCAATTTTAATTATCTAGGCTTTATCCAAAATAAGAAAGAGGTTAATCTACAGTTTTAAACGACCACATAAAGTAACTGTAAATTTTGCATTCAACTATAGTCGACTCCGTGGCGCAACGGTAGCGCGTCTGACTCCAGATCAGAAGGTTGCGTGTTCAAATCACGTCGGGGTCATATGATCTTTTTGCATTTTACTGTATATATTTTTACAGACATATTTTTTTTGCAGATGACGAGTCCGTGTTTGCTGCTTGCGAAGCACCCAGTGGTGGGGAGCGCCGTGCCAGCAATCCTGAGTTGAAACATCATGTTAATATTTTTTTCTCTTTTACTGATTGCCTTGCTATTTACCCGACTGCGCCAAAAGGAGGGTTATGTTTTTCGAGTGTACGTAATTATGTATATTTCTTTAGCACTCTCTAGAGCCTAAACGGCTTGTCGGCTTGAGAGATCAGGTATCATTAGATTAGTCTAGTCGTGAGAGTGACACGGTCGGATTTTTGTTTTTTTAAATAACTAATTTATTTATTTCTTCATTATTTATTTACACGACTAATAATTTATAATTAAGTATAAAATATTTAAATCTTTCGCAACAATAAAAGTAAACAGTAAAAAATAAAGAATAATATTTACGATTATTGTTCTCATCATGCTTCCAGGTAAAATTTGACCTCGACAACAACAACTATCCAAACAAAGACTTTGAAGGCTTCACGGGCCGGCCACTGTTCGTAAAAGCGCACAGCGTGGACCAGGAACTGCATCTGGAGACGGGATCTGAAGACGAGGACGGGGGCTGTTCAGGAGAGGACCTGGGGTTTGAGGAGGGGGATATGCTGGTGGACGGCTGCGACTGCGGACCATGCAGGAGGCTAGCTGCCTGGGAGGAACTGGTGGGAGTAGCCATCCCACTGCTAGAAAAACTGAGGCCACCGAGAACGGATGCTTCTGTGGGGACTGATTAGTGACCTGATATACATTTTTAAAGATAATTCATATTAATATCTATAGTGTACAGGTTTTTAAGTGTTGAGATAGGCTCTTGAGTGAGGACAACCTTGCAGATTGACCCAGAATTGATCGAATTTAGAAGGTGAATGAGATTGTTAGTGAATGTCAATAAGAAAATATGTATCTTTTTATTTACTAAGTAGTAGGTAAGGTAACTGCAATTATATAAATAGGCAAGTTCGATTAGTTGCTTGAGATAACACTCTTCATACTACGAGACGGCGTACAAAGAAAAACCTGTTGTGTACTTAATATGTTTTCCCGTATTCTGCGTTGTGTGTAGAATAGGTACCTACCTACTTAAAACTTGCGGAGCGGTGAACCGAGTTAAAAAAATGGGGTTATCAAGTGCGTTGTAAAGTCAAAACAACAGCAATGCAATCAAGAACTAATATATAAATATTACCGAAGTCCTGAATTTATACACACCACCTAACCATACCATACCTATACCTATCTATGTAATTAATCTTGAAACGTTTTAAAGTTTCAAAGAAGCGTTTACTCAACTAAGTAGGTAATTAGGTACCTACAATAATATTGTCAGTTGAGTAAACGCTTGTTTGTAACCTACTTACCATAAAAATATAAAAGCGCATCATCGTTGGGTACCTACTACTTCTTATCTCATTGTAATTGCCTACCTAGCTACTAATGTTTTGTATCGTTCGAATGGAAATATCTAAAAGCTGGATTCTTTTTTCAAACAGCACTGGTAATTTTTAGGACTAATTAACGTCTATTTTTGGTACTAAAACTGTATACGACGTAGAAGTCCATAAAGGTATTTATTGTGAAATGAAACCTAGAGCGCTGTAAATAAAACTTAGTTTTATATGTTTACAATTTGTGAATGGAAATTTTGTTCGATTTTGTTACCTGGTCGTTATTCAATGCTGTCTGTAGCATACCCTAGTCAATAAATGTTATAGCAAATGTTCTTCCTTTTAAAGTCTACGACTTCAATATTCTAATCGAACGCTTCGCTGATGTCTACCCTACCTAAAAATACGCTTTTTTTTAACCGACTCATCACGGGCACAAGAGAATAGCAACAGGCGCGGGTGCAGTCCAAAATTTGCGGTGCGTGCATAGGTATTGCGTCGACTTTATTAAGTAGCAGAATATATTCTGCTACTTTATAAAGTTATACCTCTCTGTTATATCATTTAAAAAAAAAAGTTGCCGTACAGAGTGAAATGATTTTACAGCTTTATAAATCAAGTACCTATACCATGAAGTTAAGATAATCATTCAAATGAACAATATTTTTTTGACGGCATTATTTGTAATAGTACTTTTGAGTGCTAAATAATGTTTTGGAACCGAAGCCGTACTTTTTCAAATCACCCCCCGGACCACGGAAAGAGAGGGGGTTGCCACCCTCGATTTTGTCCCCTTGTCGCACAATTTTTGTACGGCGTTGCGGAATAATGGATTAGAAGCTGTATTGAAACATATGAAACCGATGCCGTACAGAATCAAATGATCAAATTTACCCTGGAAATTGTCAGAAAATAAAAAAAAAATACCGACTTTGTGGCGCACCATTTTTTTACGGCACTGCGCGCTTTCTTATTATTTTTTAAGGATCTATCGATGGTAAAAATGCCGTACAAAAACATATGAGCAAAATGTACTCACTCTACCTGCACTTTTGAATTGTCACCAGCACTCAGTTGGACAGCTTACAAGTGACGGCATAGTGCTGAATCTTATTATTTTATGCTCTTATATCGTCCTATATACGTCACCTGGTGGTTCATATGACCCACATTTTTTGTACGTGGGCCTGTAGTCTATTATGCTTTAGCTTAAGTTCCTTATAAAAGCAGTAGATGTGAATTAGTACACTGAAGTAACGGCCCTACGTGTTCCATCGTTTACATTGCTAAATATTTGTCGCTAACAACACACGTCGATCGTAACGAGCAGGCATGGCGCGTAAATGCTAGTACTGCCCATAGCCATATTTACGTCTATCGCGTGTCCATTGTACCGTCTTTACCCGCTAATGTCTTCAGTGGAATTTCCTTTGACAAAAATGGACCTACCTTCAATAATGATTTGCCAGGGCGGTGCAAATCAACTTCTGGACGTAAATAAAACTAAAGTAAATAGATATTTAACTTATTCCAGCAAGCGGGCTTTAGTAACTAAATCTGGCTAAAGTTCTGTATATTTTGACACTAGGTACCTACATTCTCTACCAGTAAACTTTTGAGTAAAGTAATTGGGAATGGGCCTAAGAAGAGAAGCCAAAACAAATTGTGCCACTAAGCCGGCCTTGACAAACTCGTGCCCCGACCGAGGATCGAACTCGAGGCCTCAAGCGTCATACTTAGATTCACTAACTACTAAGCTCATCCGGTCATCAAATAGAGTATGCGAGTAAGTATACTTACCCACGTATTGCGAAGCCGTTCGACAATGGGCACGTGCGCGCGGAAGCGCTGCAAGGAAGCGCGCGACAACTAAACAGCTCGCAAACGGAACCGCGTTTGTTTGGCAACTCGGGTGGCGCAACAAGTGCCTTTAGAAAATACGCCCATAGCTACATGCTGATGTTTGTTACGCTACGCCTAACCTACCTCCAAGTTTTAGACCCGAACTCCACCAAGGCGGAGACTAGACGAGGAAAAGGTGACACTGAAAGACAGAATAACGAATAGTGTGATAAGGGAACGTGCTGGTGTGAAAAAGATAAAGTGATAGGATAGAAAGAAGTATGCTTAGTTTGGTTTGGTCTCGTAGAGAGGGTGGGTGAAAGTGGACTAACTAAACACATCTATATGGGGAGTGTGAATGGTTGCGTTGGGAGGGGAAGGCCTAGACGGACGTTCCTGGACCAAATAGGAGACGTTTTTAAAAAAGGGCAGGTCAGGAGTACCCGAAACCGCCGAGTATGTATGAAGAGATTGATGAATATGGATGAAGCAAAAGAGGTACGGTCAAGTGCAAAAATAAGTATCGATAGGAACTTCTCAAAAATATGTCCCACGACCTTATTACGCTGGCGTAAGAGCGTATGGTATTTATTTTTGAAACTTTGTCTAGATACATATTATTACACTTGACTGTACCTATGTCAGAATCGTAGCAAGTGGAACAAAGTAGTCTGACTACCCCTATGGGAAAGAGGCGCGTGACTGTATGTATGTATGTATATGTAAATCAAATAGAACAGGACAAATCCAGGTACATCCATTCGCCCTCTCAATCACAAAAAGTTGCAGATCGCGGTTATATAAGTACCTATGTTTTGTTTTTGTTAACAGAAAAGGTTATGGCAAAATTAAAGATATACAATAAGTAGACAAAACAATGTTAAATTTCATGCAAAGTAGGTACCTTTTGCTTCCAAATAAGTCGACTTAGATAAATAACACAGACCTAGCTATCTACCACACCTAGCTAAATAACGAGTTAACTCCCAAAACTACGCTGAACACGACCGTTCCTTAACAAAACAATTGACATACGCACATAATTAATTGATAAAATTATGGTCCTATTAATTTTGTACATATTAAAATTACAGTCATCCCGAATTAGTAACAAATTTTTATTACAATATTAAGAACTTATTCCGATCACATCATTGCAAGTGAGCACCCTGTGCACGCGAAAGGAACCACGATTCGTTATAAGATAGTCCTAGCGCTGAGCGGCGACCAATCATCGAGGAGTGTCCGTCAGGACAGCATCTAGTCACTCTGGTAAGTTGGTGCCACTATAGAACTTATGGCTTAGTATTTAGGGTGGATTTATACTTCGTTTTTTTCAGCAGAAAAAGGCAAACAATCTTAAGATGTATTTCGGTAAAAACAAATATACACTACAGTGGAACATCGAATATTTTCTTTTTAAAGTCGGTTTGCAAGCAACAGCTATTAACAACTAATTAACAGTGACATTCCACTGTTAATTAGTTGTAACAGTTAGGTATTGTTTTTTAAAGCGTTTTCAATAAGCAGGCATGTTAAAATTGTTTACCTTTTTTCGGACGTCGAAAAAAACGAAGTTAGGAAACAAAAAGAAAACTATTTTCTAGCTTACATCCATGCAAATATATACAAATCTGTTAGGTAGCGTAAAATAAAAGTATTTTTTTTTTATTTTTTTATTTAATATTCCTTTCTCAGTTTGAATGTTTTTTATTAGGTACATTCATTATGGTAAAATCTAGCTCATATGCAGTTTTTAGGTTACGTATTTTACTAATCTAGAAATCAACGAATTCCACTTTACTACTTAAGTAGTGCTAACTGTCTAATAATGGCACAATTTTATTACACCGTTCAGTTCGCGTTATGCGACTGAATAATTTCGTTATAATTAGTACTAAATGGCCCTCATGGGTGATGACGAATAAAAATACCGGCTGCTCCAGTCATTGCCTAACATTAACAGTGGAAGATTATGTCCAGATTCCTGTTCTATTAATTAAAGTTAATTTATTTAAATATTACCTTATTAGTTATTATGTTTAGTTTAGTCGCGAACACGATGGCGAGAGGTGTAGCCGGTGCGTTGGCTGTGTGCTTGCTGGGGAACGTGTTGTGCGGGCCTTTGGACGTTCCTCGGTCGAGGAGAGGGTTTAGGGACAATGAGTTGGAGTCAATGGAAAGCTCGCGAGGCTATTCTGTGAGTAATCTGATTTTTACTACCCAATTTTTTCAAAGTACCTATCTATAGATGTCTTCTGTCTAATGGGATAATTTTGCCTATATTCAAATGAATTTAAGGAGACTGATAGACACCTCAGTATAAGTAGCGGCTGATTTTTTAAAAATATTTCATTGTTTAGAGTATCAGCTTAAATGACGAGCCTTCGAAAGTGCCAATGAACCCAGCCATCACCCTCCCCCCCATTAAATCCACCTACGAGGAGAAGAAGAGGGAGTCCCAAACCCCGGACCCCTTCGACGACGATGATGATGACTTCGAGCCCATGCAGACTGCTCCCACTGGGGGCGGCAGTAATATCATGAGCCTGCTAAACCTAGCCAGTGGATTGTTCCCGGGATCCAGCGGACCTGTGAGTTTTAGAATAAGATGTGTGAATTGTTTTGATAGTGTGCAATGTGCAACGCATAAACTAATCTCCTTCGTTTCTGTCATGTATCGAGTTGTTCAATATGACTCATTAATGGACGCACTTGAGTGTGAATTTCGTTTGGCAATTCACTTCCCGTCGGCATTGGAAAATATAACGCCGTGATATGTCTCGGTCATGGCACTTCCTATATCGCACGCACTAGTAGGACCTCGTTATGGCGCATACTTTAATGCACTTTTAGACTTAATACTTACTTCTTTTAAAACTTAACATTACATTTGGAATCGGTCAAATTACACAATAACGTACAGCACTGTATTTTCACAGCAACTTCTTGAGGTTTTTACACATTTGGTTTAGTGTGAATTAATAATAGTTAATAGTAGTAAAAAAAACAAAACCAAGGTAAGTTTGTTTTAATGTTTTGGCTTTTGGCTCGTTATTTGCTTTTCCAAACTGTGTCAACTTTAATATGCACCTGCTATATTCAACATCCTTATAATGCTTTCCTGGGCAGTTCCAGATAGTCTTGCGGCAAATGATAAGAGAGCTTCTCAGGCCGGACTCCTATCCTTATCTTCTGCGGAGGCATGACAATAAAGACAATGAAATTGATATTGACTACTCGTTCGATTTAAAACCACCGCCTTTCCAAAGACAAGAAACTGAAGAAAGCGATTCTGACAGCGACAGCAATGAATCTGAAGAGGATAGTGACAATGCCGCGGAGGAGAGCTTTGAAAATGATAGCAAGGACAGCAATGGCGCCAATGACAATAATGCCTCCCAAGAGAAATCAGCTAGTAATGATGATAACGATGATGATGATGATGATTACGACTCCGACGAACCTCCAGGCGGTGGAGATGGTCAAGGAGGTGGCATACTAGGATTACTGGCGGGATTGAGTGGAGGAGTAAGTAAAACCAGCATTATTAATGCCACATTGTTTCATCATAATTCCCTTTCTAATGAGTCTTTTAATTTTTAGGAAGACGGCCAGTCTGATTTGGGATCATTGCTGGCCGCAGTTAGTGGGATAGTTGTAAGCCTCAGTGTAAGTATTCTGTTGCCATTTTTAAACATAGTTCCTCGATAGTTTATTTTAATACAAATATTGGTTTTCAGGGCGACGGTTTTGATCTGAACAGTCTCATAGCATCAGGCTTAGGATTGTTTGTCGGGCTTCTGGTAAGTATGCGTTTGCCGCATTGTATTATTATTTAATACTGAATACGTATGATGATTTGAATCTTTCAAAAGTTGCTCTTTATTAATTAATTTCAGTCTGAAGGTGAAGAGAACCCTGGAGAGATAATTGCAAGTTATCTTCTTACATCACTCGATACAATCACTGGTGGAGGATCGGTATGATACGTTTTTCAGTAAATTGGATATGGATTTTAATAGTTTCAACAAGTTAGTCTAATTGTGTATTAATTTCAGAAAAATAACGGAGCATTCTTCGGAAAGTTGTTGTCCAAACTCATTAGTGGAACAAGTGCTGTAAGTACCTTTTGCGATCACGATCGTTTTGGTATTTTTCTTGTTAAGTACTACTTCATAATTGGTTTAAATGTTTAACCATTAATTGTATTAGTCATTGTAATAAATGAATGTTATATTAATGAAAATGAATAAAATTAGTATCGCCATATGGAATTAAAGAGAAAAGTATAAGGACCTATTGCATGGCTTGTAAACTATGGTATGATAAATCATACTAAATATGATGGCTGTATTCCCTTTATTCTCTGATGAGACTAGGGGCTTCGTGATCTTAGCTCTAATATTAAAATCCCTGCCGAGGAAAGGTCCACTCTGATATAATCCGAAATGATGGTGTAGATAAGTCTACAAGTCTAATCATCAGACAAGCATACCGGGTGTTGCTCTAGCTGTTCACGGAACTTAACTACTTACTAGCTTTCAATATTCCATGACATTATACCTTGGCTTTAATTTTGCTTGATGCTTTACCTACGATAAAATTTAATAATCTTCTTTCTAACACATGAAAGGTAGGTTGTATTACTCGTATGATATGGTCAATTTGGAGTTAAAAACAAATTTAAGGCTAATTGTCGTCGTGTATAGTTCGCACTAAAAGTTTTGGGCTTTTTTTTAGGTTGATTATTCCTATATCCAAAACATGGTTGCAGGGTGAGGCTCCCGAAGGCAGCTCCGACGAGAGCGGCGAGCCAGAAGGCATGAAGGACTCTGGCGGATTCCTACTGAGTTTGCTTATGGGGCTGTCTGGAGACATGTCAAAGAGCAGCTCGAAGGGGAGCTCGCATCCTTGGTGAACCAAGGACGATATGACGTGGCCCTTATTTCACCAACGCGACAATGACACTCAACGGTGACATGAGACAATTCTGTTTACCTGCGAACTCGTCAAGAGTCTACGCTCGTTGGCTTCATAGTTACCGACAATTGTTGAGTTGCTGAATTAGGGGCCTGCTGAGGGCAAGAGCTAGAGCAAGGGTTTACTGCGCATATATATACATATATATACTGGTTAAAAGGGTAAAGGTTGCTGGTGGTGAGTGGCCCTCTGGGGGCCTCTCAGATATATTTCGGCCACATGGGATCTTTTAAGAATTATCAAGCAACGCGGGATATGAGTTAGACATCCAAGTAGCTATCTTTATTTATAATAAATGAAGGAATCTTATGCTGAGTCTGATGTGGCCTTCTCTCGTCCCTGGTGAGCAGTAGATGTTCCACGGGAGTTTGTAATTGTGTCGTACAGACACATCATTCAAACAGATGGCGCTTAGCGACAAATATTCGCATAGTACCTAACAAAAAAGGTCACGTAACAGTTAGTAACAGGTAGAAAAATTCGGAGACTACCCACCTGCTATGGGTGGTGTAGGGGTATAGCACGCGTCACGGAATGACGAGGATCCGGCTTCGATTCCCGCGGCCATAGCTTTACTTTTCGGATTTTTCTATATGTTCTAATTTTCACTGACATTTAGAAATTTAAGCATTAAATGTTGGAGAAAATTTGACAGCTGTTTGACATATCAGCACGACTAGCTCGAGTTCGCGCGAGAGCTTTGTCGTTCGCGAGTCAGGCTAGCCTTCTCTTTCTAGAACGAACAGTAACAAAAAGACGGCTGTCTATCTCGAGCGCGACACAATTCTCGTGCGCACTCATGCCGGCCCTGCTGATGGTGGCTTGTATGTGGGTACGTAATTTACAACGTAATTGTACCTACCTATGTATTGTTAAAATATAAATACGTATAAAACTGTTATTTTATTATTATAATAAGCTACTTAAATAAAATAAAATAAAACAAAATACTTAATTACTGCATAAATAATGCATAATACATTAGGGTCGGCCAAATAAGTGGTCTATCACTTCCTGTCAAATTAATAATATGCCGCTAAAGGTCTTATTCCTCCGAGCGCTAAAGTCGAACTTTGAAGTTGACAACCACGTCCTATCGTATCGACATTATATTTTATGACTTGCAAAGGATTTTGAGCCTTAGGGTGGCAGACCACATATTTGGCTGATGGTATCGTTGTATTTGAATAAAACAATTAAAAAACATCGTCTTTGTAATTAAATCCTAAAATACACTCAGATTATTTTAGCTAAGTACTGCCTACGTAGATATATGTTGCAGTGTTGCCACTAACGACGCGCCATCAGAGTCCTTTGTAATTGATACATTTAATCCAAATGGCTGCCCTCCATGAAAAAATATGACAACACACTTTAAGTTTCACTCATAAACAGTAAATTTAATATTAGGTACTTAACACCATTTTATTGTCGTAGTCAATCAGCGATCACAATAACTTCATTCATTAAATGGTTACTCACAGTACAGTAACCAGTAATGACATTTGTTTCACAATGTCACTTTTGTGCAATTTCATTGCGAAGTCAGGATTTTTTATTCACGGATCTATTCGTGATTTGCATCTGCACGGCAGTGAATAGAACCCTTAATCTTACATACAGGGTGGTCCAAACACTGACGTCTAAAAAAAAAATTTAGATGCCTCACATCCGGGGCTATCCGAATATACCCCATGTATGTTGGCCGATTTTTTGTAGTTTTCGAGTAATTAATTTTTTAAGATTTTTTCAAGAATTTTCGGGCCGAGCAGTTTATCATCATGTAACTTTTTTTGGTTTCGTTTTTTTGAGTGTTTTTTTTTTATGACATTATCCTCACAAGCTGCACTTTCACACGTAAAATAATCAGCTTCCCAACCTTGAGCCAAGTTACAACAAAATTGACCGAAAGTGAAAGTTTTACCTTTGAGCAAATCGAAGTTTGATTTTGTAATTAAAAAAAAAACTAAAAATCTCAGAATTCAAAGACCATAAGTAATTTTAAAAACTTCGCTAATCTCTAAACTTGCAGAATAATACAAAAAAAGTGACGGCAGAACATTTGAAAATCTTTTATGAATAACGTGTTTAAATTAAATTGTATTGTTTTATTTGATCCACGAACATTCTACCTCTTAAATTTTTCCATCCTTTCTTAAAACAAAAGAAGAACAAATTTATTTGTTCATAAAAAGTATTACATGGCTTTATTGATGGCCAGTACCAAATTAGGTTCGGCCAAAATAAAACAGTTTTTATGTTACTAACAACAGACTCTTTATTACACATTCTACCTTAGTACGTTTGAAAGTCGAATTCAGCAAATTATGACCTATTAAGTGTCACTTTTTTTGTATTATTCTGCAAGTTTAGAGATTAGCGAAGTTTTTAAAATTACTTATGGTCTTTGAATTCTGAGATTTTTAGTTTTTTTTTTAATTACAAAATCAAACTTCGATTTGCTCAAAGGTAAAACTTTCACTTTCGGTCAATTTTGTTGTAACTTGGCTCAAGGTTGGGAAGCTGATTATTTTACGTGTGAAAGTGCAGCTTGTGAGGATAATGTCATAAAAAAAAACACTCAAAAAAACGAAACCAAAAAAAGTTACATGATGATAAACTGCTCGGCCCGAAAATTCTTGAAAAAATCTTAAAAAATTAATTACTCGAAAACTACAAAAAATCGGCCAACATACATGGGGTATATTCGGATAGCCCCGGATGTGAGGCATCTAAATTTTTTTTTTAGACGTCAGTGTTTGGACCACCCTGTATATGTATAACAATACTTTACTAACATTAAATTAATGGCAGTCACGTAAATTTTCATTGTATGCATTTGCACAATAATAACAAAAACATTATGTTTCGGAGCTGGCCCTTTTTTAAATAAGCTACTAACTTAACACGCATCTCCCCACAGAATCGGCCGCAGAACGATCAGCCACAGTCGTCAACCTCATCTCCGCTCTGGACCCTAAAGATGGACATCCTCAGAGCTTTCCTGCAATTCGGGACAAGCGTCCTAGCCATTGGCTCCTCGAGCTCCTCCAACGCGATAACTAACTAGTCATAAATGCCATACCGCCTAATATACGTTTTTAAAAGTATAATCGTTGTTTATAGTCTTGTCTCGGTGACCGATGTGATGGTCAACTCATTGATCTGGAAGATGAAATAAAGTCACAGTTATAATTTTTAACTCTGGTCCCAAAACACCCAAAAGACCAGACTAGGCCAGACCAGATATACTTAAGAGACTTAAAAAAACAACTTTCTATCTGTAAGCTATTAAACTCTTCCTGTGTTCCCAACCTTAACCTAAAAGTCAAAACCAAGTTATTGAGACTATAGCTGTTTAAGTTACGTTTATATAATAAATGATGATTCTGAATACGGACCGGTTTTTGGTGATAAGTAGTGTTCCCCTATCCCTAGTAAAAAAAATTGTTAGTCAGGTTGTACTACTTAGCACGTAGCACGCTTTGGATATCATACGGCAGCGGACATATAAGCAAACGTTCTTGGACATATAAGTAGATTTGCTTACATTGACATCGGGTGGTGTGGAGAGTGCGAAGAGAACAGCGTGAGCGATATCAGCGGGTTTTAGCGCGGGGCTCTTGCCTGGGTCCTTGTCCAAGGCATTCAACATCGAGGACGACAGCTTAGAGCACACTGTGCCCGGGGATATGCTCTGGAAACACGCATATTTTATTAAAGCAATGTTCCTGGTATTTTAGTCAATGTTGCTTCTTTATGGTTCCAGAGGTGTCACAGGACCGCTCTTTTTAAATTCTCTATGTTGGCGAAAAAAGGAGTAGCAGATGGCTGCGAGAACTTTCTGACAGAAATTTGACCAGTTCATTAAATGACAACGAGATAGATCTGATAGATAATACCCATTTTAAATAGATAGATATTTAAAATTCCTAAAGGGTCAACAAGATGACCTCTGTCAGGAAGCCTATATTGTACACACTTTCGAGTTTGCTGAAGTCTTACCGTAACTTTGATCTTGCTCTTGAAGCACGCGAGCTCCTGGTTGAGGGCCGCAGAGAAGGCCGTGACGGCGTACTTGCTGGTCGAATACACGTTCATCTCTGCATTGAACGGAACATAGTGCCCCGCCAGACTGTAACAATACACATAAATAATGCACTTTTAATTACTTTTACACTTTTCGTACAATCAGTACCCATGTTGCCGATCCGTGAAAAGTTTCAAAAATTCAGGTTCACGAAAGTTCATTCAAGAAAGTTAAAATAGAAAAATCTCATATAATTCTTAAACTTTCCTTTTCAATGTGGAAGTTTTCCATTTTTTAAAACTTTCCGCTTTTACACATCTTGACTTGACTTCCGCTGGTCGGCCGACTGAAGATTCGGTTACAAAATATGTCAGCCAGTCGTCAAGAGATGGCGCCACAAATCATAACGGAAATATCTAACTATCGAATTTAAAGTTTATCCGAGACAAGACATACGTCCCCGAAATCCCCTATAGAAAACTGCATCTTTATCCCAAATTCATCCCTGCATAGTGCTAATAGGTTTTAGAAAATAATTTGGACTATATCGAATTTCTTAAAGGAGCACCTGTTGATGTTAATAATGTGTCCATCGATGGCGTGCCGCTTCATGCAGGCGACCGCGTGCTTGGCGCACATCACCACCGCCTTCGTGTTCACATCCAGGGTCTGGCTCAATGCTTCCTCGCCCAGGGTGTTCAAGCCGGCATCTACAACACAAACAGTAATAATATGTTGAATTATAATAAAATTATGTAAAAACATTAGCACCCATATCGGCTGGCAGACTTCGAGAAGATCTGTAATAAATTACGATTTTCGGCATTTTTTCCATTGCCGAGCAACTATTCAAAAACGATTGTTTGAGGTGCGAATCACATTAGAAATGGCCATAATCGATCTTATACATGACTTATGACGCTGACGACCGGATAGCCTAGTGGTTAGTGACCCTGACTATGAAGCTAGAGGTCCCGGGTTCGAATCCCGGTAGGGGCAGACAGTTGTACGGTGAATACGAATGTTTGTGCCCGAGTCATGGATGTTGTATGTATTTATCTACATTATATAAGTAGGTTTATCCGTTGCCTGGTACCCATAGCACAAGCTTTGCTTAGTTTGGGGCTGGGTCAATTGGTGTAATTTGTCCCAAGATATTGATTTTATTTTTATTTATTTTTATGAAGCTTGTTTACTTTTTAACTTTGTGCTGGAATATTTTCTTATAGTAGTAAAATCACGAGTAAAAATAACTGAAACTACAAAACGTTACATGAGTAACCCATGTTCTAACTGTGCTGTCAAAAATTGTCAGTTGCGAAGGAAGTACCTGCGCTTAAATTTCCACTCTCAAGAGTCACAGTCTTAGTTGAATAAGTAAAAGATCGCATTTTGAGCGGATAGTCTCAAACGTTGCAAAGTCTTAGTTCGTTCCAAGCAAATGCTCACCAGTGATCTGACCAGGGAACAGCACCCCAGCCGAGCTGATGAGCACGTGCACGCCGCCGTGGTGCTGGTCCAGCCAGCGGAAGGTGGCGCTCAGCTGGCTCAGGTCGGCCACGTCGCACCGACGCACCGTCACGCCGCTCGTGCATTTCAGCTTATTCAAAGCCTGCCAGGAAATATTGATAAGCTCGGGTAGACAGCCAAGTAAGAAAACCAGCCCAGTTTCAAGCCGTTAGTAAGTACTTCCGGAGCGTGAGTTTGGTTTTCCTGATGACGAAATACCTAAATTATTATTACGTAGGTTGGAAAGTAAATAGGTGGTAAAGTATAATAAAACTCGCTATACAAAATGAAAATTCTAACCGTAATAAACCTTTAATGAGAAAATGCTACAGCATGTAATAGGCTGCGGAACAAACAAGAGAGAGCGGAAACAATAATCACTTGCAATAACCGCATAAAAGCGCTAACACGGCATTTATGGGCCGGGCCTTATCTTTATTAGTACATGCATTATATTGGCGTATAATACAAAATAACCTCTTATCGCGATCTATTGCGGTCAGCCACAGCCACAGAGGCACGGGAGGCCGCTCCAATCAATTTGCATCGCCCCGTCGTAGTGTGCTTTCTCTACGGTTCAATCATTTTCTCTTTCAAAGGCGATAAGTAAATAATAGACGAAACTATATGACTCTTAGCTTACTAACGTAAAGGTCTTATGCCTCCGTAATCGTAAAAACATCAATTATTTTTTGAATAACCGTTCATTTTTAATTAAATCCAATTACTAGTTCTTTCATGGGCAATACTTAGTTTCTTTATTGTTTATTTATTATTTTTTTACTCTATTTCCCGTACTTTTTTATGAATTGGGTTAGGACAATATGTACTCGTACTAAATTTAATTGACGTTCCTCTATAATACTAAGTAAGTGTGACGCATTCCTCAGCCAAAAACGTGGTTCAACTCGCGTCACCTACATCACCTTGCCTCCCATCACGCATCACGCTCACGATTTGGTGAAAATCGTAGCTAGCACAATCGGTCGGTACCGGTATAGAATGAGAATAGAATCCTGGGGGAAGCCCCATGACTAGCCATGCTACGCAGTGACGTCGTCATACACCACTGAGTGGGAGCTCACCTCGGCGATGGCGGTTTCCTCCTGGTAGTCGAGCGCCACAACGTGCATGCCTGCGGCGGCCAGCGCGGCGGCGACGCCCGCGCCGATGCCGGACGCAGCGCCCGTCACCACCGCCGTCTTGCCCGCCCACCGGTCCATGCCACGCAGTGACGTCATCTTATCAAATGGTACTTACATTATAGCAGAGGCCAGCAAGTAGTCGATTGCCGGACGGGTATACATATGTTAAAAGGTCGATCACAAGCGAGGCCTTTTATTATATCTACGAGTCAAGCAATGGCATTTCTGATCGAAGTTTATTTATGGACTGTACCTACTCATAAATGCTTTTCTCAAACATTGTGAAGAAATTTAAAAAATATTTGAGTAAAGCGGCCCATATTTTCCTTTTGTTAACCCCCGACGCAGAAAGAGGGGTGTTGTAAGTTTGCGTCGATGTCTGTGTGTGCGTGTATTTGCCTGTGGCATCGTAGCTCTCAAGCGGATGGACCGATTTCAATGCGGTTTTTTTCATCGAAAGCCAGTCCTTCCAGCCAGTCCGTCCAAAGTTCAAGCTAACACAACTGGCGAGCAGCACCGTGTGTAATATTACACGAACCATTCTGAGCCACTTTTGGCCTCCTCATAGCTCATTATATCATAGTCTTCGCAAGTTCTAAGCTGTAAAGTTCTCTTTCCATGACTGTTTTAGTAGCTACATACTTAATAATAATAATTCGTATAGGTATATGAGAACTGGCCAAGTCAGACCTTAGGCTTCAGTATATTTATCCTAAGTTCTTAGAAAAAAATTATTTTAAGTTGTTATAAAATACTAGCTGTTGCCCAGGGCTTCGCCTCCGCTGCATTTTTTTAAAAATTTTATTTTATACAAATTGTTCGAATAGTAAGTAAGTAAGTAAGTAAATGTTTTATTGCACAAATATAAAGAAACAGATACAATTTACAAAAAAATAAAAATAACATTACATGCACAAAGTAACAAACACAACTAAAAAAGAATTATCCAATTCGATGCGGTCGTTTGGAAGTTATGCGCGTACATTAATTTCGGCGATTCATTTTTATTTATATACAAAATTTATTAATGTGACTTTAACTTCATTCCAAATATTTCAAAGTGAAGTGAATCAGGTTGTCAAACGTTAGTTGCGAAATAAACTGATTCCTGGAAATCGAGACATTTGTCAACTCCACTTTTTTTTCTCATCCGTGACTAAGATACCTAACCGCTGTTGCCGAAACTCATGCCATTTCTATTTCGTTTTCGATCCATGTCCCCAAGTCCATGTTATTATTAGAACCTCCTGTATTTGTATATCAAACTTTGAAGCATTAAATACTTTTTTGAAATAAACAAACATGGCAAATCAATTTTGACATAATAGAGCCCAATAAAAAAGAAATTAAAAGTTGACGCTAGTAGCTATTGTAAACAAAGAAATCGTAAAATATTTTTTGCATTTTGTATAATTATCTTAATACGTAAGTGTTGCGGATAAAATCTGGTCGACTCAAAACAGATATTTTCTCATGCTGAACAACTTACAACATGTTTCAGTCCAATACTTGTTATTTTTATTGTGTCATCTCACGTTAAAACACATGACGGTCACATTATACTGGCTGGTCGGGTAGCGCACAGAAGTTCATTAAAATTCATTTTTAGTGATTTTTCGTAAAAAAATCTAAAAACGAAAAGCAGTTTGCAACTCTCCAGCATGAGACGAATCGAATTATTATTAAGTATGTAGCTACTAAAACAGTCATGGAAAGAGAACTTTACAGCTTAGAACTTGCGAAGACTATGATATAATGAGCTATGAGGAGGCCAAAAGTGGCTCAGAATGGTTCGTGTAATATTACACACGGTGCTGCTCGCCAATTGTGTTAGCTTGAACTTTGGACGGACTGGCTGGAAGGACTGGCTTTCGATGAAAAAAACCGCATTGAAATCGGTCCATCCGCTTGAGAGCTACGATGCCACAGGCAAATACACGCACACACAGACATCGACGCAAACTTACAACACCCCTCTTTCTGCGTCGGGGGTTAACAAAAGGAAAATATGGGCCGCTTTACTCAACTGTAGATCTGATGGCTTGTACAAAAATCGGCCTTGCGTATTATATATATAGATTTTAGGTGGTTAAAAATAAATTACTGAACATTGAACTTGGCACCAATTTAGATCTCATTTCTCATAATTTTATGTTTTTGATGTGACTACGTACTACATAGTACATGTTGATCAGAAAATAACAAAGTTGAGTGATGCCCTAAAAAAAATTTACTCATTTTTTCTACCGAAAAGGAATCTTACTATTGAAAGACATAATTTTTTTATTCGTAACCAAAATCAAGGTGAGTCTATTGAGCAGTAGATATGCTTATGAGTTGAAGAAACTTGCAAGTGCATGTGAATTTAAAGATTTAAATGAGGATTTAATAAGAGACAGACTTGTATGTGGAATAAATGATCATGCATTGAGGGAGCGTTTATTACGAGAACCGGATTTGACTATAAGCAACATAGCTCAAATTTCTAAGATGCAAGCGTGAGAGATAAATAATGAGACGAGTGAGCACCAAGCTTATATTGTGACGAATTTAAGCAATCAGCAAAATCAGTATAATAATTTTGAAGATGAGGGTAACTCGCACAATCAAGTGGATTGGGTATCGAGAGGAGGTTCGCCTAGCCATCGTGGCGGGTGGCGGGGCAGGGACCGCGCTCGGCGGCCGGCCGTTCCGCGCCCCGCTGTCCCGACGCCGGGGCCGTCGAGAAGTAGTAAACAAACTCGTCCGGCATCATATAGTGGAAGTGAACAAAAACTGATGTGCGACATGTGTGGTTTACATCATGACTATGGTTCTAAGTGTCCGGCTTTAGGTAAAAGATGCTTAAAATGTAACAACTTTAATCACTTTTCACGAATGTGCACGGTTTACGAGTTGCAAGCGAACGAGTGTACTGATCAGGTAATTTATTACTTTGTTGGCTCTTGTAGTGATTGGTCTATTGAGTTAATGTTTGGAAGTACCTCGGTAAGATTCAAATTAGACACGGGGGCTGATGTGAATGTCTTACCACGTAGGTACCTAAAGCAAGTTGGTATAGATGAGGTCGATTTAAGCGAAACATCTGTTAGATTAAGAGGTTATTCGGGTAGAGATATCAACGTTTTGGGCAAGTGTAATTTGAAAATAAAGTATAAACAAAATGTATAGTACATCTTGGAATTTTTAGTAGGTGACGTTTTATCGCCTCCAATATTAGGGCGAGATTCGTGTTGCGAGCTTGACGTCATTAAGCTGACGTTAGTTGTTACCGATGTGAGTGTTCCTCTCAGCAGTATCACTAAAGAATACTTAGCTGTATTCGAGGGTATGGGTTGTATGCCTGGCGAGTACAAGATAGAAATAGACAGTAGTTTTAGGCCAGTGGTACATGCACCTAGAAAGGTCTCTGTAGCCTTGAAGGATAGCATAAAACAAAAACTAGATGCTATGGTTAATGAAGGTATTATGGCGAAGGTGGAAGGCCCGACAGACTGGGTCAGCAGTATGACTGTTGCTAGGAAGGCTAACGGGGAATTAAGGATATGTTTGGATCCTCGAGATCTAAATAGGGCAATAAAACGCGAGTACTTTAAGTTGCCGACCTTAGATGAAATTACAGTACGATTACAAGGTGCCAAGTATTTTAGCACATTAGATGCAAAACAAGGGTTTTCGCAGTTACGGTTACATAAAGACAGCACTAACTTGTGTACGTTTAACACTGTTTTTGGCAGATACAAGTTTTTACGTCTACCCTTCGGAATAGCATCTGAGGTATTCTTTCATAAAAAAATGTATGAAAGCTTTGATGACATACCTGGTGTGTGCCTCTTTGTTGATGATCTGTTGATTCACGGAAGAACAAAGGAGGAGCACGACGGTAGACTCAAAAAGGTGTTAGATCGATGCAGGGAAATCAATTTAAAATTAAACATTAACAAATGCAAATTTGGTTTGACAGAAATTAAGTATTTGGGTCACAGAATCAGTGCGAGTGGTATATATCCAGATGGATCGCATACGTCTGCTATTAGGAATATGCCGCGTCCCGAAAATATTAAAGATTTGGAAAGATTTTTGGGCATGATAAATTATGTGGGTAGCTTCATACCTAACTTGTCTGATAAAAAAATTGTTTTAAGACAGTTACTAAGAAAAGACATTGAACGGCACTGGACGGAGATTCAACAAAAAGCTTTTGATAATTTAAAAAATAAATTAATTAAAGCACCGATTTCACAGTTTTACAACTTGAATAAACCTGTTGTTATATCGGTTGATGCATGTAAGAACGGTCTTGGAGCGTGTTTGATGCAAGATAATCTACCCGTATGTTATGCGTCTCGCTCACTCACAAAGGCAGAACAGTCATATGCGCAAATTGAAAAGGAGTTGTTAGCCGTCGTTATGGCATGTGAGAAATTTTATACCTATATCTATGGTACAGGTGACATTACTGTAGAAACGGATCATAAACCTTTAGTTAGCATTATCAGTAAGGCCATAGCAACAGCGCCAGCTAGATTACAAAGGATGTTATTGCGGTTACAGCCTTACTCTTTTAAATTAGTTTATAAGCCGGGCAAATATTTGTTTATGGCAGGCACCCTGTCCCGAGCCGTGCAACCGGTTTGCGAGCCAACAGCTGAGCCGCGCGATCAGCTCGATGCGCGCGCGCAGGTATGTGCAGTCGCTGTAGGTAATCCGCTTATAGATACGCATTTCATTAAAAACAAAATCATCATCATTATCATCATATAAAATATAATCCGTTTATTTCAGACCACTATGAATGTGGTCCACAAAGTGTACATCCTGATTATGATTATATTTTTATTAAATTTGTTGTCAACGAACAAAAACGAAACGAACGAATAAAATATTTAAATTTGTTGTATTATGTAAAATTGGTTTTTATTAAGCAACATACCTTAATCCAGGCACAATTTAATTCACAGTTAAGAGCAAATCATAATAGGTAGGTATTAATATCATACTACACCTTGTTTGATCGTCGTAGTCGGGTAAAAGCTATTAGTAAAAATTGACAACCCTAGCATACCCAGGATTTTGTATGAAGGATGCATGAAGGATGTCAATTTTTTGTTTACCTACAACTTTGCCCACACGAATTTGGACTTAAAATATAACACTTAAAGGACTATTAATACGATACAACGTTGCTATGTCTATTTTAGATTATTAGACTTTAAGAATCATGACCATAACATTGATAATCAATCCCGAAGTTAAGATAATGTAAACAAATGTGGGCAATCTCAAAATTGTTTCAATATTTTGGCCCGCCTGCTTGAGGCCCGTTTTCTACAGTAAGGAAACTCATTTTTAATGTAGTGTTCTCATCTACCCAAAGAAGAGTATGTCAATTTGTGAGTGTTCCAGATAAAGTTGTACAATATGGACTAATTGACTCGAAAAAAGGCAAAAGACCGCAAAAAGCGGGCAAAGATGTACGTTTCTACGGTATACGTCAAGGATACCACATCTTGATCTTTGAATTTGCTGCAATTTTTTCATTATCTTTCATTTACCAAACAAGATAGGTACGTAAGTATAAAGATTGCTACGACTTCTAATAAATTACGCGATAGTTTAATTTATTTACTACAAACTATATCGAGAAGATTCCCATCAAAATACTCTCTAAACTCTAGTAGGTACGACTAAGTATTAGGTATATTTTACCGATTGATATTCTCGCCTGATTATGTTGACCGAGAATTCAAAGTCACCCTCTGGTTGATACCTAATGACAGATTGATAATAACTAGGTTCGTAACACACAGTAACGTGACTTATGGAAAGGTAGGTCAGTTACAGTAATAGGTAGTAAATAAGTAGGTCACAAAATCATTACAGATATCTCATATGCACACTTTTCTAAAAATAATATTTTAATTGTTTTTTTATAAACACGACTCAATACGAATCATACTACAGTAACTTACTCTAATAGTTATCCTTAAAAATATAAAAAAACATTTTCTACTCGCCTTTTTCCGAATTGCAACGAGTAAGCAGCTACAGCAGCACAGCTCGCTCACTAATGTGTAATGAAATGATGTTCACTGCGATTATTCGCAATAAATATACACGTAGGTATGGCGCGTAATTTATTAATGTTCACTTATTGCTTATTGTATTTACCCAAAGCATAAATTTAATTTGCAAGCGTTTACGCTATAAAACATTATTGTTAGGGATGGTTCTTGGGTCTTCTTCAATGACTCTAAACTCGTATTAACTTGAATATATACGTTTAATACGTAAAAGATTTATAAAAAAAATAATACAAATTTGCGTGTGTTCTTGACCACGATCGTAATGCGTCTGTCGGCGGAGAGGGGCGATCTCTTGAGTTGAACACGGTGCATGCACCGTGTTCCGCTGTGTTTTACGGTGTCTCCAACATGCTCCCGCGCCTTGAAAGCCCTTGTGCTTTCAAGAAGTTGACTGGTTGTCGTCGTTGTCGTTGTCGTTGCTGCCGTCATTGCCGTCGTCCAGCAACGGGCAGATCTTTGAAATGGCACGTCGGTAGGTGCCCTTGCTGGTGTGTACGTCGACCACTCGACATAGTCCGTCAGTGCCCTTATGTAGCTTGACAATTCGTGCTAGTGGCCAGGTCAGTGGCGGACCCTGGCTATCTTTGATGAGGACAAGCTGTCCCGGACGAAGCGTTGGCTGCCGCACGCGCCTTTTCGTGCGTTGCTGGAGCTCCGCTATGTACTCCTGGCTCCACCTGGCCCAGAAGTGTTGTCGCAATTGTTCAATCTTTGCGAATCTGTGCAACTGGCTCTGATTTGCTTCTGTGAAGTCTGGTGCTGGCAGAGAGGTCAACGGTCTTCCGATGAGTAAGTGCCCTGGGGACAAAGGGGACAGGTCGTGAGGATCGGATGACAGAGGACAAAGAGGGCGCGAATTGAGAATAGCCTCAACTTGCGCAAACACTGTCGCGAGCTCTTCACTCGTGAAATGCAAATTACCAATGATTCGCTTAATGTGATACTTGGCCCCTTTTACAGCCGATTCAACCAAACCACAAAAGTTTGGTGAATACGCAGGAGAGAATCTGAACTGTATACCTTCATTCGCGAATGTCTCTGATACCGAGTTGTAAGAATTATTAATAGTTTGCCCTATTTCATTACTAGCCCCCACGAATTTCTGCCATTATCGGAAAAAAATTCGCATGGCTTTCCTCTTCTTGCTATAAAACGCCTTAATGCTAAAATAAAACATTGAGTGCTCAAACCAGTCGATAATTCTAAATGTACAGCTTCAGTTTTTAAGCAACACATAATACATAAAAAGGTTTTGACTATTTGAGCACCTCTACCCTTTTTGTTTACAATATAAAATGGTCCAGCACAATCTATAGCCACGACTTCGAACGGGAACCCCGGCGTCACGCGCTGGGCCGGTAGGTTTCCCACCAGCTGTGTCGCAAATGCTCCTCTCAAGCGCTTACATAATATGCAATTTCTATAAACACTTCTCGCTAATTGCCGTCCTCCAATAATCCAATATAGTTCGCGTATACTTGAGTGGAGAAGCTGCGGTGTTTTAATTGTAAATGAAAATGTTCGACAATCAATTTACTTAACTTATGTTTGCTATCTACTATAACCGGATGACGTTTATCATAATTAAAAGGAGAATTTAATAATCTGCCTCCAACGAGCATAATGCCTTTCTCGTTCTTGAATGGATCGAGAGATAAAAGTTTAGATTTTTTACAAATTGGCAAGATTTTAGTTAATGAAGTTATCTCATCAGGAAAAGATTCTAATTGTGCGTTTTTAATATGTTTCGTCTCAGCTAAATGCAATTCTGATACGTTCAATGGCCCATTTAATTTAGGTTTAGCAATTTGGCAGTTATTCACAAAACGTAGAATATATGCAACGGTCCGTCTCAATCGATTAAACCTAGAATAATCATCAATTTTTATTAACTGTGAATCAGTTTTTATTGTGACATTCAAAGCCTTGGTCCCTACTTTGACCTCAGGAACCTCAGATAATTGTATCGCTTGCTTGAGACGGCCACTCGGACTCGTCGCGCAGCAAATAAGCTGGCCCTGTCCACCACAGGTCCGCGCATGACACCTGGTCGGGCAGCACCCCGCGCGAAGCTAAGTCAGCCGGATTCTGTGTGGTAGGAACGTACCTCCAAGCGGCGCCACGAGACAATTCCGATATTTCGGCTATTCGATGAGCTACAAACGGTTTTAATTTCATTTTATTCGTTTTGTAAATATTCAACCAAGCCAATACAATTTTTGAATCAGTCCAGAAATATGGTTTATAAATTTTACATCTTAATGACTTCTTAACTTTATCGTATTTATAATCTGCTTGCTAACAATGCACCGCACAGTTCGAGGCGAGGGAAAGTAACAGGTTTGAGCGGAGCTGCTGTGCGGATTTATTGTTGTTGTTATTAGTCGCGCAAACGTAAACACATGCTGAGTACGCCGCAAGCGATGTATCACAATAACAATGGATTTCTATGGTTTCAGCTTTAAAGGGAAAAACACATCGATTAATTTCAAATTTACTTAAGGTAGTTAAGTCTTGCACAATCTTAAATCACATTGTTTTTATACTATCAGGTACTTCATCGTCCCATTCAAGTTCTATAGTCCACAATTTTTGTAATATTATTTTTAGCGTGATTGTAAACAAACATAAATGACCTAGTGGATCAAATATGCTCGCAATGGTGGATAAAATTATGCGTTTGGTACACTTTTGGTTTACGGCGTCAAAATTTTTATCCTTTGAACAGCTGATTAATAACTTATCTGACGCTGGATTCCACTTTAACCCGAGCGCGCTGCACTCACTGGTAAGCGCGACCTTCGGTTGATTATATTCTAGGCGGAATACGATTAATTTTAATTTTGGTGGAAATGGCACTTATGAAACCCATTGATTTAAAAGAAAAAATATTAGATGCTCCCCTTATTTGCAATACAGCTCACTTATTTTACGTGCAAAAGACTTTTAATAGTGCTCATTTTAAAGCTTATTTCAAGCACTACAAAACCCTTTTGTATTAGAATGCATAAAATGCATCTGCTCGCCGCTAGATGGCATTGACCACATCGATTAAATTTCAGACAAACTAAAAAACGGCTTTGATGTTTAATATCTAGCTTAATATTGCACTTAGAATACTTTATAAAAACTAAATTGTTCATTGTTTTACCTGCTACAATTTTGTTCTTTATAAAATTTTCGATAAAACGTATATTTTTGGAGATATTTGCAAAAAAACCGATGAAAAACGTGAAAAAATTGCGAATTTTCAATTGCCAATAACTTGAAAAGTATTGGATTTTTTGAAAAACTTTATAGATGATTTTTTGCTTAAAATTGGGCTTTCTATCAATATCCGAGGTTATTTTCACCCCCGAGAAGGGGTGGCAACCACCCCCAGGGTGGTTGCGGAGTTCAAATCATTTTCACTTTTGAAGTTAAGGGTAAGATGAACCTAATTCCAAAATTGTATGCAATTCGGTTCACAGTAAAAAAAATCGGAGCAATAATGCTTCAATGACTGCACTACGGCACTTATCTGAAATTATAAGCTCAAATAATCGTTTTCAAAAAATTACCAAAATGTAGAATTTTACAGATTACACTTTGTAGATGGATGTTTGTTTTTAGATGTGATTAGGAAAGGTTACATGATATGTTATAGAGATGAGATGGCAAATGAATACTTTTTTTTAAGAGTAGGTAATGTTTAAGCTTTGAAAGTGTGCTATAGGTATGCAAAGTGTATGGGAAGCGGAAGCGAATATTCAACTAGCGATTAGTCTGGCCAACTAAGAGTTATTGAAATTCCTATGAGCCAACGTTTTCAATGGATAGGTTTATTGGGTTTCTGAGTGGTGTTTATTAAGAGAAAGATTTAATTAAAAGATGAATATTAAAATGCCATGAATAGGCATTTCAGCAAGGTCTGCCAGGGTACAAGGACAGGCACGGAATCCTTGTTATCTGACCATAAGGCGGTCGAGTTATCACTTGTGGAGTTACTTGGACACATGGAACGTAGTAAAGTATGGAAAGTGTTAAAAGAACTGCCTGTATAAATAATATACAAAAGTATTATGTGTGCGCACTTGGTAAAAAAAAAGCCTTGTACCCTGAACAGTAAAATAAATAATGTATGTAATGCCGGCCGGCAAACAAAATAATAAAAGTGCTGCAGACCTTGCAGGTAAGTTATGCATTAGTTGCAAACTACCAATATAATTAATAAGTTGTATAAGTATGAAAAAAAATGACGTCATAAATGAAATAAATAAATAATACATAAACGTAAAATATAAGCGAGCAAAGACTTGCAGATTAAAATAAATACACGTGAAAATAATAATAATATGAAAGAAGAGGTACCTTGGACTAGACGAATAACTTTTGTGCACTATGAAAAGGAGTACTCATGAATTTTGACTATTATTTTATTATACTTACTTACTATGTTTTAAAAGTACAGTAGTACTTATGTATTGTTTATATTCAATAAATTTTAGGTATGTTTAAGATTTACATTATTTTTTTAAAGTAGGTATATCATTACGACAGTTTACATTATGCGTATGATATAAAGGTAGATACTAGTTGTTATAGGATATTTTTTTATTTTATTTTATATCCGACATGTTTATGGTAGGTAATAAATATAGTTTAACATTTATAAACAAAATAGCATTCAAGAAGATTTCCGAATAAGTCCAAAATTAAGTCAAAAATTGTGCCTTTAACTTTGCTTATAATATTAATCATCTTTTGTACAAATACATAATTCAGCTTCCTGGAGTTTAAAAAGAAATCTGTTTGCTATGTTAATTCAAATTTCTGTAAATTGAAAAAAAAAATCAAATATGATTATTATGTATTTTTTTTAATCAAGAGGGGAGGTGTAGTGTGCACGCACGCACCTCTGTCCAACTATTATATATAACAATGCAAAGACTAATAAACCGCAGTTCGTGAACCGCACTTGAGCTCTCATTTACTCCGAACTCCCGTCCCTACACTTTGTTCTATGGTTGTATGGATGAAATTAGGCAGGTCTGATAATCGCCATTCAAAAGCCACCTACTTCTGTCTCCTTATTTCTTTCTTTTATTGGTTGTCTGGTAGATATCGCTATTAAGCGACCGCCTATTGTTAACCTTGTTCTTTGTTTTTGTATTGTTTTGTACTGATTTGTGGTGTTCCATAAAGAGTATTTGTATTGTATTGTATTGTATTGTATTGTACACAGACGTGGCCAAGACTCGAACAAAAGGCTGCGCTCTTAAATTGCACGACGCGTTAACCTTTCCGCCGTCTAATACAAGAAACGTTAACCTTACGCCAGATTTCTTTATTGTGATGCCTTAAGTTGAACCTATACCCAACTGGACGAAGGTTGCTTGTTGAAGCCCCAAGATCAGGGATATTTTGTACAAAATAAAGATTTATCCTTGTTGTTGTTGTTGTTGTGGCTGCAAGGCCAGCATTATGCTGAGATGGGACCATTTCGTGATGTATGTACTCATTTTTTTTTTATTCTCTTTGTTTTTGTAATCCAGTCACTATATATTACGAATAAATGTTTTCTTTCTTTCTTTCTTCTTTCTTTAAAAATTTGTTTTATTTCGTGCATCGATAAGAATCCTGTGTCCGAATTTGGTCCGCCATTTGAGCTACATACATACACATACACAAATCACGTCTATGTCCCTCACGGGCTAGACAGAGCCTGAGGTAACAAAACCTAAAGACCACGTTTAGCCTGATTGTAGGCGTATAGGTGGAAAAAGCAATCAATATAGTGACGGGTTGCTAGCCGCATTGTCTATAACATGATTCCTAAGAATTTCGCCCATTCCCTCGATTGGCTTTTACCATGTGCACGGGACGAGAAGCAACTGATACATTCTATGTTTTTCCTTTGCCAGACCAGCGTGGAAGGCAGCATGGCCTTACCTTTGTGTATATATATGAGGGGCACATTTTTTACCGCTGAGGTGGGTCAAGGCACTAGAATCTAGTTAGCCCGGAATCTATAGCCAGCCTAGGGCCCGATTTTTGAAAGCATGCACATGTGTAAAAATACCACTCGAAAATGGTATAAATCTGTTTATATCTCCAAAACTACAGCTCTAATCAAATTTTTGACTAGCTCACTAGATTAATGAGAGCCGTAAGTATCTTCTAAGCTATACTCGTATTTCAAATTCAGCACAATTTTTCACCACTTTCGAGTAGTATTTTCACACATGGGCTTTCAAAAATCGGGCCCCTGGAGTATTTTATCTATACCTGACTGACAGACAACCCACAGCCTAAACCACTCGACCTAGGAGTTTAAACCTAACCAACTTACATTCATATCCCCGTTCACCACTGATATCAGACATGTTAAGGGAGAAGATAATGTGGTAGCAGATACCATGTCCCGGATTGAAACCATTTCCTTGTCAGAGGACTATACTAGCCTCGCGCAAGCTCAACAGTCAGATGAAGAGCTAAAAACTGTGTCAAACAATTCATCGCTAAACCTAGTACCTACTCTCATTCCAGGAACAGACATCACAACACAAGGCAAGCCGAGACCATACATGCCGCCGCAGCACCGCCGATCTGCGTTCGAGCGCCTGCACGGCCTGAGTCATCCTGGCGCGCGCGGTACAGCGCGACTTGTTGCCGACCGCTACGTGTGGCCCGGCCTCAACAAGGATTGCCGCACGTGGGCTCGTGAGTTCCTTCCGTGCCAAAGAAGCAAGGTAACCCGTCATGTATCGTCCCCTCTTGGAGATTTCGTTGCTCCCACTGCTAGATTTAGACATGTGCATATAGACATCATTGGCCCAATGCCTGTGTCAAATGGCTACTCATACTGTCTAACAGCTATCGACCGTTTTTCACGATGGCCTGAGGCATGGCCCATGATGTTTATTACCGCAGAAGAGGTAGCTGATCGTTTTGTTGACGGTTGGATCGCTCGATTTGGTGTGCCCACCACAGTCAGTACAGATAGAGGTCGACAGTTTGAATCTGTTTTATTCAATCGCCTCATGGACCTGGGCGCATCTAAACGCACGCGAACGACTAGCTACCACCCTCAAGCTAATGGCTGTATTGAACGGTTTCACCGCCAGTTAAAGGCTGCTTTAATGTGCCACAATGGCAGCTGGCATGGAGCCCTTCCACTGCTACTCTTAGGCGTGCGCACAGCCCTCAAAGAGGACCTTAATTGTTCAGCCGCAGAACTAGTCTACGGGGACCCACTGCGGTTACCAGGAGAGTTCTTGGTACCCAGCGCCTCCCCTGGCTTCGATACCGATGACGTGGCCGGACAATTGAGAGCTAGGATGGCTGAGCTCCGTCCAACCCCGGCTTCCCGTCGCGCGCAGCCCAAAACATTAATTTTTAAAGATTTGGCCACAACAACACATATTTTCTTGCGCGACGACACGGTTCGCCGGGCCTTACAACCACCGTACACTGGCCCTTACAAAGTTGTATCCAGGAGCGAAAAGACAATGACTATTCACATCTCCGGGCGTCTGAATACTGTCTCTATAGACCGGGTCAAACCCGCGTACATTACAAGCTCGACTAACAATGATCTCGTCCACAGGGAACCAGTCGCGCCAGCCCAACCAGCGCTGCTGGCAGCGCCTCCGGTGCCGTCCTCAGCGCCGCCAGAGCAGTCCCCAGTGTCCCCAGCGCCAGCGACGCTGTCGCCAGCGCCCTCAGCGCCTACAATGCTATCGCCAGCGCTCCTGGTCCCTAAGACCACTCCTACTACTCGATCGGGTCGTACAGTAAAATTTAGGAATATTTTAGACCTCTAATTGTTACCCATTTTAGACTTATAATTTTTATAGCATTCTGTTCTAGCTGTAAACATTTTTTAAGCCTTTATTTGTAGATATATAGAGCCTAGTTTCGACTAGCTCTGTTCTGGCTGTAAACATTTTTAAGCCTTTATTTGTAAAGATATAGAACCTAGTTTCGACTAGCTCATTTTCATTCTATGTAACTAACTGAATTGTTTCTTGGTTTTGTTAACCAATTATTTTGTATTGAAATACATTTGGCATTTTAATATTTTGTAATATTATTATTATGCTGTATTCATATGGTCATAAGGCCAACTTTCGACTGGCTTGTTTGTTGTGTAACGTGTAACAGTATCTTTTTGTTAATAATCTTTTTAATGTCTTCGTTTAGACAGGCCTAGGGCCTAGTTTTGACAGGCTTGTTATAACTTATCTTTTTAGTATAATAGTAAATAGTAATGTTTTGTTTTATATAAATATGGGTTTGTTTTCTCCAGTTTGTGGCGTCAGAAACGTCACCTATTCCCAAAGGGATATTATAATTAACATAGTGGCAACACTGACTGGCCTTACTATATATACCGCTCTGCGGCGCTGCGTCGCCCTCTTTCTCCTCTTCCAGCAGTAGAATAAACGTCTCAACAAACATACGCTCGTATCACTTCACATAGTAAGTACCCTGGAACGTACTCCAAATACTCTTATTGTATTTTGTATGTATGCATGTGTGTAATGATATTTAGTAGTTTATTTTATGATTTGTTTATTGTACTTAGATATGTACGCTCTATTGTGGCTTTCACTATCTGGAATTTTAAACTCACGCTTTGTCGGTCCCTCGTTTAATGCTCCTCTCATCTACTCAGAGGTTAAGTTGTAGAGATCCCTTATAGGGATAAGTTTGCCTTTGTGCATATATAAATGTTATTTTTATTTTTTTGTGAATTGTATCTGTTTCTTTATATTTGTACAATAAAGCATTTACTTACTTACTTAAATACATACATACATACCGCGCCTCTTTCCCACAGGGGTAGCCAGACTACTTTGTTCCACTTGCGATCCCGAAACACTTCTTTCGCTTCGCATTCATCAAGATCTTCATACATGCTCGTCGGTTGAATAGAAGCTAATAATACGCTCAGATTTTCCTTTATATGACAAAACAAATCACGTATTTGTACGTCACACCAGTTTTAGCGTAGCTGGGTGAAAACATACGACATATTATGACATTCCCAAGCATATATGACCGCGCAGTTGCGGCGTCTAGCGCGGCGGGTATACACGTATATGTTTATTCTTTGTCATAGTTAATTGAAGTGAGTAAAATTTGAGTGATTCAGAAAAAACTTTGTTGTCAGTGAACATTGGTGTGGTGCTTTAGGGTCCGTGTTTTGAATTATAGTGAAATTAAATTAAGGTAATATTTTTAAATTTATTAGTCTAATTAATTTACGCTCTTTCTTCCATGTTGGTTTGGGAGCAAAGAAAAAACATAGCATGTACCAGTTGCTTCTCTTCCCGCGCATATGGCAAAAGCCCATAGGAATCATGTTATAGGTAGGTGATGCGGCTAGCAAAAATCACTATTTTGATTCCATTTTCCATCGACATGCCCATAGTCTTGCCTGTAGGTCTTGCACTTTAGGCTCTGCCTATCCCGTAAGGGATAAAAACGTGATCTGTGTACGTATGTATATAATATACGCGCAGAATTAAATAGTCTATGTGCGTCTTGGATAATAAAGCATTCTATGATGGTTCGGATAATGGTGAAGGAATTTTGCAAATCGGTCGGTAGTTTTGGAGCCTATGCAAACAAACAAACATCTAATCTATCCTCTTTGTAATATTAATTTAGAAGTGTAGGTAGGCAAAGACCTAACTAAGAGGTTCATTGTTACAACCACATTGAAAAGCTTCGTCGCACAACGATCAGCATTGAAAAAGAAAGAAAATAAAGTTTTTTTTTAATTTATTTCCAAAAGTCCCTAGAATAAAACTAGGTACAATAATAGTAGATTGTACACCGAGGGGATAAAGCACTGTATTATGTCACGGGCGCGATATTGAATCCTGAGCGCAGCAAAGGACTCTAGATTTAACTCCCGAGCGTAGCGAGGGAATTAAGATCGAGTCCTGAGAAGAGCGAAGCACCCAAGACATATACAGTTTTATCTCCGAGGAGTATACTCTACTTTTCTCACCTTTTGCGAGACAATAAAAGCCAACTAACTGGAAAAAGAATTTAATTAAAACAACAGTAAAACAAAATTAAAAGGAAAAAATTATGTTTGAAAAATTAATCCAGTTCTGTAATGATACAGCAATATTTTTATTTGGAATCTTAGCAGTTCTGTTTGCGAAGACACACACAACGCTCATGATCTATTTATCTTGTCTTAATTATTTTCTATAAAATTGTGTATTCTCTTTTATTTGTGTGTCTTGCAAAAAGGAATAAATGTCTTCTTTCTTTTTCTTTCTTTCTATGCGTGTAATATTACAGCGTCGGCAAATACTGGCAGCTTTTGTTTTATTTGAAATTTGTTTCATTCGTTCGAAAATCGAACGCCGCTTGCAGTGGCGTGGCCATCTCGATTGTCGGAGCCGTGCGATTTTTACAAAATCGGACTTTAAGAGTATAGCAGTGAGAACTATGAAATGTGAGAATCATTTTCATATTATTAACCTACGGGTTATAATGAATTTCAGTAGGCACAATATTACTACCCGGCGAGAGCCAAGGGCTATAATGACTTACTTTGAGTAAGGTTTACATGATATATAATTAGCCATTGTCGAGCAGCGGGTGGATTAAACCAGTGTCAAATAAAAATGTAAATAGAAATAGCACAAGTTTATTGCGATACAGTGAGGAAATGCTGCCAGCATCTTTGGCTCTAAGTATGCCGCAGGGGAGTTCTTTCATACGTTTATTCCAACGTATAAACGTTCAACCCCCGACGTAGAAGAGTCGATGTCTTCTTCTTCTTATTTGTGGCGTATCAAGTCGGTATAGCGGCAACTTCGCCGATGTCCAAGTAAAAAAAAATATTATTTAAAAATCTTGTGACAAAATGTCGGCAACGTTGTACGGTAAAACAAACATACACACTCACTCACTGACTCATTCACATCGTCACAAACTTTCGCATTTATAAAATTATTAGCAGGATTAACCTCCGACGAAAAAGGAGTAGTGTTTATAAGCTTGACGTCGACATCTGTGTGTGCGTCCGTCTGTCATTGGCATTTGCTCTCAACATTTCTTAGCCGTGTTTGGTAAACATCGCTCCCTCAGTTTGTAGAATCAGCTCTTTTCCAAAGTGCAGTAAGGCATTTTATGTAAAAAAAATATTTTATTAATTTACGCTTTGATTACACGATTTATGCGTGCGGGTTTTTTAATTTATTACCAAACATGTCTAAGAACCACCGCAAAGAAGTTGACTTTCGAATGAAAAAACCCGCATCGAAATCGGTCTATCCGCTTGAGAGCTATGATACCACAGACAAACTTACACCCTTCTCTTTGCGAAGGGTTTAAAAAAACCTGGGCTCGAACCCTCGACCTTCTGCTTAAGAGGCCACAGGTCGAACCACTGGGCTATCACAGCCTCAAACACTACGTCGAAATTTAGTTAATCTTTGTACAGGAATGGACCCAGCTTTAGCCGTGGAGGTGTCCATGTTGGCGCGGCGGCGCGTGGTGGACGAGGCGGCGGCGGGCGGCGACTCCGCCGTGCAGCAGTTCTACGAAGGAGCTGTGGTCTTCGTCACGGGTGGCTCCGGCTTCCTGGGGAAGCATCTGGTGGAGAAACTGATGAGGTAAGGGAGACTGCAGATAAGTGACATCCTATCAAAAACATAAATGTGATAGTCAAGTTCAATATTAAAAATATGCATCGTTATTGACTTAGCCGACAAAATAATTGACATGGGTGCCAAGTTCTGAGTAGTAAATCCTGCATTTATTTCACTTGGGATGTAATTCAATTTCTAGATTTGACTTTGCTAGTTTTCCTTACACGCTATAATATATTTGTAAGTAAGTAAGTAAATGCTTTATTGTACAAATATAGAGAAATAGAGACAAATCACAAAAAAAGACCTTAAATATATGCACAAAGGCGAACTTATCCCTATAAGGGATCTCTACCAGTTAACCTTTGAGTAAATTGAGTAAATTTGTCAATATATTATCAAAAAAATTAATTAATTAATTGAACTAAAACTAAAATAAATCTAAAAACGTATTCCCCCGCTGCATTGAGCCAAAGATGCTGGCAGCTCCCCGCTGTATTGCAATACTTAATTCGCTGTTCGGGGAAGCTGCCAGCTCTTTGGTCTCCGTTGCAGTCGATCAGCCAGACAAACGAACTAGTGGGTCACCTGATGTTACCACTGTCCATGTGCACCACTGTCCATAGACACCCGCAGCGCTTTACGCGATGCCAGTGCGTTGTTGGCCCTGCAGAAAACTGCATCTCTGTCTATGTTACTTTTCTAAAGCTTGGTTTGTTGGTATATATGTTCGTGTAAATATACAGAGAACAGCGAAACCAGGGGCCCGATTTTTGAAAGCACACGTGTGAAAATACCACTGGAAAGTGGTATAAATCTGTTTTTATCTTCAAAACTACAGCTCTAATTTTTGACTAGGCCACGAAATTAATGAGAGCCGTAAGTATCTTCTAAGCTACTCGTATTTAAAATTCAGCTCAATTTTTCACCACCTCCGAGTGGTATTTCCACACATGTGCTTTCAAAAAGCCCCAGTTCCTTACACTTCGAACTTGGCTGACACACTCCCGCGTGTCTTGATACGGTTTGAAGCGTATCGATATCGACATACGCTCGAGTTCCACTTGATCGCTAGATATTTCGTAGACTTATAAATATTTCTTCCATACTGGTCTAGGAGCAAAGAAAAAAGTCGGTTTACTGACGATAGTTGAACGTGACAACGTCATAAGTAAATACTGATGGAATGGTTGCATTTTTCAAAAGAAAATTTTAATTTTATTTGTTTGATAGATATTTTGTATGGATATAGAGAAGGAGGTAAATGGAAAGTTTACAAGTTACATTTATTTGAACCTACGCATAAAAATACAATTAGGTATGTCAATTTTTTTTTTACAATGTTCTATACTTGACGAAAACATGTAAATGTATTACCTATTGTAGGTATAGCAGCTGTCCACGCGGACGCATCGCTCACTCAAGTAGGAGAGAGACAGATGTCGAACGCTGCCGAACGCGGAGGCCGATTGTGCCTCTTTGTCGCTCGTTCCGCGCTCTCGCTTGCACTTCAAGCCTTAAATGGAACGCCTCAGAGCGAGGTAACGCCACATGAGTCATGTTTTTTCGTGCGTGCAGCCGGCTCCATCGAATTATAAGACGTTGTCACGTCAAAAGAATGTGGCAGTTGCTTCTCTTCCCGCGCATCGTAAAATCCCAGCGAGGGAATCGGAGAAAATCGTAGGGATCATGATATAGGTGACGCCGCTAGCAACTCATCACTATTTTGATTCCCCTTTCCACATACGCCCACAATTATGCTAAACGAAACGTGGCTTTTAGGTCTTGTTACCTTAGGCTCTGTCTACACCTTAAGAGATAAAGACGCGATTTGTTATTATTACTTACAAGTATTCAACTTGCAACGTATATAGATAGGTATGTATTTATGTATGTTTATGTGAGTATGTTTACTTTGTCCGAGTGGAATCTTGCGACTCAATTTTGAAAGCAGATATCTTCATCCGGTTTCGAAAATTTTGCATACTTGTGTAAACATGGCAATACAATAATCTGGTAGTAGAATTCGCGTGGAAGTCCCTACTTCGAAACCTTGTCTCTGCTGAAGGACGTAGGACTTCATCATCATGACAAATGGCCTTAACCTCTGTTGTTTGCAGAACGTGTGACGTGAAGCGAGTGTACCTCCTGCTCCGCAGCAAGAAGGGCCACAGCGCGCAGGAGAGGCTCCCCAGGATCTTCCAGGACCCGGTGAGCTGACAACCACTCAACTTGTGAACGATAAAATTAAAAAAAATCAAAAACCCCCCACGTAGTCGAGCAGTGGCGTAACTATAACGTCTGGGGCCCGCGGCAAATTCGTCAGATGGGGCTCCTTCCTCAATATAAAGAAGTTCATCAGCGTCCCTTCTGTGCTCTAAACCAAGCCAGTTCGCCCCGTAGAGCTAGGGGCCCCTGGCATTTTGCCACCCCTGCCACCCTATAGCTACGCCACTGTAGTCGAGTAATCATAAGTAAATTTTATTCAATCAAAGAATACTTAAAATACCTAAGTAACTGCAATACTAATAATTTATAGTAACATTCATATTTTATTTTTTGTATTCAAACTACCAAAAACAACTTTAGAAAATAATTTAATGTTTGCACGCCAATTTATTTGGTTAGACGTGTCGCCCGACGTCAACACTAAATACTAGATAACTTTTTTACCAGGTCTAAAGCAAAATAAATTACCTATTTCATTTCATTAAGTAAATAATAATTCAATATTATGCCAAAAATGCTCTTCAAACCGCTGGACCGATTTTTACCAAGCATGGCTAAAAATCACCGCAACGAAATTAGCTTTCGAATGGAAACCGCATTGAAATCGGTCCATCCGTTTGAGCGCTATGGTGCCACAGACAGACACAGACGTTAAACTTATAACACCCTCTATTCGCGTCGGGGGTTAAAAACCAGGCGTAACAAGTTTCCTTTTGCGTGCGTTTGCGATAATAAATGTCTCATCACCATCAGACAGACTCGGCGGAGGAGTCAGTCTGCAACCCCCGAGGCAAAAAGGGGGATATACGTTGGACGCCGATGTCTGTGTGTGTATCTGTCTGTCTGTAGCATCGCAGCACTCAAACGGACGGACCGATTTCGATGTGGTCTTTCATTTGAAAGCTAGTTTCTTTGCGGTGGTTCTAAGCCATGTTTGGTAAAAATCAATCCAGTAGTTTGAAGAGTATCAGCTCTTTCCCACATTTTTAATTTAATTTTTATAACATCTAGTGAGTGCTATCGTGGTCTTGGAGCAAAGAAAAAACATAGAATGTACCAGTTGCTCTGTCCCATCGAGGGAGTGAGTGAAAGTCGCAGAAGTCATGTTATAGGCGATGCGGCTAGCAACCCATCACTAATTTGATTCCCCTTTATCTTGTTACCCTCCATCTACCCAATATGGGAAAGACGTGATTTATGTATGTGTGTAGTGATTCCTTCATCGAATTCTATGAACACTAGCTGACTACATCACATTTTCCAGTTGTATGAAACTCTGCACAAACGCAACCCCGATTTCGTGAAGCGAGTGATGGCGGTGGATGGTGACATCACGAAGGAGCGGCTCGGGATCAATGACCCGGACTGGCAGATGCTGGCTGAGGAGGTGAGACAGACTGATATTATAACTGGTTTGGGGGTTGCACCTCGCGCGCCCGCTCCGGCGCTGACGGACGGGGAGAAGGCGGCAGTTCGCCGCCCTAGTGGTGCCAGCTGGCGGGGGATGGGAATTTCAGCTCAATCGGATGCTATGCTTATAATATTAAATAATTATAATATTATATGCTTCAAAATTGAGTCGCAAGACTCCACCGTGTCAAACATAGGTACTTACGTGAGGCATGGCGTCCATAGAACTCGATTCCCATCATCTTGCCTATTCTAAGGCAGTTGGGCACTTTTATTGTGCAGAATTAGAAAAAGGCTAGTTAAATTCCACTCGGCTTGCCTTCTGATATACTTGACGCCACGTCACTGTTACGTACATACCTACATACGTTGCAAGGTAATAAAAAACTACGGGTTGCACCCCGGGAGTGCCGGCAGAAGTGAAAACTGCACACGCACACTCGCGCAAGCGCCGAGCGCCGCTTAAACGACCCAGCAGCAACTCTTCCTCCGTCTTACGAATTTTCGATCAGGTCACGTGACCTGACGCGAGTTTAACATTTTTGAACCCATCCCAAAGTGCACAACGCCGCTAAACAAGTTTTCACTTCAAAAAGCTTGTTATAATAAAAAGAAATTGTATCGATAGTTTATTTAGCGTCAAGGATAAATACTATCGAAACATTATCGATACTGGACTATCGAGCAGCAACACTAGTTAGGTGGAGATTGGAGAATAATAATGTGTCCTGTAGGTGACCGTCATATTCCACGTGGCTGCCGCCACGACGTTCGACGAGCCGCTCCGCATAGCCACCCTCACCAACGTACGCGGCACGACCGAGGCGCTCCTGCTGGGCAAGGACTGCAAGAATATCAAGTTAGTAGACCACGGCGTAACTATATCAGACAAATGAGACGGACGTAGATGTGGGAATGCGATAATAGTACATTACTGTTTTGGCCAGGAAGTAGGCAATTGCTGGCTGAGTATTGGTTAATACGAAGCCAGCAATACTATTCAAAACAACAACAAAAATAAATGAAAATGTAATTGACATGAATTATTTGCCGCCTTTTTCTATCAATTGCATTTGAAGAGAGTATTTTTCTACCCAGAACATCTAAAGCCATTTCAGACAGAGATAAACACGTTGTCGTACTAGCTTTTTTTTTAATTTGGTGTTTTAAGTCTTGTGCCTTTATTTTTTATAACGGTGATTTGCATTTTTTAAAAGTTAATGAACTAGACAGTAGGTAATGGAATTTGTATGCAACATTACTGGAGAGTTTAGCGCTACAGTAATGCTTTTTTTTTTAATTTTGGACTGACCGGCAACAATTAACTTCCTGTTCTGATATGTAGTTAACAGTGACGACTTTAACTTTAACGGACAATTTTGAGAAAAGACGTGTTTATGTGTGCGTGCAGGTCGTTCGTGCACGTGTCTACGGCGTACTCGCACGCTACCCGCGGCCGCACCGGCAAGGACGTGTTCGAGGAGTTCTATGACAGCCCTACGCGGCCCGACACCATCATCGACCTGGTGCAGCAGCTGAGCGACGAGAAGCTCGCCGCCGTCAAGACACAGTGAGTCAATGCTTGTACAAGGTGTTCCAGGAGCATCAAACGGTCACCGGCGAGGGAGGGTGGGGAACCGAGCCCGCACCCGATCCCGGGGCGGCTAGTGGGCATCGCGGTGACACTAGGTGCTCCCGTTGAGCACGGTCAACGGCCAGGAGGGAACGTGTCGGTTTTTAGAAGGTATGCCTCCCCCCTCCTTCCGTTTAGGATTGCAGCAGTGGGTTAGAGAGCCGGTCATATCTTTGCCGCGAGCACGAGAACGCATGAGACGTATTTTCCACACGTTAAAAAAAGACATGATTGTAAGCGTATGGGTGGAAAAGGGGAATCAAAATAGTGATGGGTTGCTAGCGGCATCGCCTATAACATGATTCCTAAGAACTTCGCCCATTCCCTCAATGGGCTTTTACCATCTGTGCGGTACGAAAAGCAACTGGTACATTATGTTTATCCTCTGCTCTCAGACCACCATGGAATTAACCAGGATATACCGTTTTATAATTTCCACGCAGAAGGAGGCGACGGCCTCCCAGGACCCCTCGCTCCCGACCATGGCGTGGATTACGCCGGGAAGCGAGAGGTCGCCGCCGATCGTTGCCACCAGAGTGCGATGCTGGTAGGACCAGGCAGGGCACAGCTCTAGTGTGTGCTGTGCCGTGTCCACAGCTGCACCGCACTCATGGCACGACGCCGTCTCCTCCCTACCGACTCTTTTGAGGTACCGCCCGAAGCAACCATGCCCGGACAGTACCTGCGTGAGTCGGTAGGTGAGGGACCCGTGGGCCCTCCCGCACCACTCGTGGAGCACCGGGTGGATGGCCTAGATGGTGCGAGTGCCGAATTCGGCATCTCGCAGCTCATCCACCCAGCGCTCCATGACCCCTTCCTTCAAGAGCTCCCGGGCTCGGGTCAGCTCCTCCGGGGCGAGTGAATCGCCCCGGGCCCTCCTCTCGATCCTGGCCTGGTGTGCCTCTGCCAGGGCCTCCGCCTCCAGCTCCCAGGGAGGGGAGCCGGCCAGCACGCCTGCCGCCTGCCAACCCACAGTCCGGTAGGCGCGGCACATCCTCACGGCGATTATGCGCTGTGGGCGCCGGAGCAGGGTCAAGTTGCTTGCCCAGATGGGCGCCCCGTACAGGGCCATGGATCGCAGGACGCCCGCGTACAGGCGTCTGCACGGGGCATCCGGCCCGCCAGAGTTCGGCAGGAGGCGGCTCAATGCCCCTGCCGCGCCCAATATCCGGGGGATGAGGTCCCGGAAGTGGACCTCCCACCTCCACTTGCCGTCGAGGGTAAGGCCCAAATATTTGATCTAGGGCTAAATATTTGAGCTAGGCCTAGTGGGACTCGGACTCGCGAATCCAGTGTTAGCAGAACCCTGCCTCCTAAGCAAATCGCACCCTTCGTGGAAGAAACACGTAAGTCCTGTAGAGCCTTAATAGGACTTACGTCTTTCTTCCACGAAAGGTGCGAAATGTAGGTAGGCAGTATCAGGTCCATTTACATTGGTTACTTACCTAGACAGAGACTTAAAATATTCTGTTTTTAGTATTTGTTGTTCTAGCAGCAATAGAAATACCATCATCGGTAAAAAGTTCAACCGTCTAACTATCGGTTCAAGAGATACAGCCTGGTGTCAAAGAGACGGACAGTGGAGTCTTAGTAATAGGGTCCAGTTTTTAAATACTTTGGGTACGGAACGCTAAAAATCCACTTTTTTACGAAATCTATTTTTTTACAAAAAATCATTTTTTTACAAAAAATCATTTTTTTACAAAAAATCATTTTTTTTACAAAAAATCAATTTTTTTACAAAATCTAATTTTTTACAAAAACTTTTGTACAAAATATCTAATTTAATCCTACTTCGATACTAAATTAAATTAAATTAAATTAAAAATTAAAAAAAAGAAATTTGTTTGTTTGCATTGAATAGGCTCCGAAATTACTGCACCGATTTGAAATATTCTTTCACCATTAGAATCCTACATTATTATTGACTAGCTTCTGCCCGCGACTTCGTCTGCGTAGAATTATACATTTAAACCTTCCTCTTGAATCACTCTATCTATTAAAAAAACCCGCATCAAAATCCGTTGCGTAGTTTTAAAGATCTAAGCATACATAGGGACGGACAGACAGCGCAAGCGACTTTGTTTTATATACTACTAGCTGTTGCCCGCGACTTCGTCCGCGTGTGTTTTTGTGATACTTACGGCTTTTCTCGATATAAAAATAATGAAACAATTTTATAATGTAGAGCCTGTGTATTTAAAAGTCATTTTAAATCAATGTCAGTATATAAAAAGCACAAAATCTGATGGCCATTATAATGAGGTTTTAACACTCCCCCTACATCAGATCAGGGTTACTCACCACCCCTAGTGAGGTTCGTGCTCTGACAAAGCTTTCCTTGGGCAGGGCTTTCGTAAAGGTATCCGCCACTTGTGCTCTTGACGGTACGTATAGGACGTTTACCTTTTTCTCTTGATAGAGCTCTCGCAGAAACTTATACCGCGTGTCAATATGCTTCGTTTTAAAATGAAACACTGGGTTCTTGACCAGCTTTATGGCACTTTGGTTGTCTACGTAAATTACGGGTACAGCCTCTATTCCACGGACTTCCAAGTAAAGGCGATTGAGCCATATAATGGTCTGCGCAGCAAGGCTGGCCGCCACAAACTCCGCCTCAGTGGTTGAAAGTGTGACACATCTTTGTGTCTTTGATTTACAAATAGTTTTATTTATAGTTTTGTTTATAGTTTCTTTATTCAAAAAAGCTAAGTAGAGTTTTAATTACATCACTATTAATTTCGCCAAACTATGACGCTTATTGGCGAATACTGCGCTCACTTTAACGATATTTGTACCCTGATTAATTTAAAAAATTAAATCTATTCTAACCAAATAATACATAAATGTTTACCTGTTTTTACCTTACGACTAACAATTCATTTACTAATCCGTTTTAATTAATATTTTGCGACTCAAGTTTTTCTAGCAGAAGCTTTTTTAATTTATTTTCTTGGTTTAAGTAGGTACGTAATTACAGATTATTAACACTTATTATCATTCTACAAATTAATTACCTACAGGGGCCTTGCTATAGTTGCCATGATGTCTTAATGCGATTCAGTTTAGGTTCGCTCGCTGTCAGATTCATACTAAAAGCACCAACTTTTCACAATAAAATTCTGTCATGTTCGTAGCGCAGGCGTAAACGCGCCCTTTGATTTTGCTTTTTATAGGCAAAGGTACCAAGAACATACAGCCAAGCGTTTCACGCCGCCCTCATATTTATCAGGCTATCAAATAAGAGTGCGTTCAAAAACCGAACGCGTTGTGAATAATTGCGCAGTAAATAAAAACAAAAGTAACGGTATTGCATATTGAACTTTAGGTGTTAGGTAAAGAACACAATTTAGGACGCCAATTTAGGTTGATTTAGGTTTGACAAAAATCTCTTCGTTGAAAAAATGCCTGTACAGCATGTAATTATTATATTAATGTTTTTTCACAATTGACACGCTTTTCCGGCTATATGTCTTATGTACATTTGAATCTATCTATTTTCTTCGTAGTATTATTATGTTTGTAACTATTACCAACTACTTATACCGAGGAAAGCTGATTTTCTTGAGTTCCGCTATTTTGTGCGTATGATTACCTCAAAAATCAAATTTCAAGAAAACTGAGAAATTATATTTACCTGTATTAAATTGGAAGTATTATGTAGTAGCTTTAAAAGGTTACACTTCATTGGCTTTTATTGTATAGGTGTATGAAGTTAATTAATTTTAAACACAAAACCCTCTTTTTTGCATCTCTGGATGAGATTGAAAAAAAATGCTAAAACAGGTATTTCTTTATTTTTATTACTAAGCATTTATTCTGAGTTTCATGATTCTAGAACAATCTAATTTTCTTTTTTCATACAAACTTTAACCCCCCTTTTCACCCCCTTTTTCCAAAATTTTCCAAAATTTTTGTAGCCTATATCTTATTCTGAATTAATTGGAATCGATTTGTGAACATTTCATTAATATCCGTTCAGTAGTTTTTACGTGATGCTCAGTCAAACAAACAAACAAACAAACAAAAATTTTAAAAATGGTTTTAATATGTTCAGTTACCGATTTTAAGTCACCCTGGTCGGTTTTTTTTTTTAAATCTTCAATGTACAGATTTTTTGGTCTCAACGATTTTATTATATGTATAGATGTAGTGATGAAGTGATTATGTACTTAGTAATGATGATGATGTACATAGGCTGATTCAGCGCCGACGAAGTCGCGGGCAACATCTAGTAATATCGTCGGGGATAGTGCAATAACGCGTAACTAGCACTGGTAAATACTGCGTATCTACGCAACACCTATAGTGCAAAACCACGTAACTAGCACTAGTAAATACCGCGTATCTACACTACATCCAACTTTAAACTAGTTTGAACTGGTATATTCTAATCATGATTTTACGTTCTTTGGCGAGAAATCTTAACTTGACTACATTTGTTAGATACGCAGTATTAACCAATGTCAGTTACGCGGATTTTCCCTATGGCTGTTGTGCAGATACGCAGTATTTACCAGGGGCCCGATTTTTGAACGCACATCACTCGAAAGTGGTATAAATCTGTTTATATCTTCAAAACTACAGCTCTAATTAAATTTTTGACTAGTTCGCAAGATTAATGAGAGCCGTAAGTATCTTCTAAGCTACTCGTATTTCAAATTCAGCTCAATTTTTCATCAATTTCGAGTGGTATTTTCACACATGTGCTTTCAAAAATCGGGCCCCAGTGCTAGTTACGCGTTACGCGGTAATTGCACTGTCCCGGACGATATTATTAGTGCGAAAGTTTATGAGTGAGGATGAGAGTATATGAGTGAGTGTGGGGGTGCGAGTCGGGTTACCTCCACGTGTGATTAAGAGCTGCGGTTCGTTTTTGGTTCCGTCCGGGGGGAAGAGCAGTGCTTGGTCCGGTGCGCCCTGGGCAACGGCTAATGATTTCCTGGCAGTTTCTGAGGGATATCATTGACCGTTGGCTAAGAGCCCGACAGGGGGGGAGGGGGGTCTTTGACCATTACCGTACAACGTTGCCGACATTTTGTCACAAGATTTTTTAATAAAAAAATTTACATTGACATTGGCGAAGTTGTCGTCACTATAACGACTTGATACAAATAAAAGAAGAAGAAGAAGTGAGTGTGTATGTTTGTTCCTTCTTCACGCTTAAACGTAGGTACGTACGTAGACTTGAGTCAATGACAGTATTTATATGTAAATTTTGGAATCAACATTTAGGATATCTGAATAAGGAAAATGCCACGAGGAAATAACGAATTTGCAAAACAATTTAATGTCGTAAAGTTACATCCTAAATTACTTATCACGCCAAATCGAAATCTAAAACTTTATATTTTAAAGTTAGCCGCAAAGGTTTTTGTTATTATTTAATTACAAGCATTACATTAACTTGCAACGTATGTAAGTCTGTTTGTCCGGGTGGAATCTTGCGACTCAATTTCGAAGCAGATATCATCATCCGATTGAGCTGAAATTTTGCATACTTGTGTAAGTCGGATGACAATCTAGCAGTAAAATTCTGGTGGTCCAGCCAGGACCGTCTCCGCAGTAGAGAACTCCTCAACGGTTGGTCCGATTGACTTGAAATTTGGTACACATTTGTAAGCCAAATGACAATGCAAGGACAGTTAGCAAAAAAGCTTGTATTATTTTTATACAAGTTTTTTATTAACTTACCTGTTTGTTGTTGTTTGGGTCAAAGTCACACTTTTAGAGGTCGGATTGCCTAGTTTGGTAGTTACACTTAATTTTGTAGGATGGATGACAATGCTACTTCAACAAAAAGCTTGTATACTAGTTACACAAACGGATAGAAGTCGATGAATGCTCGACATGTTTCGGACTAATTCGTAGTCCTTCTTCCTGTTATCCGTTTCTGTACCTAACTATGATTGAGTCTCAGGGTAGTTTCATGTTGAAAGTAGCTTGTATTCTTCTAACATTATAAATGTGAAAGTTTGTAAGTCAGTGTGTATGTTTGTTCCTTCTTCACGCTGAAATGACTAGACGGATTTGGATCAAATTTGGAACGGAGATAGCTGGTATCCTAAATTAAAACTAGGCTACTTTTTATCCTGGAAAATCGCATACTTCCCGTGGGCCGTGGGTTAGCGTTAAGCGGGTTTTCGGCAGACGAAGTCGCGGGAAACAACACAAATAAAAATATTAACAATAACTTATTTCAAAATAACCTAATCTAATTTTTTTTTACTGATTGTACTTTCATTGTCTCTGTCCTACATATGTGAACAAATTTTCAAGTCAATCGGACCAACCGTTGAAGAGTTCCCTCCTGCGGAGACGGTCCTGGCTGAACTACTAAATTATTGTATTGGCATCTGACTTACACAAGTATGCAAAATTTCAGCTCAATCGAATGCAAATTGAGTCGCAAGGTCCACCCGGACAAATATACTTACATACCTACATACATATACATTGCAAGCTTGTAATAATACTTATGTATAGTGATCTAGTGAACAAATTTGCACTACTTCATCATCACTATCATCACTACATAGTATAAAACAAAGTGGCTTTCTCTGTCCCTCCCAAGTAGCAATGGCTTCTCTAAATTTTGAATCATAGATATCTTGGAGTCAAACAGCGATTTTTCGCCATTGTCTTGGCTAAGTAAATTTTTTTCTTGAAGATAGTGGACAGAGTTTAGTAAAAGTGGGCACAAGTTTTCAGTGTAAGTTAAGGTCGACTTCAATACTTCTTTAAATTTACACTTAAACCCATTTACATTTAAGACAAGGTATTATGAAAGGCCATAACATTATCTTCTAGACATCTTATAGATTTACTTATAGCAAAGGTTTTGGTGTGCCTACAAGATGACTAGAATACCAAGTTAAGAATTTTACAATAAGAATGATAGGAATTTTTCTAGACTAAAAAAATCAGATTATAGTATTCACGTACTCCACGTAGTTATTAAACAGAAACATAATGGCGAAATAATATTAACAAACCTTGTAACTGTCATAAAATGGCGTAGCTCATTTATTTGTTACGAATTACGAGGAATGGATGTCACATTACTTGTAGAAATAATACCGCTGAAATTTCACCGCAGATTCGTTCATCGAGTAAAATTTATGGATCTAACTATGATCTGCGGGTGGTAGGGCCTTGTGCAAGGTCCGTCCGGATCGCTACCACCATCTTACTCGCTAATCCTGCCGCTAAGTAGCAGTGCTTGCACTGCTGTGTTCCGGTATGGAGAGTAAGACAGCCGGGGAAATTACGGGCACAAGAGGCATTTCATCTTAGTTCTCTAGATTGGCAACGCATCTGCAATCCCTCCGGGGTTGCGGGTGTCTATGGGCAGTGGTGATCACTTACCATCAGGTGACCCACTTGCTCGTTTGCCTTCCTATTCATATAAAAAAAAAAAAAAAAAAAAAGAAATAGACGGGCTTTAATAATAACATAGAAATGACATGAAAAATTACGAATCTGGGGGCACGGCAGTGCCCCCGCCAAGTCGAGCAAAAAATGCGGCACGGCCGTACCATCTTTTCTCGAAGCAGTTCAGGCCATTTTCGACAGGTAACTTCGTTGTGGATAAAACTAGAAGCCTGAATTTTCTGTAACCAAGCAGGCATTAATATATAAGCACTGTAGGTATATTTCAAATTTCATTCAAATTGAACCAGTAGTTTAAGAATTATAACTAGTCAAAGTTTCTTAATTTCGTCACTCACTCACTCACTCACTCACTCACTCTCTGTTCTGTTTAGGTTGATTGAGGACTGGCCCAACACCTACGCGTTCACCAAAGCAATCGCTGAAGAAGCGGTGCGGACCATGGCGGGAGACCTGCCCATTTGCATCATCAGACCTGCTATAGGTAAGGATCCATGTCCACGGAGTCCCATAAGAGGATGATATCACTCGATAGTCCACTAAGTTTCGATAGACTAGAGTATCGATATTTTTATGAACAACTAGCTTGTGCCCGCGACTTCGTCCGCGCAGATAACGTCAGAGTGACGTGACGATATACCCCATGTCTCCAAGTGCCTATAAGGTTTTTATTTCATATCCCGTGGGAAATTCGGAAAATCCCTTCTTAGAGCACCTACGTGATCCTCTAGGAATGTTATCTACTAATTAGTGTCTTAATTTTTAACCTCGTCTTTTTTCGGAATTCGAAAAATTCCTTTGTAGTACATACACCGTTATACTAATCAAAGAATTAGAATCAAAGAGATTATGTTGGTGCCTAATGTAATACTTTATTGGTACAACATTTCGGGATTTTCTAATCCCACGGGAAAATCGGGATAAAAAGTATTTTATATCCGTCTCCTGGTTCTAAGCTACCTCCCCACCAATTTTCAGCCAAATCGGTTCAGCCGTTCTCGAGTTATAAATAGTGTAACTAACAAGACTTTCTTTTATAAATATAGATTAATTGGTATTTCAAAACAGAACCGGTTCTTCCAAGCTGGTGTGGAAGTAAAGAAAAAACATAGAATTTACCAGTTGCTTCTCTTCCCGCGCAGATGTTAAAAGCCTATGGAGGGAATGGGCGAAATTCTTAGGAATCATGTTATAGGCGATGCGGCTAGCAACCCTGACTATTTCGATTCCCATGTCGGCCATGTCCACCTATACGCCTGCAATCATGCTAAACGTGGCCTTTGGGTCTTGTTGCCTCGGGCTCTGTCTGCCCCGTAAGGTATATAGACGTGATTTGTGTATGTGTGTGTGTGTATGCCAAAACCGGGTCCGATCCCGGATGATAACAGATAGATGAAGCTATTGTCAACACCGTCTTCACCATAACGGCATACGGGGCCCGTGCCCAGGGCCCCCATTCTCAGGGGGCCCCGAAGGACCGACAATATCTCTCACACATTTTTGTCGGGCATTTTGTCGGACATCACTACATAGTATAAAATAAAGTCGCTTTTTCTGTCCTCATGTCCGTATGTATGCTTATATCTTCAAAAGTACACAACGGATTTTGATGCGGTTTTTTAATAGATAGAGTTTATATGTATAATACATGCATAATATACCGTGCGAAGCCGGGGCGGGTCGCTAGTGTTATTATAATTCGCTTTTTTTACTTTCCAAAAGGGCCCCAAATTCTTGTGTGCCCAAGGGCCCCAGCCTAGTTTAAGACGGCCCTGGCTATGTGGTTACAACTGTGTGGTATGTTGCAGTGATCGGCGCGCTTCTGGAACCTACTCCGGGCTGGGTGGACATCAACAGTGCTTACGGGCCTAGTGGGGTGAGTTTCTAAATTATTATGTTGAGACCCTTGGTCCGTGGGGTCCTAGCGCTATTAGCCTCTTCAAAGACATTTCGAAGAGGCTAATAGACGCTACAGGTGACCGCAGAGCTGGCAGCTTCCTTGGACAGCGTATTAGTATCGCTGTCCAAAGGGGGAATGCTGCCAGCGTCTGTGGAACTATGCCACGGGGGCCCTTCTTTTTTAATTATTTTATTTTAAGATTAGTTTTTAATTAGTTTTTAATTTAATAGTTTAATTTGTTTTAGTTCCATTTTGTATCCTATTAAATAAACATTTCTTTATTAAATTGCCAGAGGGTCCAGGTGTACCTTTTAACTTTCAATGTATATACGTGTATATATTTAAAATAGACTCTTTCGTAAACCCCCACAACCCTTGATGCACAGCTATACTTGGGTGCAAAGAAATCGGGCAATTCCCATAGAAAGTTGAATGAAGAGTGACCCGGTTTCTTTGCACCCGAGTATATTTCGTAATCCCTGTGATTCTTCCAGCTGGCCCTAGGTTGCGGTCTAGGCGTCGTGCACACTTTCATGGCTGACGACGACATCAAGCTGGACCTCGTCCCGGTCGACTTCGTGAACAACGCCACGCTGGCCGCCGGCTGGGAGACGGCGCAAAGACGCGCGCGCGGCGACACCTCCGTCAAGATCTACGCCGTTGCTACCTCAAGGAACCCCCTCGTCTGGAGTGAGTATAGAATCTGATAGAATAGTATTTCTTAACCTATGGTCTTCAAGCCCAAAAACCGGCTAGGCCTGATACCTTCGTCAAGATGTCCCCGACGCGCGCTAGAGCTGGAGTGAGTATTGAATCAGATAGAACAGTATTTCTTAACCTATGGTCCTCACGCCCAACAACCGGCTAGGCTTGATACCTTCGTCAAGATTCCCCTGACGCGTGCTAGAGCTGGAGTGAGTTTTGAATTAGACAGAACAGTGTTTCTTAACCTGTGGTCTTCGAGCCGGTGGAGGTTGTCCACACTCTGTAGCGACCCTAGCGCCACCTCGTCATTGACTACACTAACTGCTACGCACGTGTAGCTTGTGCCAGTGACGTCACATTATTCTTCATCGCACCAACGAAGTTTTTTAACGCGGATGCATAAATACAGCTTCCAACTCTCTTACATCTGCCTGCAGAGAGATATCTTTATTGTCCTAAATTGCGAAAAACTTGGATGTGCAAGCTTGAGAATTGAACCCACAACTCCGCATGAGAGGTCATAGGTCAAACCACTAGGCCGCCACGGCTCTTTTTACAAGCTTTTTATTAACTTGCAACGTATGTACATATTATGTTTGTCCGGGTGGAATCTTGCAACTCAATTTTGAAGCAGATATCGTCAACCGATTGAGCTGAAATTTTGCATGCTGGTGCAAGTCAGATGAGAATACAATAATCTGGTAGTAGAATTCTGGTGGTCTGGTCAGGACCATCTCCGCAGGACGGAACTCTTCAACGGTTGATCCGATTGGCGTGAATTTTGGTACACATGTAGGACGGATGACAATGCCAGTACAGTCAGCAAAACAAGCTTGTATCAAAAATGTTTTTTTTAAGTTAGGTTATACCTGCCACCATAGTTACGCTGAACCTCTCTGAACCAAACATTATTTCACAGAAACGCTCTACGGCCATATGTACACGATCGGTGTCGAGTTAGCGATTCCGCGCGCCATCTGGTACAAGTACGACTTCCACACGAAGCACCGCACGCTGTTCGTACTGCTGACGTGGCTGCTGCACTACGTACCAGGATACCTGGCGGATGGAGCGCTGATGCTCCTTGGAAAGAAACCCAAGTGAGTAACGTGACGAGATATGAGACTCAACTTAGGGGGGGGGGGGGGGGGGGGTGGGGTTAGTAGAAGCATAGAGGATGGGAATGGGAAACGTGTGTACAGGCTAGAGCAATGCTGCCCAACCTTTTCAACAGTCGGGCAAATTGGATGATTCAAAAATCACAGGCGTGCCGCTGACCACTGACAGTTCGTATTTTTGTTATTTCTTATAATATTATATCATCTTCTTATGGTACCAATTTTCAGAAATCTACAAATTATTCTGTAGAAGTTTCTGACTGAAGATATTTTTTTGTGAAAAAAGGGTTTTTAGTGCAGAATGATTTTGTAAGTTTGAAACTTACTCACGCGGACGGCGGGCCATTTAAAATTCATTCGCGGCCCAGGGTTGGGCAGCGATGGTCTAGACCTAGAGCTTAGGAGCACCTGAAAAGTTTCTCTAGGGGGGGGGGGGGGCAGCCTGGATTTCGCGGGCGCAGGCCGAATGAATCGAAGTTTGTTTGAATAAATTACGGTTTTTATAGTTATCAGCGATTAATTAATCATTGTTGTCTTGTCGAGTCATATGACGTAATTATTTATGTAAAAAACAGACGGGCCTTGCATAAATTCTGGACCTATTTACATTTTTAAGTTTCCGCAAATGAATAATTTGTAACACTATCTTTTTTATGACACGATGGTTTACGTGACTCCAGTTTTGGTTCACCTTTTCGCGTAGCTGTCGCAATGTTACGTCCTATCAAGATAGCAAAACAATTGCAGATTATCGCTTCGCTTTCAACGCGTCGTGCAATTTAAGAGTGCCGTCTGTTTTGTTTCTTCCACGCTGGTCTGGGAGCAAAAGATAGATGTCACTATAAGTGTCAATCAACAATTTATGAGGCGATGTTTATCTAACTCGAACTTTAATCAGCTTTTTACGTAGGTAGCTTTCAGAATGTTAACGTCCTACCAAGAACGTAGAAAGATTGTAGACTTATCGCTTTTCTTACTATTTTCTGTGGTCGCGCTTTAGTATGGCGACCACAGTCCTATCTTATTTCGTCCATGCTAATTAGCATTGTGCGAGGTTCACGTTTTAAATATATTTATTCCCCAGAGCAATGAAGCTGTACCGGATGGCCTACAACCTCTCCTTGGTCCTCGCCTTTTACTCGTGCAACGAGTTTCGATTCGACGACGTCAATCTTCAGAACCTGCATAAGAATCTATCGCCGGTCGATAGAACGATATATAACTTCGACCTAACTAAAATGGTGTGGAAAGAAATGCTAGTGCTATGGGTGGTCGGCCTAAGACGGTATATACTGAAAGACGAATTGAAAGACACAGAATACGCTGTTAAAAAGCAAAATGTTCTTCGAATTTTGAACTACATTGTTTTAGCGCTTTACGTGTATGCGTTATACAAACTGTGTACGTACGCGGTGTCGTTTGTTAGTGTGCTGTGTAAGTTAATAAATATTTGTACTTGAGTGTTGGCCTTTTTTTATTGCTGTTTGTGTGTGAAGGCTTTCGAGCCGTACGTAACGCCTGAGCCGGCGAGTGGTACGCTTGAACGATGCATATTAAAAAGTTTCCGTCAAAAAAATTTTTTTTTGCTGACAGTAGGTACTTGCTTTGTCATCCGTCCTACATTTGTGTACCAAATTTCAAGCTAATCGGACCAACCGTTGAAGAGTTCCCTCCTGCAGAGACAATCCTGGCTGGGTCACCAGAACTCCACCTGTTTGTCCGGGTGGAATCTTACGACTCAATTTTGATATCTTCATGCGATTGAGCTGAAATTTTGCACACGTGTAAGTCGGATGACATTACAATAATCTGGTAGTAGAATTCTAGTGGTCTAGATTAGATTAGATTATTTATTCATTCAATAAAAATTACATCATAAATTGTACATTGTCAAGTTAGAAGAATTTAGATTGAAATCGTCAAGAGTAAGTAAAATAAAATTAAATAATACAAATCAATTGAATATTACAAAAATGACAAAATCAAAAACAATAATAATAAAACAATTAGGTACAATTAAATTAAAATAATTCTCTGCTAGGGATCGTCACTGCTTATAGGTAAAAAATGAAATATAATAAAAGGTTAATTTAATATAATGTCAAAATTAATCGAAAAAACAATTGCAATTAAATAAATAAATCAAAATGTCATATCCAGAAACTCGTTTACATAATAAAATGTATTTTCCCCTAACTTGCTCGAAAAGGCTGTCTTTCTCCTTCAAAATCTGCGTGGAAAAGTGCTTTTTCCCCGCTTGCGTGAAAAAGGTTTTGAAATTCGAACGTGACTATGACCACCATTGCCCACCTACTCATATACTCAGAAATTAGAACTTCGAACTTCGTATGTTGTCGTCTCGCTTATACGAATAGTACTTCATTAGGTCAATGAGAAGGACGGAATAATACGAACTTCAAATGTCGAACTTGTTATCAGACCCCTAACTTTTTCATCCGAAAAAAAAAAACATAATGTCACGTTCAGAAACACGATCCGGTATCCATTATTAATTTATTTTAAAATCCGTTACTTCCTGAGTTATTTTCAAGATTTGCTAACTTTCGTTGCTAAAAGAAAAAACGATATTGGTTTTTATTGATTATTTTAATTTGTGGTTAACCACAAAAATAGCAATTTTCAAGATTTGCTAACTTTCGTTGCTCTAAAAGAAAAAACGATATTGGTTTTTATTGATTATTATAATTTGTGGTTAACCACAAAAATAGCAACCATGCAGGAAAAAACAGAAATTATGATGCAAATTCAGAACGCGCCTCATTTTTTTTTAATTCAGTCTAGTTAGTGCGATTTTTTAACTTTCTTTTTAAAAATATATCTAGGTATGATTAGAAAAAAAATAAAAGTTTTTAAAGATTGCTCGTCGGGAAACCGAAAAGTTGACCAAAATTGTTGTTTGATTTATGATAAAACAGTATAATACACAAGAAATTAATGTGATAGAACAATCAGAAAAAATAGTTTTACTTATTAGATTATTTGACTAGGCTGTATGGGCTTAGATCCTTTTACCTTTCTTATTTAGAAGAAAAAGAATAAAAGAACTGATTCACTATTAGACTGTTTTTCTTTCGTCCACCATTTTTCTCGCTGTAGTGAGGTGAAAAATTGTGTGTTTCGCTCGGCAGCAAAGTTGTTTAGTATCTCGTGCCTTGAAACCCTCACGACGCTCAGGATTCTTCTTTTGAACCACTCGCTTCGCTCGTGGTTCAATCATACGCTCCTTCGCTTACTCGGGTTTCAATTCAGGCACTCGCGCCAAACAAACACTGCAGCCTTGCATAACAAACAACTATTTTTAACAAAACTTTCAGTCGACGCTCAAATGTTTCGTCATTTTCTTCGTTTTTAAGATCGGAGGGTAGGTGTTTGTAGTATTTGGGGCCAATAACACGCGGGTTTTTTCCCGCTAACGCCATTCGGTGGGGTACCGCGCTTAAGCGACCTGTGCTACGAGTAGTTTTGCCCTTAACGCCCATTCGACCGAAGCTACTAATATTTGTGCGCGTACATAATAAGAAAGAAATAAAGAAGCATTTATTCCTTTTTGCAAGACACACAAATATAAGATAATATACACAATTTTATAGAAAATAAACAAGGTATAACAAAAAAAAACATAGACACGAAAAATAGATCATCAGCGTTGTGTGTCTTCGCAAAAGTGAAACGGTCGCTGGCTCAGCATTACGCTGAGGTGTTAGACACCTGCAGCACTGATTTTCAGCCAGAACCGTCTATGACTCACGAAACGATACACAGATAAAATATACTACATAATCCATATACTTTTACGTAAACAATGCAATACATAGATAAAACCCGACTTAGGTGTAACTAAAGAAATACATAAATTAATTAAATAGTTGACAATAAACAAAAAATAAAAAAGGAGGGAAAACTAAATTGTTCAAAAACAACAGGTTGGCATATTTTCGAGCAAGTGAGGTGAAAATACAATTGACACTATTGTCATTCACGTTGTCACGTTGTTGATTGATTGATTAATAACTTATTGGAACAAATACAACAAAAATAGGGTCATGATATCAAGTTCTGCGAACAATTTTTTACACGTCTGCCTCTGCTTAATACCTGCTAGGATTCGGATGGCCCTTTTCTGCAGAATCATAACGCGGCTAGATTCCGTGGAGTTTCCCCACAATAAGGTACCGTAGGAAAGCAGTGAGTGAAAATATGCGAAGCATATACCTGCTTTAGTGCGCTATCCGAAATTAATGGCTTTAATTTACGTAAAGCAAAAGCTGCACTGCCTAACCTACAGCATTGAGATTCCACGTGGCTCTTCCAGTTCATGTTTGAGTCCAGCGTGAAGCCCAAGAACTTGCATTGCTGGCGTAACGCGTAACGATATGGGGCGTGCCATCGAGGGTGGTGTCGCGATACCTCTACCAGAGAACGACATTATGTTAGACTTATTGAGGTTCATAATTAGTCCGTTCACCGAGAACCAGTGCAGCAGCTGCCCGCAAACCTTATTTATCTTCTCATTCAGCTGCTCATAATATAGTAGCACATACTACGACTGTGGTGTCATCCGCGAACAGAACAGTGAGACCTTCAGTAATAACGGATGGCAGGTCATTTATAAATGATTAGAAAAGTGTATTTCCAAGTGAAGATCCCTGAGGTATCCCTATTGTGACGTCACGCGGTACAGATCTCAACTTTTTCCCGCTGGCCATCACCACTTGGTCTGCCTACGATTTCCCAAAAACGACTTCAGCAATTTAGACACATTTTGTCGGATACCATACAATTTCAGTTTAGTCAGTAAAAGGTCGTGATTTATGACGTCGAACGCCTTGGATAGGTCACAGAATATGCCAGCAACTTTGAGCTTACTATCCAGACTCATGACGATGGAGTCAAATATCGGGTGTGCAGCATGTGTTGTTGACATATTACTTCTGTAGGCAAACTGTTTGTCGGTCAGTAAGTCATTCGTCTCTAGATGTTTCATAACATGTGATGATATAATACCCAATACCCAAGACCAAATAATACCCAAGACCAAATAATACCCAACCCAAGACCTTCTCCGTAGGAGGGAACTCTTCAACGGTTGGTCCGATTGACTTGAAATTTGGTTCACATATGTAGGACGGATGACAATGCAAGTACAGTTAACAGAAAGTACAGTCAGCAAAAAAGCTTGTATCTAAAATGAAATTTTTAGGTTAGGTTATTAGATTGAAGTTAAATGTGAAAATCTATGCTACAAGAAGATACCTAGATATTGATTTTTCATCAAGACGAAGATGAGCCACGGACGCGATCATGCATTCGGTATCGCTCTACCTCTGTAAAAAATCCAAGCGGCACCAGCGGGGGAGGGCGGGAATTCCCAAACCTGCATTGCACAGGTGCCGCGAAGAGGGCTCCCCATCCCGGGGTGGTCGTGGAGCGTCGCGGTGACACCGAGTGCTCCCGCAACGCCTCACATACGACCGAATAGGGAATCCGTGTGATCTTTAGTGGGTATGCCTGCCGTCACGGGAGAGCCCTACATACCCCCGATAACCCCGTACCGGGCGGATGCATAAGGCGCATTATCCAAACTATAAAAAAAATATTTTAAAAAGTTACACAAGGTTTTGTTCTCAATTTTGGTATTTTTTTTTTAATTGGTTTACCATTTTATTGTGCAAAAACTTATTCTGCTAGCTAGAATGGGACACATACTAACTATGAAAAATAATTAAATGTCTAAAACGCTTAAGAAAGTGCCATATTTGTTCGGACGTCTAAAAATTGCGCTCTGAGAATTGTTGCCTTATAGAAAGTTCGCCTTTGTACCTACAGCGTCATATAGTATGGAACATTAAAAGATGACCAAAAACTTCGACTCACCATACTATTTCTATGGTGTACCGAACTAACAAAAAGAAAAAACATAGGATGTATCAGGTGCTTCTCTTCCCGCGCAGATGGTAAAAGCCCATCGAGGGTATTTGCGAAAATAATAAGAATCATGTTAGCAACACATCACTATTTTGATTCCATTTTTTGCCATCTATAAGCCCACAATCTTGCTAATCGTGGCCTAGGTCTTGGCACCTCCACGGACCTGCTTAGGTGTCTAAGTGGGTGGAGAGGTGTACTCCAACGTGGCGCATCCCTGGGTGGTGGATAAGGGAACGCCTGCCTCACGGCAGGTAGGGGCCGGTAGGGGCCCGCAAGGGTCCCCGCGAACCAAACACCGAAGGATGGGGCCCACCTGTCGCAAGCTATGTGCCCGATTTGCGGCGGGTGCTTAGGCACCCTGAGTGCTACTCCCAGTATCCCTCTGGCCTCTAGGGGCATAGCAGAGGGTACTTGGGATGTGGCGGCGCTTGGGCGGGGCCTTCGGGCGTTGTGAGGGGCCTTCGGGCATTCCAGGTTCAGGGTGCGGGGAAGCTGATGGGGTTAGCTCTGCAGCTGCCCACTAAGTAGCCCCTCCCGCCGTGACCCCACACGGCCTGGAGGTGGCGAAAAGTGCGGCAGTATTGCACCTATCCCGGATGCGCCTCACGCCCTGAGAGAGGGGAAGGGGTACGAGATTCCGAAGGGGGTAGCTCCCTGGAGGAATGTCGTACCTCTTATGAGGGTTCGGGGTGAGGGGAAGCTGATGGGAGGCATACCCGGATGCGCCCTAAGCGCCAAGGAGGAAGCAACGGCGGCGGCGAGGCCGTCGTTGGGCACTATTTCTCGGGAGGACTTCGTAAGACGTTTCGGGGGGCGGACTCACGTTGACCTCGTTTCAACGTGCAACCGCTCCTTGCGCAGAAGAGGGGGGAAAAGGCGAACTCGGTGCTTGCACCGATCGCCCGATCCCTTGAGGCCAGCGGGAACGGTAACGGGGCATTACCTACCTGCATTGCACGGTCTTATTCTAACTCAACTCGGCCTGCAAGGCCAGCATTATGCTGAGATGGGACCATTTCGTGATATATGTCCTTATGTTTTTTACCTCTTTTTCTTGTCTTTATAACTATTATCTATGTCACGAATAAATGTTTTCTTTCTTCTTTATTGTCTAAGGGATGCGGGCCCAGCGTACGGGCCCTCCCCTTCTTGGCGCGGTCCTGGCGAAAGCCGGGGCCACCGGGGGGGCGTTTGTGGTTGAAACCCTAGTGGCATCCCACTGCGTCCCCATCACACCGGATTGAGGCAACGCCGGAGAGTTTTTAGTTCGGGTATACCCCTTCGGGGGGGAGTCCCACATAACCCTAGGCATGCTCGTGCCTAGGGCATCCATAAAGATTTCCTCCCCGTTAAAAAAAAAAAAAATGTCTTGGCACCTCAGGCTCTGTCTGCCCCGTGAGCGGGAGCGCGAGAACGACCCCCTCGCGCCCCCGCTCCGGTGCAGACGGACGGGGAGGAGAAGGCGGCAATTTGCTGCCCTCCCCTAGTGGAGCCGGCTGGCGGGGGATGGGGATCCCCCGCTAGCCTACAGAGGCCCACGAGTCTAGGGGTGGGACCAGGTACTCACGCCCCCCCCCCCCCCCCCCCGCTTGGTGCAGGAGCCCCGGCACATAGGCTGGACCCTCAAGCTCCCGCGGCGCCCCCCAAATGGCAGAGGGAATACCGGTGGGTTTTTAGTGGGTAGGTACGCCTCCCCCGCCTCCTTCCATTCGGGAGGGGGGCCGGGGAGAAGAGTTCCACATAACTTCCGCGCCGTCCCCACGACGCGGTCGTATGCGTAACGCATTTTTCCACCACAAAAACAAAGAAAAGGCTCTGTCTACCCCGTAAGGGAAAAAGACGTGATTTGAGTATGTGTATGTATGTATGTACCGAACTATTTGGCTGACTTGGATGCTACAAACTATATGACGCTGACTATACATCCATTAACTTATTCTGTGCCCTAGTGGAGCAAGTGCTCAAAACACTCGAATATCCGATTAACTTGTGCTAATTTTTCGCATTATTCATTATGCACCATGAATGCAGACAATGTCAGTTAGTTGTAATTAAACATATGCATTGTTCATATCCGCTGACATTTGCACCAGCCAGTAACGCATTCGTAATCCCTTCGAGCATGAAGCCTTACGGAGGCGACGTGCGCTCAATTTTTCTTTTCCATGAAACAGGGTGCCAACCACACCAAAAAGCCAAAAGATTCAATTGCGTTGTTAGCCTTTAGGCTCTTTAGAGCTAAACATGGAATATCACACCTCGCGTGTCAGTAATTTCACTGGTACTCTTCCTCACCGCCGGAAGACAGCAGCACAACTACTGCTGCTAGGCGGCAGGGTTAGAGAGAGATGGTGGTAACGATTCAGATGGACCCTGCACGAGATGTTGTGCCTGAACAGATCTTCATAAAGCTAAAACCAATTCGATTACGTCAGTGTTCAAACAAAAGAAACGCATCAAAATTGTTCCGTTCGTTTATATATATTTTTTTAAGATTATGGCCTGGATGCTAGTCCTTTAAGCCAGTACTTCATTTGGTTTCACTTCATTTTCACTTTAAGAGTTTGAACACGTCACATATTTATTTTTATTTTTATTATAGCGATAGAATACTTAACTTCAAATTTTGTTTATAGTACTTTTGATGTATTTATACAATGGAACGTAACTGTCAGTATTTTGAAGAATGTCAGTAAGGCGGCGGGAGACACCATTTTTAAACAGTTCACTTAATTCACTTGCAAGTAGCTACGAGTCTATCAAAAGCAAAAGCTTGGCACTGAAATATTAAATGCTCAATGTCTCCTTCCTACACTACACTACCATTCTGACAGTGAGGGCGTAGATCTATCTGTTCATTTAAGAGCTAAGATGCCACAGATAACGCATAGATACACGCGGCGTGTAACACGCCAAACTTTACCCGTTTTCGACGGGCTGAAGAAACGAAGCAACAGTTAGTATGTTCCACGCGGCAGTTTTTGCTGTGTGATTAAATGCTGTTTTACATTTTGTGAAGTAGCAAGAGTAGGCTTATTACCTAACTCGCTCGCAATCGCCATCGTGTTCATTTTGACAGTTCTTGTATGAATGTGACAGCTAGCTGATTCCGATGCCAACTGTCAGCCCATACATGAACTGTCAAAATGAACACGATACAGGGCCTCTATTCGGCGCTGACACGCCTAAGCTATTACCAACCATTTGCAGTGCCTAACGTTTAATTTGCTATTCGGGGTCGCCAAAATGTCAGTTTGCCGAACACAATCCGATGAGAACGCGATGAGTTCTTAGTAAGCTATTCGGGGCGCTTTGTCATTTTTGTTGGGGATTTTCAACAGCTGTCAAAGTGTGATAGAAAAAAGAAGAGTTCTGACCGCATATCCTATCAAATCTATAACGAGCTATCTACTTAATAATTATCTATTCAGTGCGATCACATCAAATTGATCAAAATTTAAGCCCAGGTGAGAAGTGACTGGTTACATGGACGAAGTAAGACACTGTTAATCGCCATACAAAACGCGAGCACGCCAACTTAGTAGGTACAAAAGTTCCCGATAGATGTCATGCCAATATAAGTATCAATCAACAATTAATTGTTGACTTACTGCTTACTACGCTTTTAACGGCTCGTGCAATTTGAGAGCGCCATTTATTACTAACTAACTGTTGATCGAGGTGCTTTTCAGTCATACCATAACTACTACCACTCCTAGCGCAATAAGACTCAATTTACGAGCGACTGTATTGAAAATAATATTATATATTTCATTGTCATCTGTAATATTAATACGTGCGTAAATATAAGGATAGGTTTAATCCCTGTAGCCATGCCAGTGACCTGCGGTTATCATCTTAGAGTTTCCCCGCGCTGCGGTCGCGAGATCGAGGTCACGCAGCGCATGCGCATACTCATCACATTTCCCCGATCGATGTACACCACAACGACACAGCCAGCGAACGACGAATGTAGCGCGGGTGGAGGATTTGATACCATTGACTTGTAGGATAAGCATAGTTTATAACTTTATCTGGAAGTGTGGTTAAGTTTTTCATAAAAAAATATTACTACAGTAAATAGGAACCCTGCCGGCCCTTCCAACGACTTCGTCCCTCAAAACTGGCAAGAAAATACATGGAGAATAAGTAAATAACATTAAAAATAATAGTACAGGAAGATCAGCATTTGATTAGATTAAAACATTACTAAAAATAGAAATAAAAAACTGTTCAGTCGTTCAGACTCTTATCTCGGTGACCGATGCAATGGTCAGCTCTAGTATCTGGAAATAACGAAATAGATCAAGTTACTTCGTAGAATAGGCGTGTTATGGACATAGCAGGATGATGGGCACATGTATATGGGATCACAATCTGTGATCTATGAAGAAAACTAACACAAAACAACTAACAACATCAACAACAAAAAAAATAACTATAGGAACATTTTATATTTTTGTGAAATAGAGTTCTTTAACTTTTTATATCGCTTTTGAAAAATCAGTGGCTGGTGTACATGTAGGTTCTTTGTGTAAACGCTCCACTGCTCGACCTTATATTCCTGTAATTGACACTCTGCTTGTCCCAAAACACCCAAAACACCAGACTAGACCAGACCAGATATACTTAAAGGAGACTTAAAAAAAAACAACTTTCTATCTGTAAGCTATTAAGCTCTTCCTGTGTTCCCAACCTTAAGCTGAAAGTCAAAATCAAGTCATTGAGACTATACCTAGCAGTTTAAGTTGCGTTTAATAAATAATTCTAAATACGGACTGGTTTTTGGTGATAAGTAGTGTTCCCCTATCCCTAGTAAAAGAATTTGACAGTCAGGTTGCGGTTGATTGTAAAGTAAGTAAGTACTTAGCACGTAGCACGCTTTGGATATCATACGGCAGCGGACATATAAGCAAACGTTCTTGGACATATAAGTAGATTTGCTTACATTGACATCGGGTGGTGTGGAGAGTGCGAAGAGAACAGCGTGAGCGATATCAGCGGGTTTTAGCGCGGGGCTCTTGCCTGGGTCCTTGTCCAAGGCATTCAACATCGAGGACGACAGCTTAGAGCACACTGTGCCCGGGGATATGCTCTGGAAACACGCATATTTTATTAAAGCAATGTTCCTGGTATTTTAGTCAATGTTGCTTCTTTATGGTTCCAGAGGTGTCACAGGACAGCTCGTTTTAAATTATCTAGGTTGGCGAGAAAACAAGGAGCAGATGGCTGCGAGGACTTTCTGACAGAAATGTGACCAGTTCATTAAATAACAACGAGATTTATAATACAGATTTTAAATAGATAGTAATAATACATACATACATACATACATACATACATACATACATACATACCGTCACGCCTCTTTCCCACAGGGGTAGGCAGAGACTACTTTATTCCACTTGCTACGATCCTGACATATTTCTTTCGCTTCATCCACAGTCATCAATCTCTTCATACATGCTCGTCGGTTTCGGGTACTCCTGACCTGACCTTTTTCCAAAACGTCTCCTATTTGGTCTCGGAACGTCCGTCTAGGTCTTCCCCTCCCAACGCAACCATTCGCACTCCCCATATAGATCTGTTTAGTTAGTCTACTTTCATCCATCCGCTCTACATGCCCAAACCAACTAAGCATACTTTTTTCTATCCTAGTCACTATATCCTCTTTCACACCAGCACGTTCCCTTATCAGACTGTTCCTTATTCTATCTTTCAGTGATACACCTTCCATACTTCTTAACGCTCTCATTTCTACTGCATTTATTCTGCTTTCGTGCTTCTTTTGCCATACCCAAGTCTCGCTACCGTACATTAATGTTGGAACAAGCACCCCTCTGTGAACAGCCAGACGCGCCTTCTTCGACACCTTCTCACTGCTCACAAAGGCGCGCAGCGCCCCATTTACCATGTTTCCTGCATTCACTCTTCTTTCAATATCACTTTCACACTTCCCATCTTTCGTAAACGCCGAACCCAGATATACAAACTCTTTTACCTGTTCGACTTTCTTACCCGCAATCACAATCTCACATTCAGTCATACTATCGTCTTTTTCAAACACCATAACTTTCGTCTTGCTTACATTAACATTCATACCTTTCGTTTCCAATGCACCACATAAAATGTTAGTCATCATCTGCAACTCCTCCTCCGACGATGCCAACAACACTTGGTCGTCGGCGTATAGGAGGCATTTGATGGTTAACCCACTCATTCTTAGTCCACAGTCATTCCCTTTCAAATCACTCAGGCATGTATCCATGAATAGGTTGAACAGCCACGGTGACGCAACACATCCTTGTCTAACACCTTTCTCAATGCTAAACCATTCAGTGTACGCCCCGTTTATCCTCACACAAGCACTAGAATCCTCATAGAGAGATTTTAGTGCTCGTATCAGATTACTGTTCACCCCATGCATAGATAATGCTGACCACAACTCATTCCTCATCACTCTGTCATAAGCCTTCTCCAAGTCCACGAATAAACAGTATATTTTCTGGCCCTTGGCCATATACTTTTCGGTTATACACCGCAAGGAGAAGACTTGATCCGTGCATCCCATTCCCTTTCTAAAACCCGCTTGTACATCCCATATTTTCTCATCGGTCTCTTTCATAACTCTTTCAATCAGTACCTTTGCATACAGTTTGCCGACGACGCTGAGAAGGCTTATTCCGCGGTAGTTTTTGCAGTCCAGTTGTGACCCCTTTCCTTTGTACAGCGGCACAATCACGGCCTTGCACCAATCCTCCGGTACCCGACCGTTCGTCCAACACAAGTTGAAAAGGTGGCACAACTGACTGGCTACCACGCCTTCACCGGCTCTCAGCATTTCGACCGACACTCTATCATATCCCGCAGACTTTCCTAACTTCATTCTTTTCATGGCGTTCACAATTTCATCCATGCCTATCTCGTTTTCCTGACTACTTTCATTCATCTCTCCGGCATGAGCCGGTACGTGCACTGATTCTTCTGCTCTTTCAAACAAGCTTTCAAAATATTCCTTCCATCTTTTTAACACACATTCTTCTCCTTTTATAACACTTCCATCAAGGCTTCTGATTTTACTCAGCTCCGAGGCAGTGTTTTTGCCCCGGGCTGTCTTTATAGACTTCCAGAACATTTTAATATTTGTCCGGAAGTCATCAGAAAGTCTCCTATCAAAATTATCTTTACGTTCTTCCCTCTTTCTGTCACAAGTCTGTTTTACTAATCCTTTCACTCTTTTGTATTCATCTTTCGCTTTACATACATCTTCATCCGTCACCTTTTGCATTCTTTGATTAGCTTTTTTCGCTAACCAATCCCACCATGCCTTCTTCTTTTCTCGTACCACCTGTTGTACTTCACCATCCATCCATACGTTCCTTTTCTTTCTCCCTTTTCCCCTTTTGCACACCCCACACACCGCAGTAGCAACATTCACAACTCCTTCCTTAAATGCCGTCCACACCTTTTCTATCTCACATACTTCATCTAAGTCGCGAAGTCGATCCTTTAACACATCCTGGTACTTTTCTCTTACATTCTCGTCTTGCAGATTCTCCACTTTTATTCGCTCAAGGACACTAGTGGTTTCTTTGACCCGGTGCCGCCATCGTTTAAACAGACCACTAATACGGCATATCACCAGGTGGTGGTCTGTGTGGATGCCGACTCCGCGGTATGCACGAGTGTCCCTAACTTTATTTCTCAATCTTTCATCCACTCAATAATAATAGTAATAATAATAATATCTTGGGACAATTGACACCAATTGACCTAGCCCCAAACTAAGCAAAGCTTGTAATATGGGCACTAGACAACGGATAAACATACGTATATAAATAAATACATACTTAAATACATATTAAACATCCAAGACTCGAGAACAAACATTCGTATTTTCATACAAATATCTGCCCCGACCGGGGATCGAACCCGGAACCTCAAGCTTCATAGTCAAGTTCTCTAACCACTGGGCCATCCGGTCGTCAGATAGGTAGGTCGTCATCAGATAGGTACTTAAAATTCCCAAAGGCTCAACAAGCCATCCTCTGTCAGGAAGCCTATATTGTACACACTTTCGAGTTTGCTGAAGTCTTACCGTAACTTTGATCTTGCTCTTGAAGCACGCGAGCTCCTGGTTGAGGGCCGCAGAGAAGGCCGTGACGGCGTACTTGCTGGTCGAATACACGTTCATCTCTGCATTGAACGGAACATAGTGCCCCGCCAGACTGTAACAATACACATAAATAATGCACTTTTAATTACTTTTACACTTTTCGTACAATCAGTACCCATGTTGCGGATCCATGAAAAGTTTCAAAAATTCAGGTTCAGGAAAGGTCATTCAAGAAAGTTAACATAGAAAAATCTCATATAATCCTCAAACTTTCCTATTCAATGTGGAAGTGCTCCATTTTTTTAAAACTTTCCGCTATTGACACATCTTGACTTATGGACCGACTGAAGATTCGGTTACCAAATATGTCAGCCATTCATCAAGAGATCGCCCACACATGGGCCACAAATCATAATGGAAATATCTAACTATCGCATTTAAAGTTTATCCGAGATAAGATACCTAGATCTACTATACGCCCCCGAAAACCTCTATAGAAAACTGCATCTTTATACCAAATTCATTCCTGCATAGTGACTATAGGTTTTAGAAAATAATTTGGACTATTTCGAATTTCTTAAAGGAGCACCTGTTGATGTTAATAATGTGTCCATCGATGGCGTGCCGCTTCATGCAGGCGACCGCGTGCTTGGCGCACATCACCACCGCCTTCGTGTTCACATCCAGGGTCTGGCTCAATGCTTCCTCGCCCAGGGTGTTCAAGCCGACGTCTACAACACAAACAGTAATATGTTCCGATATTATGTAAAAACATTAGCACCCATATCGGTTGGCAGACTTCGAGAAGATCTGTAATAAATTACGATTTTCAGCATTTTTTCCATTGCCGAGCAACTATTCAAAAACGATTGTTTGAGGTGCGAATCACATTAGAAATGGCCATAATCAATGTTATACATGACTTATGAAGCTTGTTTACTTGTTAACTTTGTGCTGGAATATTTTCTTATAATAAAAAGTAAAATCCCGAGTAAAAAATAATTGAAACTACAAAACGTTACATGAGTAACCCATGTTCTAACTTGCGCTGTCAAAAATTTACAGTTGTGAAGGAAGTAAGCCTGCGCTTAAATTTCCACTCTTAAGAGTCACAGTCTTAGTTGAATAAGTAAAAGATCGCATTTTGAGCGGATAGTCTCAAACGTTGCAAAGTCTTAGTTCGTTCCAAGCAAATGCTCACCAGTGATCTGACCAGGGAACAGCACCCCAGCCGAGCTGATGAGCACGTGCACGCCGCCGTGGTGCTGGTCCAGCCAGCGGAAGGTGGCGCTCAGCTGGCTCAGGTCGGCCACGTCGCACCGACGCACCGTCACGCCGCTCGTGCATTTCAGCTTATTCAAAGCCTGCCAGGAAATATTGATAAGCTCGAGTAGACAGCCAAGTAAGAAAACCAGCCCAGTTTCAAGCCGTTAGTAAGTACTTCCGGAGCGTGAGTTCGGTTTTCCTGATGACGAAATACCTAAATTATTATTACGTAGGTTGGAAAGTAAATAGGTGGTAAAGTATAATAAAACTCGCTATACAAAATGAAAATTCTAACCGTAATAAACTTTTAATGAGAAAATGCTACAGCATGTAATAGGCTGCGGAACAAACAAGAGAGAGCGGAAACAATAATCACTTGCAATTTAACCGCATAAAAGCGCTAACACGGCATTTATGGGCCGGGCCTTATCTTTATTAGTACATGCATTATATTGGCGTATAATACAAAATAACCTTTTATCGCGATCTATTGCGGTCAGCCACAGCCACAGAGGCACGACGGGAGGCCGCTGCAATCAATTTGCATCGCCCCGTCGTAGTGTGCTTTCTCTACGGTTCAATCATTTTCTCTTTCAAAGCCGATAAGTAATAATAGACGAAACTATCTGACTCTTAGCTTATTTACGGTAAAGGTTTTATTACTCCGAAATCATAAAGACATCAATTATTTTTTGAATAACCGATCATTTTAAATTGAATCCAATTACTAGTTCTTTCATGGGCAATAATTAGTTTCTTTATTGTTTATTTATTATTTTTTTATCATATTTCTCGTAATTTTTTATGAATTAGGTTAGGACAATATAGTAAATTTAATTGACGCTCCTCTATAATACGTCACATACATCACGTACCTACATCGCCACCCATCACGCATCACGCTCACGATTTGGTGAAAATCGTAGCTAGCACAATCGGTCGGTACCTGTATAGAATGAGAATAGAATCCTGGGGGTAGCCCTATCACTAGCCATGCTACGCAGTGACGTCGTGATACACCACTGAGTGGGAGCTCACCTCAGCGATGGCGGTTTCCTCCTGGTAGTCGAGCGCCACAACGTGCATGCCCGCGGCGGCCAGCGCGGCGGCGACGCCCGCGCCGATGCCGGACGCAGCGCCCGTCACCACCGCCGTCTTGCCCGCCCATCGGTCCATGCCACGCAGTGACGTCATCTTATCAAATGGTACTTACATTATAGCAGAGGCCGGCAAGTAGTCGATTGCCGGACGGGTATATGTTAAAAGGTCGAGCACAAGCGAGGCCTTTTATTATACGAATCAAGCAATGGCATTTCGGACCGATGTTTATTTATAGACTGTACCTGCTCATAAATGCTTTTCTCAAACATTGTGAAGAAATTTAAAAAATATTTGAGTAAAGCGGCCCGTATTTTCCATTTGTTAACCCCCGACGCAGAAAGAGGGGTGTTGTAAGTTTGCGTCGATGTCTGTGTGTGCGTGTATCTGTCTGTGGCATCGTAGCTCTCAAGCGGATGGACCGATTTCAATGCGGTTTTTTTCATCGAAAGCCAGTCCTTCCAGTCAGTCCGTCCAAAGTTCAAGCTAACACAACTGGCGAGCAGCACCGTCTGTATTATTACACGAACCAGTTGGAGCCACTTTTGGCCTCCTCATAGCTCATTATATCATAGTCTTCGCAAGTTCTAAGCTGTAAGTTCTCTTTCCATGACTGGTTTAGTAGGTACATACTTAATAATAATTCGTATAGGTAGGTATATATCACAGCAACGTGATTTATGTAAAGGTAGGTCAGTTACAGTAATAGTAAATAAGTAGGTCACAAAATCATTACAGATATCTCATATGCACACTTTTCTAAAAATAATATTTTAATTGGTTTTTTATAAACACGACTCAATCCGAATCATACTACAGTAACTTACTCTAATAGTTATCCTTAAAAATATAAAAAAACATTTTCTACTCGCCTTTTTCCGAATTGCAACGAGTAAGCAGCTACAGCAGCACAGCTCGCTCACTAATGTGTAATGAAATGATGTTCACTGCGATTATTCGCAATAAATATACACGTAGGTATGGCGCGTAATTTATTAATGTTTACTTATTGCTTATTGTATTTACCCAAAGCATAAATTTAATTTGCAAGCTTTGACGCTATAAAACATGATTAAACTTTTTTACTAAGGGATGGGACAGAGTTTAGTATTTTATACGGCTGTTTAAGTACATTAATTTGTTGGTACCTATTAATTTAGTATTCATTATGAACAATCACACGAGCCAAGTTGTCACCTCTATTTGTATAAATAGATTTGACCTATTTATACACCATGCATACTGAAACAAATATATATATTTGCTTTGCTGTTTGTTTCGCGGTAGTTTAGTAATGTTCGGTGATCAAAACATTTTGTATTGGAAATAGTCCTAACGTAAATTATTGACTTTATTTTCACTTTTGATGTATATTTTTTATGTAATAACGAAGACTAACAAGCGAGAAGATGGTCTGATAGTAATTATTATTATATACCTACCCGAAAAAAAATCATAAATAAAAAGTTAATGTTACTCATTGCGTCAGATACCTACTCCTAAACATGGGAAAAGCAGGAGTTAAATTTAAGGATAAACAACAATTTAAGGATAAAATAAAATAATTTATTGCTTGGATCCAGGGGTGTGCCACAATCACAACGCATATTATTGTTAACAATTGTATTTATTAACCTATGTATTTTGAGTACTAATCTAATTTATATCAGAATATTAAAATATCAATTAATTAATTTGATGATCAAACTCGAACTTCCGCAAGAGTGGGAGGCTGTCACTTTGACAAGTGAAACAGCCACACCGACTCTTTTTACAGGCAGTTCGCTTTTGATCGTCATCCAGTGAAGTGGTGTATTCCTGACGTATCTTTGTAAGTGTTGGTAATCCTAATAAAAGTAAGTACCAACTTTATCCTTGTTTTCTTGAGCGCTTAATTTCTGCTTTCGCTAACCATATCAAGACTTCCCTTGTCAACCGAATCAAGATATTTGAATTTGAATCGTAACGGTCAAATAAGGAAACTACGATAACTTATCGATTTTAAATGTTCGGTTGAAAAGGTGCAAGATTGTTTAACATTTCAGAAGTGGGATTGAATCGGAATATTCAGTAATTGTGTAAAAGACGATCATTTTTCCTTATTTTCACTTTTCTATTTTTTTATTTTTTTTTATTTTTTTTCTCTTTACTCTCTTGTTTATTTTTCTTTCGTTTCTCACTCTTAAACTGTGGCCAGTGCAGATGAGCGAATATAATTAGCTCGTTTAATGAATAACTACTTAAATATTGCTAATGTTATTACTATTTTCTACCCTACCCTCCGTCACTTTATTAACGTTGCCCGCTACTACGAGCAGTAAACTGTGCGATTAATGTGGATTTCAGTGGAAACTGGTACAATGTCTCCGGGATTGTACTCTCCTTCACGCCCTACTAACACGGGGCGTCAGTCTCGGAGCCGTGAGAGGCGTTCAGCGGGTCGCCGACCGTCGAAGCGACGCCGGTCACGCAGCCGATCGAGCCGCCGGTCCCGGAGCCAGCAGAACCGCTGCTCACGCAGCCGGTCTCGGAGCCGGCCAAGCTGCCGGTCACGCATTCTACCGAGTCGCCGGTTACGTAGCCGGCTGAGTCGTCGGTCACCCAGCAGGCCGAGTCGCCGCCCTCGTAGCCGGCCACGCAGCCGGTCGTGCAGCCGGGCGAGCCGCCGCTCACGCAGCCGGTCACGCGACCGCCTGAGTCGCCGGGTACGCAGCCGGGCGAGCCACCGGTCACGTAGCCGAACGACCCACCAGCCGGGCAGCACTGCACCGCCGCTCGTGAGTGCACCAACGGAAGTTAATCGTGAGTCTGTTCCAGTTCCTAATGAGGATGGTTTAACCCTCTTACTTAATGCTTTAAAGTCGATAGGGCGCAATGATTCTTTAGATAAGTTAGGTAATATGCATAACACGGTCCCCGAGTTTGACCCCGCTAGAAAGGAGCAGACTATGTCCATGTGGCTCCACAAAGTCAACGAATGTGCTTCCATATACGGCTGGACTGAAAAACAATTGGTTCACTATTCACTGCCGAAGCTACGAGGAGTAGCACAGAGGTGGTACGAAGGTTTATCGTCTGTTCTCTATACATGGGAAGAGTGGCAAGCCAAGTTACTAGCTGCTTTTCCATCGAAAGAGAATTACGGGCAAATGCTTAGTGATATGGTCGCTAAACGAGCCCGTTTCGGAGATTCACTCGAAGAATACTATTACGACAAAGTAGCTTTAATAAATAAGGTTACCGGACCCATAACTGGGAAGCTGTTTGTTGAATGCATTTTACACGGTATCGATGACCGTTCCGTTAGGTTGGGCGCTGAAGCAGCGCAGTTTGACGACCCTGACAAATTGTTGGCATACCTACGAAATACGAGAAATATTAAACCGGCTAGTGATCGCAAGGTAGTGAAAAATAGCAATGTCGGAAAACCCCAAGAAAATATAAGTAGGCAGGGCAGGCCGCGTTGCTTTAACTGTAAACAAGAAGGTCACGTTTCTTCACAGTGTACCTTACCTATAAAGAAATGCACTAAATGTTCCAAGTTGGGACATGATGCTGAACAGTGTTATTCTAAACTACCGTCAAATTTTGAAAAAACTGTTCAATGTTGTGTTGCGGATGAAAATCGTTTCGGCGCGAAATACTTGAAAGTCGTAGAGGTTGACGGTGTATCTTTTAACGCGTTCATTGATTTTGGTAGCCAATGTTGTATGATAAAGTCCTCAGAATTTGAAAATATCAGCAAACAACTTCTTACAGACTCGCTCCCGTTGCTTAGGGGTTTTGGCAATTCCATTGTTCAGGTACTAGGTAGATGTAGGTGTAATATCGTTATAGATAATGTAGGAGCTGAAGTAGACTTGTATGTAGTTCCTGACTATGCAATGGACGTGCCTCTTATGATAGGTCAGTCTTTCACAGAACAACCTCACGTGATAGTTTATAAGACTAGTGAACAGTTACTCATGTTACAAAATGTTGCTGAAGATCTTAGCAGTCATAAGATAAAGTTGTTCTGTAAAAATGACGTGTCCGTTAATGGAACGACCGCTGTCGAAGTTTACGCCGATCCGCCTTTTAACGGGGAAGTATACATAGAAGGTGGTTTGCGTCTAATCGCTGACGTTAGATTCTCTGTATATTCTGGCTTGTTTAGTATTGGTCAAGGTGGAGTAGGGCAACTGGTAGTGAGTATCCCTGATGGTCGGAGTATTACATTAAAAAAGGGCCTTTTGATGGCTCGTGGTCGCGTTGCTAGTGAAGATAGTGAGCTTTCGTGTTCGTTTACGAAGCAGGTTGCAACTGTTGCTGAACACTTAGTAGCTCCCATAAATGCAAAAGATATCAGGGTTGGCGAACACGTCACTCAATTGGAGAAGGAGAAGATTGTAGCATTACTGAACAAGTACAGAGAGTGTTTTGCGTTCAACCTGTCTGAGCTAGGTACTACAACAGTTGGGGAAATGACAATAACCTTAAACGATAGTGAACCTGTCGTATATCGACCGTACAGGCTAGCCATTCATGAAAAGGGGATAGTCCGAGACATGATCACTGAGTTGTTAGAGAACGAAATTATCCGTCCCTCTACTTCACCCTACGCTAGTCCCATCGTACTAGTGCGTAAAAAGACCGGCGAATACCGTCTGTGTATCGATTTCCGAGCATTGAACAAGCTCACGGTAAAAGAAAACTATCCAATGCCGTTAATCGACGACCAGCTCGATACACTTTCCGGTCATCAGTACTATACTACCCTTGACTTAGCGTCTGGGTATTATCAAGTACCCATTCGCGAGAGTGATAAACACAAAACGGCGTTTGTAACGCCAGACGGTCACTTTGAGTTTAATCGGATGCCGTTTGGTCTTGCGAACGCTCCAGCAACCTTCCAGCGTATAATGAACCAAGTATTAGGGTCGACCCGGCATAAAGAAGCTCTAGCTTATTTAGATGATGTAATAATACCCGCCAAGGACTTTTCAGAAGGCATGACACGGTTAGAAAACACGTTGCAGTTATTCTCTAATGCAGGCTTGACACTTAAGTTATCGAAATGTCTATTTTTCGGACATTCTGTTGACTATTTGGGATTTGAAGTGTCTAAAGATGGTATTAGACCCGGTTCGCGGAAAATAGAGGCTGTTGAGAAATTTCCGATCCCGGAGAGTCAACATAATGTCCGACAATTCTTGGGATTAGCTAGCTTCTTTCGAAGATTTGTGCCTGGGTTCTCTATTATAGCTAAACCTCTAACACATCTTTTGAAGAAAGATGTATCCTGGTCATGGGGTGAGGAACAACAGACAGCGTTCTCAACCCTTAAGCAGAAGCTAGTCGAAAAACCCACTTTAGCTCTGTACGATCCGTTGGCTGAAACCGAAGTACACACGGATGCGTGCAAACTAGGACTAGGTGCGATTTTGCTACAACGCGATGCAAGCAATGTGCTTAAACCTGTGGCTTTTTATAGTAGGCAGACATCACCAGAGGAGCAGAACTACTCCTCCTACGATCTGGAGACACTCGCAGTCGTATCAGCTCTCCGTAAATTCCGAGTTTACTTAGTTGGTATCCCGTTTAAGGTGGTGACGGATTGCAACTCTTTACGCGCCACATTCCAAAAGAGAGATATGATTCCGCGTGTGGCCAGATGGTGGGAGCAAATGCAAGAATTTAACTTGAACATTGACTACAGGCCGGGCACGGCTATGGCACATGTCGATGCCCTTAGCCGCAACCCTATACCTAGATCTCATGCATCAATGTTTGACATTTTGGCAGTTACCGAATCCGCTGGTTCTGACTGGATAGTCACTGTCCAAGGTGCAGATTCAGAGATTCAGAGGATCATCAATATCCTCAAAGATCCCAATTTCGAGAACATTTTGGATGTCAAAAATAATTACAAAATTAAAGGGGGATAAACTGTTTAGGATAACGTCACAGGGAGATAGATGGGTTGTGCCAAAAGGTGTTCGTTGGCAGGTCGTCAAACAAAACCACGATGACATAGGTCACTTCTCCGTTGATAAAACACTAGAAAAAATCATGGCCGCTTACTGGTTCCCCAAAATGCGAACTTTTGTTAAGAAATATGTAGGATCTTGTTTAGAATGTACCTACTCCAAAGCAAAGGGGGGTAAGCGACCAGGATTTTTGCATCCCATTGAGAAAGTAGACAATCCTTTCGACACGATACATGTGGACCACGTTGGTCCTTTTGTCCGCAGCAAAAGGGGCAACATGCATATATTGGTCATTGTAGATGCATTTTCTCGGTATATCTTTTTAAAACCAGTTAAGGGTACGAAGTCCCGTAATTCTATTAGGGTCCTTTCGGAATATTTTGGTATTTTTGGAGTACCAAGGAGATTAATCTCTGATCGCGGGACCTCGTTTACTAGCGCGTGTTTTAAACGTTTCATGCATGATAAGGGTATCAAACATGTCCTCAATGCAGTTGCCATCACACCTAGAGCTAACGGGCAGGTGGAGAAATATAATAAAGTGATAGTTGATGCCCTTACTGCTAAGTCTGTCGGCTCGCCAGATAACATGTGGGACGAGCACCTGCCTGATGTGCAATGGGGTATGAATAATACCCTTAACAAAGGCATTAATCGAACTCCTTCTGAGGTATTATTCGGTGTAAGACCCGCAGGGACGAGTGATAGCAGGTTGCTATCCGAAATAGCTGACGATGTTGTGGACCAGACTAAAAATGACAGGATCGAAATAAGGGAGCAACTTAACTCTCATGTGAAGGCATACCAACAGTATCACAAGAAAATGTACGACAAAAAGCGTTGTCAGCCGATAAAATTCGAAGTAGGTGATCTGGTAAGGATAGAGAGACAGGTACCGGCCTCAGGTCAGAGTAAGAAGCTTGTGCCGCGGTTTCAGGGACCTTATAAGATCACTGCTATTTTAGACCATGACCGTTTTCAAGTGGAAGACACTCCGTTAACTAGAAAGAATGGTCGTCGATTCTCTACGGTTGTAGCAATAGATAAGATTGCCCCTTGGCTTAGTTTTAATAGACCTCACGCGCATGACGTGATCTCGTCAAGCGGCAATAGTGACGTTAGTGACGAAGAATAAAGTAATAATTTATTTAATTTTGCAGACGTTCAGGGAGCAGTGGCACCTGTTGTTAGTTTCATGCGCATTACGACATTCAGGACGTAGTGGGGCCTGTTGTTGTCATTTATACACATTACGACATTCAGGACGTAGTGGGGCCTGTTGTCCTTCATAAATATTACGACATTCAGGACGTAGTGGGGCCTGTTGTCATTCATAAATATTACAACATTCAGGACGTAGTGGGGCCTGTTGTTGTTCATAAATAGTACGACATTCAGGACGTAGTGGGGCCTGTTGTCATTAGTGTTAAGTAATAACTTTCTATGTTCGTTAATTCCAATCATGACATATTCCACAAATAAAGTAAATGAGTTTAAATAAAACAAACATAATTATGTGTAGTAAGATGTTCCTGTAAAAACTAATGTTTAATTTGCACCTACTGTACTTAAGAATAAAATATTGATTATATTATAAGTACCTACCTGTTACTAGAATAATTTATTTTGAAAGTATTTTTTTTTTTGGTTTCTTTGTAAATCACAACACATGATCTTGTCCTTATTAAATATATTTAAGTAGTAGCAATGTAATTCTCACTAACTCTGATAGTACGAGGTCGTACTCTTCAATTCGGATGGCCGACTGTTAACAATTGTATTTATTAACCTATGTATTTTGAGTACTAATCTAATTTATATCAGAATATTAAAATATCAATTAATTAATTTGATGATCAAACTCGAACTTCCGCAAGAGTGGGAGGCTGTCACTTTGACAAGTGAAACAGCCACACCGACTCTTTTTACAGGCAGTTCGCTTTTGATCGTCATCCAGTGAAGTGGTGTATTCCTGACGTATCTTTGTAAGTGTTGGTAATCCTAATAAAAGTAAGTACCAACTTTATCCTTGTTTTCTTGAGCGCTTAATTTCTGCTTTCGCTAACCATATCAAGACTTCCCTTGTCAACCGAATCAAGATATTTGAATTTGAATCGTAACGGTCAAATAAGGAAACTACGATAACTTATCGATTTTAAATGTTCGGTTGAAAAGGTGCAAGATTGTTTAACATTATGTTAGGGGCGTTTCCTTAGATGCGCAGCGGAGTAGAGACTCGTAATATCAATCGAGCACTTTAAGTCTCATATTCAAAATTAACAAGACGAGCCGTGTGGTTTGTGAATTTTAAGTAAATAGGTAATCTTATCGATTGATCGATTCTAATTCCTCATTGCTACCTAGGTAGGTGCACTCATAGTGTACAGGCCGTGGCCCATGCCAACGGAGCATTCGGTGGGGCGGTGTTTTGCGGCAAAGGTCTCTGTGCAGGACGCTTACATACATTTGCTTGTGTGTAATATTAACGCCGCATGCCCCGCCCCGCTGCACGCTCCACTCGGGCGTCCACTCAGGGTGTAAACTTAGTCTGTGATGACCCTTTTCTTTAATTTTTCACACTGTTCATGCCATTAGTCATGGCAATTTTATGAGAATTTCACATCGGCGTGAATTGTAAAAAAGAAGACAGAGTCCGATATACTCGTGCGAATGAATGAATGAACCAATCAGCCTTTTTGTATTAAATGTTAATTAAAGCACTAACTTCGTCGGCTAGTTGTTGACTTCTTGGGTAGATACTAAGTAATATTTTTTACCGAAATTAACAAAATACCGCCCTGCAATTCCTTTGGCTTAGAACCCTTTCGCAATGAGGACTATCGTTTCTTTGCTCACCAGTTAGTTAATAGCTGTCAAATGCGACTTTATAAGATCGGCGCCGAAACAAAGTTTTAAATCTTGAATCGCATCAATTTATTAATCATAAATAACTATCATCATACCTATCGAGTAGCTATGCCGCAATGTTATGCAGTTCCGTTTTGTTAAGAGAAAAAAAATGCGCTTTCCTTCGCGTTCATTTCACGAAGGAGATCACGTTTCAACAGGTAAATGAAAGAAATTATAATTTACTAGCGACCCGCCCCGGCTTCGCTCGGTATATTATGCATGTATTATACATATAAACCTTCCTCTTGAATCACTCTATCTATTAAAAAAACTGCATGAAAATCCGTTGTGTAGTTTTGAAGATCTAATCATACATCGGGACATGAGGACAGAAAAAGCGACTTTATTTTATACTATGTAGTGATGTCACGAAACCCGCCAAACCAGTGAAAAGTGAATGTTATTGGACCTCCCGCGCCACTAGCGCCTCTAGTGGCAATTTCACACGCGATTGGCAGGCCGCCGTCACTCAAACTCGACTGATATGTCACTTTATTGCGATAGGGTTCTAGAGTGGTACGTGAATACATTTCTCTTAACTCAGATTTTCGCAGTTTATGTGACACGAAATAATGTTCCAAACTTAACTACTAATTGTTGATCGAGGTGCTTTTCAGTCATACCATAGCTACTACCACTCCCACAGGATGCATGAGTTAAACAAATACTTATCTATAATACCTTAAGTCGACTGCTAGTAAACTAATTTATAAAGTGTATTGTTAGCGTTGATTTGATTACACAGAAAATATTTACTTAGTTGTATCTAACAATAACAGTAGCTATTTACGATGACTGAAAATATTTACACAAATGACATAATAATAACATGATGAGACTAGAAATATACATATCATGTAGGTTTACATTTTTATATAGTATAACATCTCTTATCTAAGTGCATGATATGTCACCATGCAGAAGCCGTGGTAGCGTAGTGGTTTGACCTGTGGCCTCTAAAGCAGGGGTCGTGTGTTCGAATGAAAATGAATAATTTGTCGAAATTAAATATTTATTTATCATCTTTAACCTAAAATAGCTTAATATTTACGAAAATATTCCTTGTTCCTGTACCTACATAGCTACATTATGAGCTTAATGCGGTGCAATAAGACTCAATTTACAAGCAACTGTGTTGAAAATCTTATATATAAAATTTCCATGTCACAATGTTAGTTACCGTACTCCTCCGAAACGGCTTTACCGATTCTTACCAAATTTTATATGCGTATTCAGTAGGTCTGAGAATCGGCTACTATCTATTTTTCATATTGAAATTTAGAAGAAAAAAAAACGGGAGCGAAGCCGCGGGCAACAGCTAGTAATACTATATATTTCATTGTCATCTGTAATATTAATAGGTACGTGCGTAAATATAAGGATAGGTTTAATCCCTGTAGCCATGCCAGTGACCTGCGGTTATCATCTTAGTTTCCCCGCGCTGCGGTCGCGAGACCGAGGTCACGCAGCGCATGCGCATACTCACATCACATTGCCCCGATCGATGTACACCACAACGACACAGCCAGCGAACGACGAATGTAGCGCGGGTGGAGGATTTGATACCATTGACTTGTAGGATAAGCATAGTTTATAACTTTACCTGGAAGTGTGGTTAAGTTTTTCATAAAAAAATATTACTACAGTAAATAGGAACCCTGCCGGGCCCTTCCAACGACTTCGTGCCTCAAAACTGGCAAGAAAATACATGGAAAATAAGTAAATAACATTAAAAATAATAGTACAGGAAGATCGGAATTTTATTAGAATAAAACATTACTAAAAACAGAAATAAAAAAAATATGTTCAGTCGTTCAGACTCTTATCTTGGTGACCGGTGCAATGGTCAGCTCTAGTATCTGGAAATAACAAAATAATTCAAATTACTTCGTAGAATAGGCGTGTTATGGACATAGCAGGATGATGGGCACATGTATATGGGTGCACAATCTGTAATCTATGAAGAAAACCAACATCAACAACAAAAGAAAAAAATAACTATAGGAACATTTTATAATTTTGTCAAATAGCTTTTGAAAAACCAAGTAATTTTTCAAGTAGTAGTATGTTTCGTTAACATCAGGCGTCGTGGAGACAGCGTGTGGCGTCGGCGGCATATGTTAAATCGATCAATCTAGGGTTCAGAGCAGAGGCTCTGAGAATAGAGATTGTGAATTTTGATACATCAGAACATTTATGGGCGAAATGTTAGCGCCACTAGCGGAACGTAACGGCAACAACCAGCTCTCATAGTATTTGACATTTAAGCACAATCGCGTTGTAGACGTTAGCTCACGTTGACGTCGGGCGGCGTGGAGACGGCGTACAGCACGGCGTCGGCCACGTCGGCCGCCTGCAGCTTCGGCATGCTGGCCATCAGCCCCACCGCCATAGCAGTGTCCACCAGCCCGGGAGATATGCTCTGAAATCACAAAACAAAAAACAAAGGAGACTATATTTCGTAAAAAAATATATAAACATTACTTTTGCATCTTGGACTCGGATTTATGGAAGTATAGGCTAGACGTATTATCTACTTAGGAGCGGCTACTAACTACTATCTACGCAGCGTTTGTCGAAGCCGGCTTCCATAAATTTAACATAATACTTAATTTAACATAATACTGCACAGTGAACAACAAAACCACGGCCTTTGTAACAGCCATTATCTATGTATCGAAGTTTTTTTATTAAACAACTTAAAATAAGGAACGTTATAGCCAGCTAGGGCACTCTGGCGGCGCCACGGTACCTCCTGATAGATGCGCTCAATGCACTCTGTTAATGCACTAGACATCGCCAAAAACTGGAATGATTTCAGTCGCAGCAATAGCGCGTAGGAGCAGGTCTAGTCTAGAGGACTTCTTGCTCGGCGAATATTTATAGGAACTTACCTACCTAAAACTTGCAAAAAAACACATTAAACTGAGAAAAAAAAACAGCTCTTAAATACTAACTTGAAACTAGGACAATTGCTATAGTATGTACGTACAGTACTCCCATTTTCTTCATGTCTTTTGGCAAGGTTCGTGTTTCTTCCAGTCCGACGTCAGTCATATGAAAAACGAAGATTGCCGAGAGATATTAAGAAAATAGAAGCACTGTAAATCGCTCCAGAAATATTATAGTTGTTGTATAAAATTGTAATGGACTCACGGTAGTTTTGATCCTGGCTTTGGCGTGACCGAGCTCATCGGTGAAAGCAGTGGTGAAGGCGGTGAGGGCGTGCTTGGTGCTGGTATACACGCCTATTACCGGAACAGATGGCACGTAATGACCTACCACGCTGTAACAATATTATGCCCATAAACGTTAAAATAATCAATAATCATTCATTTATTTGCTTAAGTACAAAATACATGCAAATATAATAATACAGTGTCTTAATCTAATTGTATATTGTAACATTTGTAATAGTATAATAAAAAGGAAAATGTCAATGTCTAGTCCGGTAATTAGTAAATTAAAATTCAAATTACAATTCAATTACTTGTACACAATAATGATATAAATACCTATTAAGCTATTTGTCCAGGGCATTGGCAAAAAACTCTTCAACCGAATAAAATGGTCGTTTTGCAAAATAATCTTTCACCCTTCTATTAAATGCTACCATGGTGTGTCTATCTTTGATGTCGTTGCTAAGATTGTTGTAAACTTTAATTGCCATGTTGTTGAAGCTTTTGTTAAAATGCACATAATGGGACCTATCAAGGACCAGTTTCTTGTTGCTCCTAAGATCTATATAGCTGTTTTGTCTGGCTGCGCGGTACTTATGCAGGTTGCCGAAGACGTAGACACTTAAGCGGTAGAGATACAAAGACACAATTGTAAGAATCCCATTTTCCACAAACATATTTCGGTGGGTTATGGGTACAGTCTTACATCCTTCAAGTAGTCTCATGGCTTTCTTCTGCATTACTAGAACAGAGTTTACGTTGGAACTATTACCCCAAACTTCGATGCAGTATCTAACAACGCTTTCAAAGTAGGAGTGGTAGATATTTTTCAAAATATTTTTATCACCTATTTTCGACATACTTTTCATAGAGTAACATGCAGTAGCCAGTTTTTTATTGATGTTACCAACCTGATCAAGCCATCTCAGAAAAGGATCCAGGTCAACCCCGAGGAACCGAACACAGTCTGATTTTTGAATAGGGACATCACATTTGAAATCGGGACTGTTTGTGTTGCGTCGAAAAAGCATGTAGAAGCTTTTTTCTTTGTTAATTTTAAGTCCATTGCAACTGAACCACTCACAAAGTTCTACCCAGTTATAGCCAGTGGACGTCTACATATTTCAAACCAAGCAAAACCTAGATGAAACTGTATCTTCCACTGAAAAAGCCATCCCCTCATGTAGCCGTTAACTAACCACCTCGTCACCAGCTTCAGCTCTTGAGGTAGTCTTTCTGTGCTTTTCGGCAATTTCGGCCAACGGTTTTACTCTTCCCTCCGCCGGGCCGGCTGGATCTAGGTCGTAGCGCCTTCTTACAAAACGATAACGTGAAGTTCCTCTTACAGTGATGTGATGATTGTATAGCAACTTGCGACTTCCCACACTGCCTTGATTCGGTAGTTATCTATACCTATTGTAATACAGAAAATTGTATGCTAACTTTTGATATACCTGACTACCTGTTGGGTGAACTTTTCCAAAGTATCAAAGTTCGAAGGAGAAAAAGGAGCCATATTGGGACGGTGCCGTTACCTGTTTATGTTGATGATGTGTCCGTGGACGGCGCGCCTCTTCATGGAGGCGACAGCGCGGCGCGAGCACAGCATCACGCCTTTGACATTGACGTCCACCATCCCCTGGATGGCCTCATCGCTGATCGGGTCGCTCCCAATTTCTGACATACAACATTATTCTAAGATTTCTAAGACGGTACACGGTACAGCATAAATATGAATGTCAAGAAAATTGGGCCAAGTAATTCACGGACGCACCGATTTTCGGTCTCTAATTTATAGACGTTCTTTTTGCCATAATCGATCAAATAATTCATCCGACATTTCACCTTAAGGGTTTTTATTCCACTAAGTTCTTCTACCGGTCATTTCGCCAAAAGCTTTATCTAGTGAGAGAGAATCAATGACAAATTGACAAAATACAAAATGCAAATTAGGGTGCCGATTTTTGTAATCATGACGGTGAAAACACTACTCGAAATGGTAAAAGCGTCTTAAATTTAAAAAAAAAACTAGTAGGTGTAGATTATGTCATTACGCAACAGACGAAAATTTAATTCGAGCAGTAGTCCTGTTGAAATAATAGACCGATTTTTGCAGATGTGATTTCTAAAATCTGTACCTAGATCATGTCAATTCTCAGGTACACGAGTATCTTCTTGCTAGCACATAAAGCGACTCCACCCTGCCTGTTTTGTGTAAATATACAAATTACCCATATAATAGTTGAAAATAATTAACTGCTTACATTATCCTACTAATATTATAAATATGAAAGTTTGTGAGTATGGATGTTTGGATGTTGGTTACTCTTTCACGCCAGAACGGCTGGACAGTCCTACTAATATTATAAACGTGAAAGTTTGTGAGTATAGATGTTTGGATGTTTGTTACTCTTTCACGCCAGAACGGCTGGACAGATCTGGATGAAATTTGGAACATACATAGATTATAGTCTGGAATAACACATAGGCTACTTTTTATCCCGGAAAATTGCGTAATTCCTGCGGGATAGCGATAAACGAATTCTATGTAGACGGAGTTGCAGGCAACAGCTAGTAGGTATAATATACACACTAATACTAAAAACCTACATATCTTTGCTAAAAATAACTATAAAGACCTATATTTACAAATAATTGAATTTCAACTATTGTATGGGTACTTAAGTATACCTAAGTGGTAATATAACTGTGGCATATCTAGGTACTAGATTGTCTCCGCATGTATGTAATTTTGCAACTAATAGTAGATAACATGAAATTAGACAATTATACATACATGACAGGCATTTTTTTACCTAAATCACAAACAATTCACACTGTCATTTAAATATACTGTGCCGCCGATAGGAAACACAAATAAGCAATAAGTGACGATAGTTAGCTGTACAGGAGTTAAGCAGTTACGCAACTTTTTTGTTAACAGATCACACAAGGCGAACCACCAACACTACAAGAGGCAAATGCTTTGCAAAATCTATACAGTGATAGTAGGTCGGGTAGACTTGGCACGACAACATACGATACGTGTGTCGGACTGGCGAAGCTGTATACACGTGTGTTAGCGAAGTAGTAAGTACGGAAACTCGTTACAGATCATGGATATGACTTGCACGAAGTAAAGTATTTCAAATAGTATGAAGTTACCAGTGATAGAGCCCAGTACCAGCATCCCTGCGTTGTTGACGAGTAGATCTACCCCTCCGAGCTGGTCTTCCACCCATTCAAAAGCCTCCGCTATCTGCAAGCATACATACCTAATGTTATTGGTAAAATAACAACTCGCACTTAAGGTCTTAAAGTATTCTTCCAGGTCACTGTATACTCTGCTCAACAGACCACCGTTTTCTTAAAGATATGTATTATATGTAGAGTCGGTCTCTAGAGGCATTGACTAGAACATTGGCTTAACTTACTTTTTTACTTCGAGGCCGTGATTGGATAACTTTATCAAATTTAATACAAACGATTTTGGATTTGGCTCACATACTATAGTGGTTAATTTTTTACTTTCTCTATTAGTCAAAACCTGCCAAAGCCAAAGGTGCATGTTTAACACGCACATTTCCGCCCTTGTCCTCTGTTGTTTCTCCATCAAGAAGCGCGAAGCAAGCCGGTGCGATCCGTATATATAATGATACTAGCTTCTGCCCGCGACTTCTACTGCGTATTATACATATAAACCTTCCTCTCGAATCACTCTATCTATTAAAAAATCGCATCAAAATCCGTTGCGTAGTTTTAAAGATCTAAGCATACATAGGGACAGACCAACAGACAGCGGAAAGCGACTTTTTCTTATACTATGTAGTGTTACCTCTTGTGACTTGGTGACGTCGCACCGCCTCCCATAAATCTCGCCTTTGCCGGTTACATCCGCGTTTAGATTCTGCACAACACAGAGGTATTTAATTAATTATCTGTTGTAATCTAAGTACATACTTTCAACGTTTCAACTTTCATTAATGTTCATGTGTGATGTAGAGCTGCCTCCTCCTCTCAATTAGACTAAGAGATCCATTATTTGGTTGAGACATAGCCACTAGCGTGGTAACCAATGACAACAATGAAACGCTAGAGCCAGTGATGATAACTTAGGGGTTGTTTTTACCCCTAAATTTTCTAGGGGATGCGAAAAAAATCTTGGGGGTAAAATTGGGTAGGTGTTTTCGACACTTGCTACAACTAACATCAACAAGGTCGGGCCGGCGCGCCAGCCCCGCCACGCGCAGCCCCGCGTTCGCGAGCCGCACGCTGATCGCGGCGCCGATGCCTGCGCTCGCGCCCGTCACCACCGCCGTCTTGCCCGCCCAGCGCTCCATCGCCAATTGCAAGTGTCAACTAGTTGATAAAAAAAAAGCCAGAGATGTGACTCCCTAAAAGAAACTCGCCCATCAGTTGTGATTGTTGTCAAACGCAAAACCACCAAGCAATGTTCGAATGCACGAAGACAAGTTCGTCTCAGTTTACATCGAAATTCGCAAAATATCGCAGCTCCTGCGTGGTGGTACTCACTTATCAGGTGGCCCACTTGCTCGTTTGCCACCATATTTCATAAAAATAAAAGTTGCTTTTAGCACCCCGTGCCACCTGTTTTTGGCGCCTTTTGACATCTTGCTATGGATTTTTCTGTAACGTATAAACGTATAAAAACTAATCGTTTCTTTTCGTCAATAATTTAATTGTCCTTAACTGGAATCTTTTGAACTCAAATGATTGATTGATTGAAAGATAGGTAGATAATGTATACCTACTTAGACGTAAATGCTAGCGCACTCGTTTTACAAGTTCTGTGAACAAAAATTCCTTTACTTCTGATGTCATGCTAAAGGAATGTTCGAGCTCTCGCACTTGACTTATAATAAATTCAACATAAACAGAAAAAAAAACTAGCCAAGTGGAGTCGGACCGTGGGTTCCGAACAAATTCTCCAAGTTATTGTCTAAACCAGTGTTAGCAGAGCCCTGCTTTTAAGCAAAATATATGCAGTGTGAGGTAATTTTACATTGGAAATTTACATAGAAGACAGACATCATAAAAATAGGTTTTTAGATTTATTTCATTATTCGTGCTATAAGAGCTACCTTCATACAAAATTTCAAATTTCTAGGACAACTGGAAGTGTCATAGGTTTTTCGAGCGGGCAATTTTTATGGAAACATCTTTTCTAATGACTGTATATGTATTGACTAAGTTGTCTCAGAGAGTTTATTTTTTCACAGCTCAAAGGGTCAGCAGGATTCAGTATTTGGTATCAATTTCAATTTTATATCTCTACGCGTTCCAGAACAAAGAGCAGTGCCTTAAGCAAAATGTTGGCAGTGTGAGGTCATTTTATATTGGTTTGTTTCATAGACAGACATGAAATATCAGATTTTTATTTCAATTTTATATCTCTACGCATTCCTGAAAAAAGGATCTTGACGGATAAACGGGCAGACGGACAACGAAGTGATCTTATAAGCTTCCTTTTTCCTTTTGAGATACGGAACCCAAAAAAACAATTCCTCTTACAGGAAGCCCCTTTAAACTTTGACCTTCCTTTTTTTAATATAATAAGAAAAGAAAACGAGCAAGTGAGTTACTTGATTGTAAGTAATTATCTCATCATTATTATTCGTAGATCTCTTCACTATCATTGGAGCTTTACAGACGCGTTGGCAGTCTAGTTTTGCTGATACTTTATCATAATCCGTTCGGTTCGGTAGTCTTAAAAAACGTGCCTGGGGCCCAATCGCAGCTTCGCTATCTAGTCATTTTCTGATCACCAGAACTCTACATTATAAATCCGGTTCAAAATTTTCTGTGTGTTTGTTACTAAACCCCCCCTCCCTCTGATATTGCCGTGCCCTTGCAGGGTGTCACATGTAGACCTAATCAAAATGTTCCATCTTATGCCTGTAATGTGATTTGCAATAAATTATTTTGATTTGATTTGATTTTAAACTTTTTCATACTAATAAAATGAACGAAATTCGACGAAATTTGGAATAGAGACAGCTTGTAGGGTACTCTAAATTATTTCAAAGCTTTATTCCGAAACAAATCTACGGGATATACGGAACTAGTCTACACATATAAAATGCTTTGTCCTGAATGACTGCATGACTGATTGACTGACTGACTGATCAACGCACAGCCTAAACCGATGATCGTAGAGACCTGAAAGTTGGAGGGCGTGTTCTTTGTATAACGTAGGTATCCGATAAGAAAGGATTTTCCACAATTCTACCCCTAAGAGGGAGAAAAAGGGGGGCAAAATTTGTATGGCACACAGTGATTCCTTGGTTCAATCTACTTCAAATTTTGCATAAACATTTTTTAACAGAATTGATGGAAGATGTGTTTCGTATTTCATTGAAATTCATCCCCTAAAAGGCTTAAAAAGGGATAGAAAGTTATTTTGGATGTGATTTCCTTCGAAGTTGGTTTCAATACTCCTTAGTGCTTTTGATTTAAATTACATTTCATTTAAACACATGTTTTCAAACTCACTCCGACTTATTCAAAAAAGGTTGAAGGGTCTGATTCCTTTGTCCATTTTTTTTTTCGTTTCTTTGACAAATAAGTGTATGCTATCTTGAAAGTAGATTTGTTTTGAAACAATATTATTGTTTTGGCACTTCATTTCTATGTACTCATTCAGAAAATACTTAACTTTTTAGTTTTCGTGTTCAGAGGAAACAGAAACTGACGACAGAGTAGTTAGAATGCGCTTATTTCAAGACAAATATTGATTTATATTTATTTCGTAGATAAATATTTATTCCGTAGGTAGTCGTTTTAATCTTCATTATTTATAATTTGGCTTATTTCTTTATTTATTTACCTAACACCTTATTACTGACACGGCTCTTGGGAAGGACCAAAGCCAGAAATCGTTTTTTCTCTAATGACCTAACAATTTTATACCAGAACTTGCAGAGTATCCGAGGAAAGGCACATCTTGTTGAAGAACTTGCAGAAGAACTAAAACTGCAAGCACTTTGTTTTACAGAAACATGGATCACTACACGGAAGATTGATTTATTGAGGTTGAACGGTTTCAACCTGGTTTCCCAATATTGTAGAACTAATTATGAAGGTGGTGGCGTTTGTATATTTTTGCATGAAAGCATTGACTATAAGGAGCGAAACGATATTGTCAGTATGAGTATAGAATATATATTCGAGGTCTGTGCTGTTGACATATTAAACTCTAATACTTTATTGATTGTAGTGTATTGGCCGGAACGAAACCGGGAGTACCAAACCTTTCATGATGCATTGGAAAAACTTTTGCAACATCTTGTATTTGTAGATAATCGTAAAAATATAGTGATCGGTGGTGATTTTAATATAAATGCCCTTGATAATAGTAAACTTACCCGAACTGTGATTAATCTAATGCGTGGTTGCAACTTTCTGCAACACATCAAGGAGCCCACGCGGATCACTAAATCCTCCGCCACTTGTATCGACCTATTGTTTACTAATTTTGGAGATAAGGAAACTACTATTTCGGTAAATGAATACGGCCTCTCAGATCATAAGGGCATTTTGATGACATTGCCCAACACTTATGCTAATAAAGCGAGCAGAACATGGTTTGAAGAAAAAAGAATATTCGATAAAAATAGCATTAGCATCTTAAAATTCGAACTTCAAAATATTGATTGGAGCCAAATTATTCTCTCGAATAAGTCTGTAATTGAAACTATAACAATTTTTCATTATTAATGTGAGATCTGCTTAACAAAATCTTTCCTAAAAAGAAAATTAAAATACGGCAAAATAAAAATAAGGGATGGGTAACGAATGGCCTAAGATTATCCTGTAAACATAAACGCCAACTAAAAATTTTAATATCACAAACAAATCATCCTGTCTTGAACAACTATTATAAAAAATACGAAAAACTGTTAAAAAGTACTGTAAAAAAATCCAAAAAGTTACTTAACATTAAAATAATGGAAAAAACTGGAAACGTAGTTGGGTCAATGTGGCGAATAATCAAAGAAAACACTAATAAACTAAAAAAACGTGAACATAAAAACACTAAATTGCTTATCAAAAATAATCTCGTGGAAGAACCAACTATAGTTGCCAATACGTTTAATAATTACTTCGTGTCTCTTGGAAATACTGAAGACTCTGCGGCGTCCGACCCTGGAGCTGGCTATGCTGTCATCGCTCCTACTGAAAGCTCGTTTTATTTGAGTCCTGTATCCGATCGCGAGATATTCAATATGATACGCAATTTAAAAAATAAAAAAAGTTGTGGACATGATGAGCTTCCGCCGTTCCTTATAAAACAATGTGCTCAGGAATTAACTGTCCCACTTACAACTTTGATTAATCAATCGTTCTGTGAGGGGATCATACCAGACGCTTTGAAACTGTCAATTGTTAAGCCAATGCACAAGAAAGGTGATAAAACGAACCCCTCTGGTTTTCGCCCTATTGCTATACAACCAACTTTTGCTAAATTATTTGAAACTGCGATGTCGAACAGGTTGCATTGTTTCTGTGAAAAATATAACATTTTTAACGACAGTCAAAACGGGTTTAGGAAAAACAGATCTACGGTCTTAGCTCTCTATAAATATGTACAGGAAATATTAAATATAATTGATAATAAACATTATGCAATAGGAATTTTACTTGATATGAGTAAGGCATACGATAAAGTATCATATAAAATCCTTTTAAGCAAACTATATGGCATAGGCATTAGAGGCATAGCATACGAGTAGTTTAAATCTTACTTGACGAACCGTGAACAGTTTGTCCAGGTGGAGTATCATAACTCAGTGACCAGAATGATTCAAAATGTGATATCAGAAAAGAAGCCAATGCTATGATCCATTCCACAGGGCAGTGTACTCGGTTGTATTTTGTTTTTAGTTTATATAAATGACCTCCCGAAGGCCCTTGATATCCCCTGTGTCCTCTTTGCAGACGACATATCGATTGTTTTTCCATATTCACATTCGAATTCGGATAATAATCTAAACCTTCAATTAATGAACTGTGTCAATTTTCAATCCCAAACTGTGATATATTCACTTATGCAGATGATACGGCTCTCTTGGTATACGACGATACCTGGGAAAAAGCCAAACTTAACGCCGAATACGCTCTTGTCAAAGTCATGGAATGGCTGTCGTCTAAATTACTGACCTTAAATCTTGAAAAGACCAAAGTCATCCGTTTTTCTCTACGCAACTCTGTTGTGCCCTCCGCAGAACAAGAAATTGTCAAAGCACATACATGCACGAGCAACAAATCTGACTGTAACTGTATCCCGTTATCCATCGTTCCCAGCATTAGATACCTTGGAGTACACATTGATCAAAGCCTGGACTGGCGCGCCCACGTAGAGGTCCTGTGTACTCGCATTAGAAGGCTTCTGTATCTTTTTAAGCAACTACGTCGTTCAGCTGACCCGGATGTGCTGTCGTTAACATATACCACAGCCTCTGTCATTCAATTATCTCATACTGCATTCCGGTATGGGGTGGCACTTTCAAAACGGTGTTATTAGGAGTGGAACGCGCGCAGAGAGCTGTTCTGAAGGTTATGTTCTTCAAAAAAAGAGATTTTCCAACCACGCAACTCTACTCAGAATCCCAAATACTCACAGTGAGGCAAACATTCATCCTTCAGGCTATTCTGCGCCACCATTCCACGTTGCCATTGGATGAGTCTCTACTTCTGAGACGCCACGGTCACATGGTATCTAGATCTGCGGCGTGCCATTCAGCTTTTGCCCGCCGGCAGACTGTTGCTCTTAGCTCTAAACTTTATAATAAAATCAATAAATTAATTGCCATCTATAAATTAAATAGATACGAGGTTAAAGTTAAAGTTAGGAAATGGGTGCAAGGCCTTACATATGCGGATACAGAAAATCTCCTCTTAACAGTGTCTTAAACATTAAACCTCAATTCCCAAATATTCCAAGAGGTGCATGGATGTACGAGGGGCGTTCAAGAAATTCTCGGTATAAGAATGAAAACAAAAGAATGCGAAAGTGAGTTTTTTTTATTTTTCAATATATTCCCCCCCTATGTTTATACACTTATTAGATCGGTCGATTATTTTTTTAAACCCTCATAAAAAAAAAATTGTCTTTGGTGACAAAATGCTCCTGAACCGCTGCCTTTAAAGCTTCGTCGTCAGAAAATCGGTTTCCTCGAAGATCCTTTTTGAGGTTGGGAAACAAAAAGAAGTCGCTAGGGGCTAAATCTGGACTATACGGCGGATGAGTTAAAGTTTCGAACCCGGATTCAAGAGCAGCGGCCTTGGCAATACGAGCCGTATGCACCGGGGCGTTGTCATGCAGCAGCAGAACTCCTTTGGTTAACTTTCCTCTCCTCTTCTCTTTGATGGCTTCCCTTAATTGGCGTAGAATGTTAGCGTAGTACTCTCCGGTAATATTTACAATCTTTGATTTAAAATCGATTAGTAATATTCCTTCACAATCCCAGAATATTGTGGCCATGACTTTACCAGCTGAAGGCATGACCTTGAACTTCTTAGGATGAGGTGTTCCTTTAATGTGCCACTGCATGGACTCTTGCTTGCTCTCAGGATCATAATGATGAACCCAGGTTTCAGCTCCGGTAACAATTCTTTCAAGTACCTCATCGGGATTTTCACCGCACATGTCAATAAACTCGGAACAACAAGCTACACGCGTTTCTTTCTGCAGCGGTGACAGCATTCGCGGCACCCATCTCGCACTTACTTTTGACATATTAAGGTGGTCATGGATAATATCATGTACAGTACCAATAGAAAGATTGGTTCTTTGTGCTATAGATTTCACCTTCACTCGACCATCTTCTAAAAT